>JBBBDQ010002217.1:115000-207500 GCA_037127315.1 Ascarosepion bandense
ATCTATCTATCTATCTATCTATCTATCTATCTATCTATCTATCTATCTATCTCAGGTTCTATCTATCTATCTATCTATCTATCTATCTATCTATCTATCTATCTATCTATCTATCTCAGGTTCTTTATAATCTATCTATCTATCTATCTATCTATCTATCTTTGTTCATATCTATGTATTTTCATTATCTATCTATCTATCTATCTATCTATCTCAGGTTCTTTATAATCTATCTATCTATCTATCTATCTATCTATCTATCTTTGTTCATATCTATGTATTTTCATTATCTATCTATCTATCTATCTATCTATCTATCTATCTATCTATCTATCTATCTTGTTCATATCTATCTATGTATGCTCATTATCTATCTATCTATCTATCTATCTATCTATCTATCTATCTATCTATCTATCTATCTATCTATCTATCAGGTACCTCCACTAAATCACTGAAGAAAAATCCTGTTTTGAATTTAGTTAGCGGGTAACCAAATTGTTACGAGAGTTTACAATGGAAAACGTAATATTGCATAACTCAGTTTTTTTCCGGTGACAAACACAAGAATTTAGAAATTCTTGCAAAAATAAAAAATGTCGGATTTTAATTAAACTTTTCGGACTTATTCACAAATGAATGTAATTATCTTTTAATTATTATTTTAAAAAATATGGTAAACTATTTGTTTTATATCTGTTACATTCCTCCATGTAAATTCATGAAATTTTAAGAAATTAAATTCTTTTGAGAAAATTGGTTTTGTTAGTCAAACTCTGAAATCATTGGGGAATGTAAATCATCTATTATTGTTTTAAACATTTAGCTCCAAATAGTAGAATAAAAAAATGGAATAAAACTATGACATTATTTAGTTTGATGAGCTTTTAATTGCTTTAATAAATAATACATATTAAGGACATTATAGTCTGAAGAAAAAAATCGATTAATAATGAAATTTTAAAAGAATTGTTTTCATTTTTTTTATTATAATAATTTATAAAGTTTCAAAAATATTTTCAAAAAAGATTTTTCTGGTTAGTTTATAAACTTATCAAGTGAAGATTATATTTATTAATCGAAAATTGAAACGTCTTATACAAATCGCCGTGCCTTCGTATTTTTAAAATAATTATAAACTTTTTTTTTTGTGTATTTGATTTCTTTTTGTATGGTAATTTCTATGTGTACATTAAAAGGTCATGTTTTTCAGTGTTTCTGCTCCTTACAGGAAAAAATTGTACAATAATGTTACTTTAGATCGCCATACACTTATCTTATCTTGCATCTGTCACTCAGCCAATATATTTCAAATACGGTGGAAAGGTTAAAAGTTAAACTCTATATTAAAATAAGTTTTATTGTAAATTTCATGCGATAATTAAGTCATATTTGTGTAAATGTAACATTAAATTTGCTAATTTTCCAAAAATAATGTGTCACCGATGTACATTTTATTTTAGCAAGATTTTTTAAAACCGAGAATTAATTTTGTTTGCAACTTTGTCGATCGCTCAAAAACAGCCAAAAAATTGTAAGATTAAAAAAAAAACCCAAAATTTTATATTCCAATCAATATAATGTCTGTTTGAAATACGCCAGGTAATTTTGCTTACTGGAAACAGTAAATTCAATCATTAACTTTCAATTAAACCAAAAATAAAAGTTTCAATAAAACTTTTTTATTTAAAAAAATTCAATTTAAAAGTTAGTTATCAAAAATGAATAGAGGTATCTATCTATCTATCTATCTATCTATCTATCTATCTATCTATCTATCTATCTATCTATCTCAGTCCATTCTTATCTATCTATCTATCTATCTATCTATCTATCTATCTATCTATCTATCTATCTCTTGTTCATATCTACCGATGTATGTTCACTATTCACTATCTATCTATCTATCTATCTATCTATCTATCTATCTATCTATCTATCTCAGTTCATTCTTATCTATCTATCTATCTATCTATCTATCTATCTATCTATCTATCTATCTATCTATCTCTTCTTCATATCTACCGATGTATGTTCACTATCTATCTATCTATCTATCTATCTATCTATCTATCTATCTATCTATCTATTTTTTTTAGCAACAAAAATATAGTAGATATAATAGTTAATTAATAATGCTGATCTTAATTTTATAAAATTTTAATACCAATGCCCACCAAGATTAATTTTAAGCCTTCCCACATATTCTCCAAAGTAAAAGTTGCTTTACTCTGATTGGTCCACATTGTACATACAATAATGCCTCCCTGATGAAAGAGGTCTTGCTTGTTCTTAACCTTTTAAAGCCATTCATTTTGAAATAACCACATCACTTGATAAGACACAAAAAGTGTCGAAACGAAATAGCTACTTTTGTAGTGATATTATAACATATCAATGTTATAATTTATTAATAAATATTATTATTATTATTAGCTCTACTTTGTATTGAGCACTTTTAAAAAAATAGTGTTTCTTTGGATGGGGAATATTATTCCACCCATACTTGGATATCTATCTATCTATCTATCTATCTATCTATCTATCTATCTATCTATCTATCTATCTATCTCTTGTTCATATCTACCGATGTATGTTCACTATCTATCTATCTATCTATCTATCTATCTATCTATCTATCTCTTCTTCATATCTACCGATGTATGTTCACTATCTATCTATCTATCTATCTATCTATCTATCTATCTATCTAACTATCTATCTCGCAGTTCCTCTTTTGAATTTTGTCTAGAACCTCAAGTTGAATAGCAAGAGTCACCGGAACTAACCAACGCCTATATCCATTAGGCCATGTGTCCTTGACTTAACACAAAAAGTTGTGAGTTCAATATCAGGTTACAGCAAAGGAGAACAAATATCGCAGAGAGTTGAGACAAAGGGAGATAACTGCATAACATCAGGAAGTGGGATCGCACATGGAATGAGAATGGTATACCCCTGTGATCGAAATAAAGGGTTCGGTTCGAAATTCCTAGCATCTGAAGAAGGCCGGAGAGTAAAATGGCCGAAACGTCGTAAATATTGCAATAAACATGACGACAACAATCCAAACAGTGTAAACAGTGTAGATTCTATAAATATATAATTTAATTCAATGAATAAAAATGAAAATAAATCTTCAAGATAAAATGTAGGAATGTAAATAAAATATCAATTATTACCGAATAATTCCCGAATTGTTTAATGAAATCTGAATTTTTTTAGGGCTTCAAAAATAACCAGGATTTTCACCAAGAAATTAACTGCGGTACTTTTACTCTTATTTCATTTGTTGCATTATTTGCCTGGATTCACTTAAAAATGTCGTATCTTTCTTGCATCGTACCCACAAAACTTAACCAGTAGCCTGCTGTTATTTAAAGCCGGTATATATTTCGGATCGTCGTAAGTCGCTTACAGTGCCAGTTTCATCTTAATTATATATATATATATATCGCCCCAAGCAAGGCATTTTACTGCCACTGTTTTGCAGGAGGTTACATAGAAGGAAAGTTATGAGAAAGAGTGACTAGATATAGGGGGTGTCAGGAAGTGGGTAAAAGAACGATGACTATGGCCATAAAGTGAGGTATCAATTTTTATATTGATTGTAATGTAGAATTGATCCCCCACTTATTATCTACATCATAATAGTATAGAATTTTTTTTATAATCATATCGCCCCAAGCAAAGCATTTTACTGCCACTGTTTTGCTGGGGGTTACATAGGAGGAAAGTTATGAGAAAGAGGGAGTGCCAGGAAGTGGGTAAGAGAAGGATCAGAATACTGATGAAAGTGGAGTGGACGGAGAAAGGAGCATGAAAGAGAGGAAGATATATATATATATATATATATATAGAGAGAGAGAGAGAGACAGACAGAGACAGAGAGACAGAGACAGAGAGAGATGCATGTTAGTGAGATAGGAGTTGACTATTGACTTTACATTTAAATTCTTGAAGATTTTAGCTGTCGGGAAAGTATGTAAATGGAAGGGAATTGTACAGGCGGGAAATGCGAGAAAAGAAGCTGAGTGGTAGAATTTGCGTTTACAATTTATTGGTTTCACAGTAAAACGGTGGGACCTTGTTGCTAATCTTGTGGTGTATTTTAAAATGTGGATCGGTGATGTCACAATTAGATATTTTGAAAATTGTATTAGACGTGTATTATTGAATTGTCTTCATGTAATTTGACAGAAATTCCGATTCTAAAAAATGAGTTGCACATAGGAAGGAAGTGTTGACTTCCGATTGGAGTATATCACCCATCGACGGTTTACCCTGTTTCTCGGTCTTATGATTAAGAATAGAGATTTATCTTTTGTTTTTATGTTTAGGATTGGTTTTCTGTCCCTTTTTAAAATATTGTCATTTTCTTTCACTCCCAGTAACCACTTATATCTTAGTGACATTATCTCCTTGCTTAGAGTGTAATGACAAAAGAAAATGTGTTTCATGTATAACACTTAAATCATTTTGGTCGTAGAAACGTTATGATTGAACAGAGCTCGAAATAATTTCGCCATCTTCACGTTATGTCTTTTAACATTCCGAATGGAAAGTGGATGGATGAAAAACGTTTTGAGAAAAAAACTACTAAATCAATAAATAAAAACTATTGCAAAATTTATAATGAAAATTATTCTCAGAATCGAGACAATCGGCTCGGAACGAGAAACCGGGGAGCCGAGTTCGAATTCCAGTCAAATTCATTGCATTCACTTACGCACAAATACCCTTGGGAAAGGTATTAATCCGTCTCTTCCTTCCAGTTATGGGTTAAATAGCAGGACAGATTGGGTTCTATAGCATTGGTCGGCAACCAGTCTACCGCAGAAAGCAATGGCAAACTACTGCGGGGTAATCTTCTGCCCAGTCAGTCATCTCTCTTTCGAGACATGATCGCCCAAGCGTGTATCAAGAATGGCACTTAACTGACTGACTGAATATAATAGTTGGAAACATGAATATGGCTTCTACTGGTCATAAAGTGGGGGATCATTTTTCTATTGTTTTGAAGTAATAAACTGATCCCCCACTAATTATTACTTAATAATATAATACATATCTTCCCCATCTAGCTATGAGTTAAAATAACATGACAGATTGGTTTCTATAGACTTGGTCGGCAACCAGTCTACCGCAGAAAGCAATGGCAACCTACTGCGGGATAATCTTCTGCCCAGTCAGTCATGTCTCTTTCGAGACATGATCGCCCAAGCGTGTATCACGTATGGTACTTAATTGACTGACTTCTTTGTTTATGTACCGTGTTCCTTCAGGACGTTGGCGAGCAAGGCCTTCCACATCTCCCTATCCCTTGTCGCTCTTAACACCCTTTCCCCTGTTACCCCACTCAGTCCCTGCACATCCAGTACTCTCTTCTTTGTTCTAAAGGTTTATTTTTCTATGTGCCATGTCCCTTCAGGCCGTTGGCGATCAAGGCCTTCCATGTCCCCCCCTATCCCTTGTCGGTGTTTATGCCCCTTTTCCTGTGATCGAAACTCAATCCCCGCTCCACCATCCATCTACTCAAGTCCATCAAGTATGTCATGCGTTGCTTTCCCTTCTCTCTCTTCTCCTCTACCCGTCCCGTGAGCATCAGATTCTCCAAGCCCTCCTTCCTTATTACATATCCCAAAAACATTAGCTATCTTTTCTTCATGTTAAGTATCAGTTTCTTTCTCTTGTCCCTCCTCTCCAAAATCTCATCGTTGCTCACCTGTTCTGTCCATGGTATCCTCACCATCCTTCTGTAGAACCACATTTCGGTTGATTCAAGTCTTTCCGTCATCTTTGATGAGATTCTCTCGTATTCGCTGCCATATTGAAGAACAGACATTACGCAGCAATCCAGTACCCTCTTCTCTGTTTCCAGCGAAGTTTTTCTTGACTCTTAATACTCTACTTAGCTTCTGAAATGTCTTTGTCCATGCCAATAAGCCTTCGGATCTCCGTATCGCACTTTCCGTCTTCTGTTAGAATACTTCTCAGGTATTTAAATTTCTTTACCTGCTTGATTTTAGTATCCCCAACTTGTAATTGGCATCTTGGGCTCCTCTTTTTACTGATTATCATGCATTCTGTTTTCTTGTAGTTTATATGTAGCCCTTCCTTTTCCGATTAATACTATATGACTGTAAACAAATAATATTGCATGAAATACCTGAAGGATTAACTAGTACTACAAAGATAGACTCTAACCCTGTTTAACCAGAATGCGTTTACGATCGTTTGGTTAAGGATTTGTCAATCTAACATAAACTCTTTTCAAATATACCACGTATACTCCGACTTATTGCCACGTACATTAGTTGGATGTGCGTTGTGGTACAGTGGATATCGGCTCGGAACGAGAAATCGAGTTCGAATTCCAGTTGAATCCATTGTATTCACTTACGCGCAAATACACTTGGGAAAGGTATTAATCCGTCTCTTCCTTCCAGTTATGGGTTAAATAACAGGACAGATTGGGTTCTATAGCCTTGGCTGGCAACCAATCTACCGCAGAAAGCAATGGCAACCTACTGCGGGATAATCTTCTGTCCAGTCAGTCATGTCTCTTTCGGGACATGATCGCCCAAGTGTGTATCACGTATGGCACTTAACTGACTGACATTAGTTGGAGTGCATGTTGGCCTGGAACATTTTGATGAAAGACGAAAAAATGATGAAAAAAAAAGCAAACTTAATAAATCTACATACATCGGTAGATGTGAAGAAGAGATGGATAGATAGATAGATAGATAGATAGATAGATAGATAGATAGATAGTGAACATACAACGGTAGATAGATAAATAGATAGATAGATAGATAGATTAAAAAAAACACTTCATTCGACAACAAAAATGAAAACCAAATAAATCTTTAGACAATAAAAAACAACAATGTTTAAATAATTTTTCAATAATGAAAACCACTCACCATGACATGTCAATATGGATGAAATAACCGTCAGAAGAAAGTATTGAAAAATGACGTTGTAGGAATCTGAAAGTAGAATTTAACAAGAGCTTAAAATTATTATTTCTTTTTGTTTCTTATACGAGATATACCCGAAAAGTACCCGAAAAGTACCCGAAAAATTTCTCGAGAATATCTATCGAAATCTTGCATGTAAGTAAGTAAATTATCAGGAATGGTAATACAGTGTATGCATGAACTGTCACCCTACGCTGGGTTTTCCCAGTCAAGTTTCACCAAGCGAGCTTGTGTACTGAGTCACGGCTGTATTCAAAATAATGGAGCGATTAGAGGCATCATGTCTCATGCATGTTTTTTTTTGTTTTGTTTTGTCTTTAGCAACATCCACGACTGTCAACGCCCTGCCATCCATATTTAGCATACGTTAAAAGGGTGGGGGTATCAGACCGTTAAAAGGGTGGGTATCAGACCGTTAAAAGGGTGGGTATCAGACCGTTGACAAGATTAAAGAGAATGGGAGGTGGCAGGTAACGACGACCCCAAACGACGACTTTGTCGACTGTTTTCAAATTGGAAGAGACGTAGGGACAGGCGTGGTTTCATTGGGAGTACTTTGAAGCGGACTAAGATACTATTGCCCTTGGTTGGCTATTTTTTGTTAATATTTATAGGGTTGGATACTTTCCGGACAGACATAGTATTTTTCAAAGTAGTCATATTTCTTTCGAGCAGCATTGTTGAATTATTTGGTTATTTGTCGATTGTCGTCGAGCCCTTAGCCGTCAGTGAAGCTGTGAATGAAAATTCGGCGCTCTACGCCCTCGTCAGGTTGATGACTGAAGTTCTCCAGTGATAGTCTGCCGTATTTATAGCAAAATTGGTATTAAAAAATTATTGTTAAAAATTGGTGTTAGAAAATTGTCAAGAGGAGGAGGGCGGATATGTGTGTGTGTGTGTGTGTGTGTACGCGCGTGCGCACCTTTATGTATTTCCCCTACCATACCAGCCCCATATATAATGTACAACAGTCAGCCCACCACGAAAAACAAATAATATATATTTTTAATCCTCTCCCCTACACCGGGGAAATATATATATATATATATATATACATATATATATATATATATATATATATATATATATATATTTGTATAAACAACTATCATAATATATACATATAATATATGAATAAATATATATAGATACCCCCCTCTTGACAATTTTCTGACACCAATTTTTAACAATTTTTTATCACCAATTTTGCTATAAATACGGCGAACTATCACTGGAGAACTTCAGTTATCAACTTGACGAGGGCGTAGAGCGCCGAAAATTGGTTCACAAATTCACTGACAGCTAAGGGCTCGACGACAATCGACAAATAACCAAATAGATCTAGTATTGTTGCGTACATTTGAAAAAATACGATTCCATATAATCATTAATAGCTAGATTTAAAAAAAATACGATTCCATATAATCATTAATAGCTAGATTTAAAAAAAATACGATTCCATATAATCATTAATAGCTAGATTTAAAAAAAATACGATTCCATATAATCATTAATAGCTAGATTTAAAAAAAATACGATTCCATATAATCATTAATAGCTAGATTTAAAAAAAATACGATTCCATATAATCATTAATAGCTAGATTTAAAAAAAATACGATTCCATATAATCATTAATAGCTAGATTTAAAAAAATACGATTCCATATAATCATTAATAGCTAGATTTAAAAAAAATACGATTCCATATAATCATTAATAGCTAGATTTAAAAAAAATACGATTCCATATAATCATTAATAGCTAGATTTAAAAAAATACGATTCCATATAATCATTAATAGCTAGATTTAAAAAAAATACGATTCCATATAATCATTAATAGCTAGATTTTAAAAAATACGATTCCATATAATCATTAATAGCTAGATTTAAAAAAAATACGATTCCATATAATCATTAATAGCTAGATTTAAAAAAAATACGATTCCATATAATCATTAATAGCTAGATTTAAAAAAAATACGATTCCATATAATCATTAATAGCTAGATTTAAAAAAAATACGATTCCATATAATCATTAATAGCTAGATTTAAAAAAAAATTTTTTTTACAAATTCTAATGTGCCTTTTAGAAGTTAGTCTCACCCCGTCAATATGCCACAATTTCGAGCAATATTTGATCATCATAATGTTTGTTGAAACCTTGAGTTTGGTGTGATGGAAATTCCCTGTATCTCCAGAGAGCCGAACAACTGGAAATGAGTTAACGAAACGAGCTTCACAAAATTTACATTACTAAAGGTGCTTAGCCTTTATATTTTTTATGTTGACATTAGAAATTAGAATATTATCTGGCCTTTTTAAAAATATAAATATATTTTTTAGAAATATAAATATATTTTAAAAATGTATTTTCATATATTAAATGTTCAACCAAATAGCCCCTCAATGTAGAATGAAGTTATGAAGATAAAAGTTAACAACAGACTTGAAGAGACTACAATTACAGTGGCTGGGGAAGCATCATCTCGGGAGTTTGTTCCACAAAAGAATGGTTCTCGGGAAGAAGTAGTGAGTGAAACTTCCTACTTAGTAATGAAATAGGAAGGGAATGAGAAAAATTCGACCGTGTCTACGTGGCAGAGTGGGTCCTAACTGTGAAAGCTTGAACTAGTGGAACTAGGGAATTCGCTCGTTTGAATATTTTCGATTGAAATAACGATAGAGTAGCTCGCGACAGTACGTCTGTGGGTTGTGGGGTAGACAGTAGGTCATCCCCAACAAAACTACGTAAAAATTTTGAACTCTGGCAAAGTAAGATCTGTGCAGCTTCAGCCCAGATATGGCAGCCCGGATATTGGCTTATGGCAATACAATCGAACATTAATAATTAATCAGTCAGTTAAGTGATACACGCTTGTCTCGAAAGTGACATGACTGACTGGACAGAAAATTTTACCGCAATAGGTTGCCATTACTTTCTGCGGTAGACTGGTTGCCAGCCAAGGCGATAGAAACGAATCTGCCCTGCTATTCAGTCCATAGATGGAGGAAGAAGAGAAGGATTCATATCTTTCCCAAGAGTATTTGTGCGTAAGTGAATGCAACGAATTCAACTGGAATTCGAACTCGACTCTGATATCTACTGCACCACAACGCAATATTGAATGTATAAACAAAAAGTTCAATGGCGTGTTCTCAGATACAGAGTTTCACAGGTATAAATCCACACATCGTAATTGAACATTTTATTTATGGATTGATGTATGTGTGCGTGCGGGACAATGATTGGTTGTTGGTTGTTTTTTGTTTAGCGGCATACCAACATCTTTATGGGTTATTTCATGCAAAATCTAATTATTTTGTACACAATTTTGTTTTTGAGATAATAATGGTTTTAATGATACAAGTCTTTCTAATTAACCCATAGATGGGGAGAAGAGGTGGATTCATAACTTTCCCGAAGATATTAACGCGTAAGTGAATATAATGAATATATATATCAAGCCCTTGATAAAAACGTTGAATCTCGGGCTCTTGCCCTAGATATCGTAAAAATGTTTGACAGGGTTTGTCATGCCGGCCTTCTACGCAAGCTACAGAGCTGCAGTTTAACTGGTTCGATTTAATCCAATTGTTCCTGACGAATCGTAAAATGACGGTCGTTCTGAATGGGCATGCTTCCAAATTCTTTCATGTGACCGCGGGTGTCCCTCAAGCCTCTATCCTAGGTCTTACGTATTTCCTGATATTTATCAATGATCTTCTTGATGTAATCAGTTCTCAAGTAGGCATCAATTTACATGACATCATCGTCTACTCCCGTCTTAATATGAAATCTGTGATGGATTGTGGGAAGAAAAGGCTCGTACATTTTCATGCTTCCAAAACGAAGCTGTTCTCTTTTAAATACCATAGAGAATCATTCCTGCCAATCATTAGAATGGATGAGGATAGTCTCCTAGAGAGAAACGCACTGCGCCTCCTTGGCCTTACTCTCTCAAATGGCCTAAAATGGAATGACTACATTGAATCCATAGCTGCATCTATTGCTAGGAATGTTGGTTCTCTCGGGAAAGGAAGTTTTTCTCCTCAGAAATCCATCCTGACTCAGTAGTCCGCTTTCAGTCATTTTCTCAACGACGTCATGTGGCTTCCCTCTTTCTTTTCTAGAAATATCTACAAGTATTTTCATGTAATCTGTTTTTATTTAATTAATTGCCATATAAAAAGAACCTGACAACTTAGTACTTATATTGTAATCCTTGTCGAATGTTTGCATTTAACTTGAAACGTAAGGAAAGAAGTTGTTCTCCTTTAAGCCCCATAGAGAATCATTCCTGTCTGTCATTAGAATGGAATGCGATAGCCTCCTAGAGAGAAACACACTGCGCCTCCTTGGCCTTACTCTCTCAAATAGCCTAAAATGGAATGACTACATTGAATCCATAGCTTCATCAACTGCTTTTTTTATTTTTTTTTTTTATAAGCGTTTCACCCCGAGCAAGGCATGAAATTGCCACTACTGCGCAGGGGGCTACATAGAGTGGAGAAAGGATGATTAAATATAGAAAATGTCAGAGAGTGGGTGATAGGCGGGTAAGGATACCGAGAATGGTTAAATATAGGAAATGTCAGAGGGTGGGTGATAGGCGGGTAAGGATGCCGAGAATGAGGGTTGGATAGATGAGAGTGTTCTGAGAATAATTGGGAGTTAGTGTGATAGGAGGTGTCTATTGACCCTACATTTAAACACCTGGACATTGTAGCTGTTGCGAAAGCAGACTTGTGGAAGGGTGTTCCACAGGCGGGAAGCGCGAGAAAAGAAGCTGTTGGAGTAGAATTTACGGTTATATCTTATCTGTTTAACTGTAAAAGGGTGGGACCTAGTTGCTAATCTAGTATCTCGTGTAAATTCGTGCTTAGGCGGCACCAGTGATCTAAGATCATCGGAGCAGAAACCATGAAAGTACTTGTAGAAGAGGCACAGGGAAGCCACATAACGCCGGTAAGAGAGTGGTTGCAGCCGGTCTGCCAAGTCAGTATCAACCACGTTACAGATCCTCCTTTGTATTTTGTCAAGAAGCCCAAGGAGAGCAGCAGGGGCACTCGACCAGATATGGCAGCAATATTCAATACACGGGCGGATGGTAGATTTGTATATCTGCAGAATAGATTCAGGTGGGAAAAACTTCCGGGCCCTGCACAGAGAGCCGACTTTCATAGCAGCAGATTTGGCAATGGATTCAATATAGTCATTCCATTTGAGGTCCGCCGAAAGTGTAAGGCCAAGTAGGCGTAGTATTTTACTCTCTGGGAGGTTCGCCTGTCCCATGCTAATGGGAGGTAGATGCGATTGTCTATGGTGGTTAGTTGATAACAGTTTCGTTTTAGAAGCATTGAAATTTACTAGCCATTTCCTACCCCAGGCCACTACGGATTGGAGGTCCTTTTCAAGTACGGCAGCGAGGTTCACTTTGTCGTCCACACCTAGTTTTTGATCGATGCGAGAGTAGATTGTTGTGTCCTCAGCATACATGCCAACTTGGGATCTAATGGCGTCGGGGAGATCATTAATGTAGATCAGAAAGAGCGTGGGACCTAGGATAGAACCTTGAGGGACGCCCGCGTTCGTATGGTAGTTTTGGGAGGCATGCCCATTTAATACCACCTTCAATGTGCGGTTAGAGAGGAATGACTGGATGAGGTCAAACAGATGTCCAGTTATTCCGTAGCTCCGCAGTTTGCACAAGAGACCAGCATGCCAGACCCTGTCGAACGCTTTGGAGATATCCAAGGCAACGGTTCGGGCTTCGCCATTCTTGTCAAGTGCCCAGTATATGTACTCGTTAATGGTCGTTAGCATATCAGCAGTAGACCTGGTGAAGCGAAACCCGTACTGTGTGTCAGAGAGAAGACTATTGGCCGTGAGATGCTGAATCACCTCGGCGTTGATAATGGCTTCGAAAACTTTGCCAAAGATCGGAAGGAGACTAATAGGACGGTAATTGGCGGGGTCTGAGGGTTCGCCAGAATTCTTAAATATAGGAACTACACAGGAGGACTTCCAACAGGCAGAAAAACAGGAAGCAGATAGGCAAAGGTTATAGAGTTTAGAGAGGACAGAGGAGAGTTCTGGGGCACATTTCTTCAGCACTGTAACTGGGATTCCGTCACCACCGCTCGCTTTGTGTGGGTCAAGTTGTGCAATTATCTTGGCGACCAGCGAGGGTGTAATGTGGACATTATTTAGTTGAGCCTTAGTTCTGGGTGGGATGTCGGGTATAGGTATTCCTAACGAGTCCAGTGTCGAATTGTTGGAGAATCTACGGGTAAAGCATTCAGCCTTGTTTGCTGGGTAGGTGAGAACTTCAAACTCATTGATTAGTGGGGGTATCGAAGTCTTGCTCTTGTTGAGCACGCTTTTGCAGAGTCGCCAGTAATCTTTGGAGCCAAACTTAGAGAATGCTATGCGTTGCCTCATTCTGGTGGCAAACGCCCTCTTAGCTTCGTTCAGTACTTTTTACACTTGTTCCGTGCTGAGGCGAAAAGGCGCCTGTTTTGGTTCGACGAGCAGCTGCGATAGAGCCGGAAGAAATGGTTCCGGTGGGCAATGGCGTCCGAGCAAGCGGGTCTGAACCAGGGGGACGAATTTGATTTTAGTTGGAATTTCCTGGCCGGGATAAAAGCATTGATGCCAGCCTTAACCCAAGAGGAGACCTCGGAGGCACAGTCTTCGACAGGAAGATCGATAACGTTGTTCCAGGGGACATCGCAGAGGAAGTCTCGGAACGAGTCCCAGTCTGCTCTATGGTAGCAGTGTGATATTCTGCTGGTCTGGTTTTCTTGGGTAGAGTTAGCGCGGATTGAGATGTTGACGGAGACTACGGCGTGGTCAGAGTTTCCGAGGGGGCAGAGTTGCCTGGTAGTGCAGGAGTCTGGGATGTAGGTAAAGCAAAGGTCGAGTAAAGAGTCCCTTCCGTTAGGGTTATTAGAGAAACGCGTGGGGAAGTCCACCACTTGCGTTAGAGCTTGGGTTATTGAAAAATACATGGTGCGGATCCCAGCAAGGTCGGTGGCTGAGTTTTCAAGCCACTTGGTGTGGTGGGCGTTAAAATCGCCTAACACAAATATATGGGCAGATTGGTGAGAAGAAATGGCCCTGTCGATAGAGATGCTATGAAGTACCGTACAGTCAGAGGAGGAGGGAGAGCGGTAGAGGAAGAAGAGATAGCTAACCGAGCTTAGAAGTGAGAGACGGAAGCACATGAAGGAATGATCCAGGGATTCAAGAGATGTGACCCTGGCTAGGGGGAGTTGTTCGCTGACATATACACCAAGCCCATGCATATGGACATTGGAGTCCTTCCTGAAGAGGGGAAGGTAACCAGGAACGAACAGCTCCGAAGAGGAGATAGAAGGGTCAAGGTTAGTCTCACATATAGCTAAGATATCGGGTGAGTTAGTTAGAAGGAATGATTCTACACTATTAAAGTTACTGCGAATACCTCGTATGTTTGTGAAGGAAACGCAGATAGGTTTGGGCGATTTATGACTAGCTGGTTTAGTCTTGCTGTTTTGTTTGTTTAATTTCATGCTGGTTTTAGTTGTGGATAGAGAGAGGTCTAGAGTAGGGTCAGATGGTCGTTAATTGCAGCAGGTGAAAGATGGTGAATGGCGCCATCTGCAGCATAATGTGGCCTCGGGGTTGCCCATCGGAAATTCATGCAGGGACGCCCGTCCATGCGCGAAATGGCACTACAGGAACCCCGATATTATTCAACTGTTGATCAGAGCAGCCTCTCAAGACGCTACGCAAGAGTTCGTGCTCCTAACTACCAGTCGGAAGCAGCAACTAGGAAACTGCCAACCCGGTACCCTCAGAATTAAGAGACGTTGCCGCCATACTCACCAGCTGCAAAAAGCTTCCAGCCGAACCGACATCAAGACCGAAAAAGAGAGAGATGAACCGGGAACCCCTTCCTAAACAAGAAACAAGGCGATAACCTCTACTCCTGTCCAAAAGAAGGGGGTGGAGTGTGAGACCGGGCGATAGTAGGTACTACCTACTCCAATTAAAAAAAATAAAATAAAAGAGTGACTGAAGTTTACTAAGTTTTAACTTAGTATAAGCTGAAACTAAATTTGATAATTAAAAACAATTTACACAATCATAGTCGCAGTGCATTACAAGAGCGACTAGTAGAGAACTTAGGATAGTAACAAAACAAGAACAAAAATTATAGAAAAAAAAAGATAAGAACCAAAAAGAATAAAAAAAATTTAAAAAAATCTAGCAAATTAAGATCAGACTGGCTAAAACTTACCAGTTGCAGGCTGACTGACAGAAAAAAGTTAAGAAAATTTCGAAAATTATCTTCATTTTGTTTTTCCCATTCAATTCTGGATAGTTTAAGCTGTCCTTAAGTAAGCAGTAACAGGGAGTAGTGTGAGGGTAGAATACATTGAAGTGGGAGGAGGGAACACCTCAAAGCCATGTGTCCAGTTAGCAAGGGAGAAAGAGGAAGAGAGAACAAGAAGAAAAAAAAACAAACATGACCGGTCTTTACTCAGAATTCCTACATATAACCGAAACCCTATATACCAAAACTAAATTTGATAATTAAAAACAATTTACACAACCATAGTCGCAGTGCATTACAAGAGCGACTGGTTACTTCACTATGTCGTGCCAGGAATTTTTTTTATCATCAGAATCCATTTAGCACATTTATAAATCTACCATTCATCTCTGCATTGAATAGTTTCCATATCTAGTCAGCTGCTCCTGCTATTAATCTCGGAGTTCTTGACAAAATCCAGAGGAGGATCAGCAAGTAGAAGCAGCTGAAGATTTGATTGTACAAATGTATATTTATTATTTATGTAAATAATAACTCTGTTATTCTACATCGATCACTACATTATTAGGATCAGCACTCAATGTGCAATATTTTATATATGTGTATGTGTGGGTATGCGTGTGTATGTATGCGTGTGTGTGCATGTGTGTGTCTGATATCTTGAAACTTTTTTCTAATTGGCGTATTCATTTCCGTAACTAAGAAATAAAAGTCAAAATTTACTGTTACTCGTTCGTGTCAGTTCATGAAAACTTTCGAGTTCGTAATTTCGAGTTCAGTCTTTATCAAGAATCAAAGTCCTTTTTGTGATTTTTAGTGGTTCTGGATTGACTTTGTACCACAAATTCTAGTTGTTAGATATGATAACTTGGTGATTTTATTTTCTTTAATCTCTGACTTTACATGAACGAAATGTAATATAGATTCATTTGAAATGAATTATTTGAACTTGATAAAAAATAAAGTTCAAATAATTCATTGCAAATTGTCGGTTGCTTACAGCCAAGTTTCGTTAAAAAATCGTTTAGACTGGAGGCTATTCGTGGTCGAGAAGTCTAAGACGCTACCAGATCAAATCGTAGCTTCCCCTATATAGATAGGGGTCGCAGGTTCGAATCCTGCCGAATGGCACACATTTTCGTAATAAAAATTTATTGTAAATGATCAGGCCGGTAGATAAAAATATATAATACTGTTTAATCAAAAAACAGAATATCTACTTAAATATAAGTATCGATAAAAAATAAAGTTCAAATTGTCGGTTGCTTATAACCAAGTTTCGTTAAAAATTCGTTGATTTCCGTAACATGTTGACATTACGATACATTTCAGAGCAGATATGTTTGTTTACGATGGATCGAAAATTTATCGTAAATAATCAGGCCGGTAGATAAAAATATATAACACTGTTTAATTAAAAAACAGAATATCTACTTAAATATGAGTATCGATAAAAAATAAAGTTCAAATAATTCATATATATATATAACAAGTTGTATTAACTACTACATCTGCCTGTTTGCTATCTTATGGCCTTTTTATCTAATTCTTTAATAAGTTGTTGCACATTGGGATAAAATAAAATTTTGGATAAACTTTCTAAATGGCATGATGCAGACAAAGAAGCCTGTCAACGATACGAACAACATCAATTGTCCACGAATAGAAGCAGGCCATAAATATGGACGTTGGGCAGTTTAGCCAAATTTCAACGTGTTTCAACTTAATTGAAAATTTTGAAATTACAGTAAAAAATTAAAGATATTTTTTTTTATTATATCACGTTTTAACGTGTAATAACTGTATTGCTGTGTCACTTTACATAAAAATATATAGGGCGTATATGTAAATATAGGGTGTATACATCCAGGGAATCATACATTTATATATATACTAGCAGTATAGCCCGGCGTTGCTCGGATGTAATGAAAGCTTTAAAACTAATCCATGGTCCTGGAGCTCAGACTCTTTGGACGTTGGCACGAAAGACTAAAAAGTAATAGTTGTTTCCAGTTAAACCGAAACCGTATATTGAAAGAAAAATGAATGAATGTAAGTCAAATTTTGATTTTCTGGTATCGATATCAAATAAGTTTTTTTCGTAAACTGAATTTTGAAGGCTAAATAAGTCCTCTGAGTAAATGGTATCATGGATGAGACTAAGAACTACAATTATACCTACTTAGAGCCAAACCCGAAGCAAAAACTAAAGTAAAAGGGCTGAAAAAAATACAGACATACAGGCAGATAAACAGACACACACACAAACATCTTGCCTTATATATATATTATCGGTTTTCTGCACTATTGTAAGATCTGCAACACTGAAACTTCTGAATATCGTTTCTTATGTCTTTGTATATGGGAGTATGAAATTTGATTAAAATCGGACTACTCCTTCTATAACCCAATTTTTTCGATTATCGATTATCGATATCTATCGAGGGTACCTCGACACAAAACCTAGCTAAGAACACTCGCAGACGCTTATAGTACAACTGTGTAAATTTTCAAGAAAATCGGTTCAGCCGTTTCGGAGTCTATAGGTAACGGATACACACACACACACACACACACACACACACACACACACACACACACACACATATATATATATATATATATATATATATATATATATATATATATATATCCAGGTGAACGTATTGAGCGCTTTTTTGTTATAGATTACTCGTCTCGGGTTTTTCCTTTGGGCTACGTACTTTGACGGATGTTCACGTGCTTAGCTCTTTCTTTTTTTTCCAACCATTTTTTCCTTCCGCGTATATACTCGGAGGGGTTTTGGAAACGAGTATAGTGATAAGTTTACATTTATATATATATATATATATATATATATATATATATATATATATATATATATATTACGGAAATTAACTAATTTTAACAAAACAACCGACAATTTGAAATAATATTGTTTGAACATTATTTTTTTTTTTTTATCGAAACTCGTATTTAAGTAGATAGTCTGTTTTTTAATCAAACAGTATTATATATTTATATCTACTGGCATGATTATTTACGATAATATTTTTTTAAGAAAATGTGTGCCATTCGGCAGGATTCGAACCTGCGACACCTATCAGGCCAGTAGATATAAATATATAATATATAAATATATAATACTGTTTAATTACAATTCATTTCATATATATATATATATGTGTGTGTGTGTGTATGTGGTGGGTGTTTATAACGTGCTGTAAAATTACGCTGAAACAAAAGTTCTTGATTCTTCTTCTTCTTCTTCTTTTATGTGCCATGTCCCTTCAGGACGTAGGCGATCATGGCTCTCCACGTCTCCCTATCCCTTGTGGCTCTTAGTATGTTTGCTGCTGTTGCTCCTGGCAACCCCCGTTCCGTCATCCACCTGATCAGTCCCTGCAAATATGTTATCCGCTGCCTTCCTCTGTCTCTCCTTCCTTCTATCTGGCCAGTCAGTATCAGGTTCTCCAGGCTCTCCTTCCTCATTGCATGTCCCAGGAACTTCAGTTGTCTCTTCCTGATGCTCAGTATCAATTTCCTTTTTGTTGCCATTCTTTCCAACACCTCATCGTTGCTTGTATGCTCAGTCCACGATATCCGCAATATCCTTCTGTAGAACCACATTTCCGCTGCTTCCAGTTTTTCGATGATATTGTCCAGCATTCACTGCCGTATTGAAGATATGACATCACGTAGCAGTCCAGCACTCTTTCCTTTGTTTCTATGGAGATTTTCCTGTGTGTTAGTATTTTGCTCATCTTCTGGAACGCGTCCTTTGCCATGCCAATTCGCCTTCGGATCTCCGTGTCGTACTTTCCATCTCCTGTTAGAACACTTCCTAAGTACTTAAATTCTTGTACTTGTTTGATTCTGTTATTCTCCACCTGTATTTGACATTTTGGATTGTATCTTTTGTTGATGACCATGCACTCAGTTTTCTGAAAGTTTATTTGTAGTCCCTTCTTGTCACTCTCCACTGCTACTTTCTGTATGAGGTCTTGTAGTTTCCTTTCTGTGTCCGCAATCAGGACTACCAAGGTTAAAAATCGTCGATCCTGATCAGTACACAAATGGGGGTCGCTTAGGAACACCGGATACCCTCAACGATAATCAAGTACCAAACCAGTTAAGCATGTAATTCAAAAATTAATTCGGTAAAAAAAAAAAGACTTAATTACTTTGGAACCCACAACGAAAGCTGTGGACCTATTCTCATTGATGTCTATTGAACTAAAGGATGAGGATATATATATATATATACATAGATAGATAGATAGTAATGAACTTAATCACAGTAAGTCAACACTAATAATGACAGACTAAATATCCGAAAATAATGCTCACTAACAGTAATATAAACCGTCTTGTAACCCGACGAGGACCCCCTCGTGGGTTAAATAAAGGGGGAGAAATAAAAAAGAAACAAACAGCGCACAAGTACAATACGTCTAGTGCTCGTTTGAAAGAAAAAAAACCCCAAGACGAAACCTTAACAGCAGAATGCTCGATACGAAAGCACGAAAGTAAAGCAGAATACAATACAAAAATCTAGAATTGAGCCACCACCTACCGCAGTGGCTCAATTCTAGAGTTTTGTTTTATATATATATATATTTGACAGTCTTCGAGCATTTGCAAGGATGTTCTTAACATTAGCATGTAAATAAGCTTGGAGCATTGTAATTGAAAACAAATGACTTTTTGGTTTGGACTTATAACTGAAGACTGTTAAATAGGGTTAAAGCAAGAAGCAGGATAGAAAATTCGGCTAGCAATAAGGCATTGATTAATATATATATATATATATATATATATATATATATATATATATATATATATGAACATCTAACGCATACATAAAACTATAATTATAATACACATATACACGAACACTACCGAGCAAGACAAACAAATGTAACGTATACTTGACACATGAAGACGCGAGTGAAACAAAAATCAAAATATCAGAATGTTCTTTTTTTTTCTGATGAAGTTTAAATAAAAGTGAAATATGTTAAAATATGAACTTTTCCTGTTTGGTCTTTATCTTATATATATATATATATATAACATAGTGATGATCCACATATACTATCTTAATATGTATAGGAAGGAAAAACTACTAAAAAGTTGTAAGTTTAAAATGTACTTTTTGACAGTATTTGTTTATTTCTATTATATTTTATATTTCAGACCGTCCTCGGTCCTGCATCAGAAACAAATGATTTTAAAATTTAAATAAGAAACGTATTTCACGAGAGCGTCCGTGAAGAGAGTTTGTTTACATCACGTGACGCAGAAAGCGACAGATTTAAAAAAAAAATATTTTTAATATATTTTTACCGATATATATATATATATGTGTGTGTGTGTGTGTGTGTGTGTGTGTGTGTGTGTGTGTGTGTGTGAGCCACATACAAGCCTGTTCCGCTGTATCACAGCTGATTAGTGTGGCTAGACATCCACATGCTTATATATATATATATATATATATATATATATATATATATATAAACTCTCCGTCACGTGAGCGTTCAAAAAAAACCCCGTTACGTGAGCGTAAAAAATGGTAAACGGTAAAATCAGTTATTGCAAATCGCCTGAAGGTACAACATTGTAGAAACCTAGGTCGCGTAATAATTCGTCTACAAATATATATATATATATATATATATATATATATATATATATATATAATAACTAAATAGACTCTGTAAGTATGCCGGTCGTAAATTTATACTAAAATAAACCTCCGAAAAAACCATTAACAAACAGAACCTAAATCCGTTACAATCCGGTGTACTAAGACGTCGGATAAATGGGGAGAAAAAAAGAAACCCGCAGAACAAGAACAAAACATTCAATACTCCGCAGTAAAGAAAAAACCCCAAACGGAACCAAACACAAGAAAAAGTGCTCAATACAAAGTACGAAAGAAAAGATACAAAAACACACAAAAATCTAGAGTGAGCCAAAACCTACCGCGGTTTCACACTACGGATCGTCAGGGCAAAGGCTCTGAATGTTCTTTTTTTTTCTGATGAAGTTTAAATAAAAGTGAAATATGTTAAAATATGAACTTTTCCTGTTTGGTCTTTATCTTATATATATATATATATATATATATATATATATATATATATATATATATAGTGATGATCCACATATACTGTCTTAATATGAGTATGTGTGTGTGTGTCTGGGTGTCTGTGTGTCTGGGAGTGTATGTATGTGGTTGTGCATGTGTATTCACAAGAATGTACGAAATTAAAGAATAATATCAATTGAAAGATAAAAAGAGAAAAAAAAGATACTTACTTCGACGGTCCAGCATTTTTTTTTCTTTTTACAGAGTGTCAAATATTTTGTGTTTGTGACACAAATTATTCTCTTTGTTGCGTGAATCCAGAACTGAACGCCAAAATATATCGACAGCAAAGAAGAAGAAGAAACGGCAGATTAGGCAAAAGGAGAAGGATAATGGGACAAATAAGGAACGGCCGAGAAAATTTTGAAAGAAATCAAGTATTTAAATTGTGTCCAACTGACAGTTTGTTGTGGTTATCTCTGCTGGCCTGTCGATACGCCCCTTGACAAGCAAAGTCCATTATAGAAAGAAATCGAAAAAGAGAGAGAATAAAACAGTGAAAAAGATTAAGAAAAATGGAAAATGGTGTCAGGATAAAGAAAAAGTAAAGAAAATGTGTTGAGGGTGCAGAGGAAATGCACAAAGAAATATCGTCGCGGATAAATAAAACAAAAAAAATAGATAAATAGAAAGAGAGAAAAGAAAAAAAAAACTCGCTTTCAAGTGAAAAGAAATATGTTAAAAAGATTAACTAACTCTAGCAATACCCATAAAAGATATCACGATCTTTCTACTTAAATAGTTTGATAAATCTTCATTCTTTAGTCAAGGATTGAATCAACTCCTTGCAAATTTCACGACTACAAAATACCCATGGAAATTCCACTACTGCCTCATTAAATATCTGAGCTTAACTTTATTTTGACATTAGAACCTCTACTAGCAGCAAACCCCCTGCATACGGACAGGAAACGAATTCAACAGATATACAAATATAGAAAGAGTGTAAGATAAGGATGTGTCTTTTCGCCTGATCTATTCAACTTGTACAGCGAGACTATTCTGAAGACCCTAGAGGACATGCCAGGATTCCTCATCGGCGGCTACAATCTGAATAATATAAGATACACAAATGATACCGTATTGATAGCAAACATGGAAATGAAACTAGAAGACCTCCTACAGTAGGTAGTTAAAGAAAGCAGAAAGAAAAAGACTACAAATAAACTACAAGAAAACCGAATAGATGGTCATGAGCAAAAAGAGGAACCCAAAATACCAACTACAGGCAAAGAATACTAAAATCAAGCAGGTATAGAAATTTAAATACCTGGAAAGTTTTCTAACAGAGGACGGACACTGTGCGACACTGAGATCCGAAGGCGAATTGGCATGGCCGAAGATGTATTCCAGAAGCTGAATAGAGTATTGAGAAAATCTGTATTTAAAATTTCCTTCAGTATATCCTAAGCATATTTTTCTCTATCCATTTGTATCCTGTACTTCTGCTTTGTAAAAAAACTCCTTAGACAAAAACAAATGCCCACTTGATAGAGTTTGTAAAGCAGAATGCGTTAATTACAAAGCAGAAGTACATTATTCAGATGGACAGAGAAAAAGAATACTGAGGTAAATTTAAAAAAAAATGTTGGTATAATCATAAGTCTGCATTCAAGGAAGAAAGCTTTAAAATCTGTACCAAACTGGCTAATCACGTGTGGAAATTAAAAGAAAAAAAACGGCAATGACCCTTATATAACATGGAGCATATTAAAAACAGCCAAACCTTGCAACGGTGATGATGTCTGTAGATTATGTCAAGAAGAAAAGGTAGTTATAATATCATTTCCAGAACAAGAAAAGAAGGTGTTTCTCTTTCCTAAGCTGAACTTTCCCAAAGTTCGAAAGGTTTTAATCAACTCCGAAATAGGTAAGCATCCTCACTCACACGATCTTCTTTCAGACAAACAATATGAGTTCCTTTTCTCAAGATCAACTGTTGATGTGTTAACTCTGATAGCGTGTGTGTATTTTTAGCTAATAAGAGTGAAACTCGAGCTGTTGTTTTGGACATCGCGGAAGTCTTTAACCTATTTTAACCCAGTGTCCTCACTTGAAGACAGCATAAAAAACTGTAAAAAATAATGGATATAAATCATTATTATATATAGGTAGTGAGGACATATTGTTTCATCAATAAAATTACCTTCCAAATATTACCCGGTTGGAAGAAAAATTCTTGTGATTTGTAAATGAATTTAATGTTCTAAAACCTGAGGACACTGGGTTAAAATGAGTTAATAAGGTTTCGCATGCTGGTCTTCACAAGCTGAAATGTTATGGTATTTTTTATTCAATCTTTTTTTAACAAATCGCGAAATGAAAGTTGTCTTGTCAACTAAATCTTTTAAAATTAATGCGATTTTCTCCCAAGGGTGAAATGTTGCATACCCTTTGACGAAGACGAGGGAAATTAAATTGCAACCAAAACTTATTCTCTCTCTTTTAAAATCGACTGTCTTTTTCACGTTGATAAAATGACGACTGCTACACGTATATATAAATAAAGATATACAACATCCCTTTATTCTCTTCTTGGTGACGTCGGCTGTAGATTAGGGGGTTAGGGTTAGTGAACGGTCAGTACATATGCATCGAGCCAGCCTGTGCCTCTTCCTGTGTCTCTCTCTGTTTGCCTTCTGATCTCTACTGCTGACAGACTGACTACTGCTACCAACTCAACTGTTTTCCGACCTATATATATATATATATATATATATATATATATATATATATATATATATATATACCTATATATATATCGGTCGAATCTCGTCGTTTCAACACGCATATTTCAGCACATTGTTTATGGAAACAATTCCGAGGTTTACATTATCTGATATTGGCTGCACTGGTTATCAAAACACAACACACAATTACATTTCTTCAATGCAATAATATTTATTTTACTATAAATACATTTCTGTCTCCACATTTCCTGACCTGGGAAATTTTTCACGTCACCCGATGTTCGCATCCTTTGACTTCCAAGACAAACAAATATTTTCAAAACAATATATATTTTTCTTTTGCTAGCCAGTTTGCATATTTTTTCTGTTTCATAAAAATAAACTTCTGTACGAAATTACGCACCAGGTCAGATAATAGAAATCCTTAGACCTAGTAGCACTAGTTCTCGACTTGTTGTCTATATTGATGACGCAGCTATTTATTCCTGTCCTAATGAATGTAAAATCAAATTATGAGCTTATCTTAAAATAAAATTCAGTCTGTTTTAAATTAAGCCAAAAAAAAATCTCGTTAATTTTAATATCCCTAAAAAACTGCTCTCTTTTAATTGACTAGAAAAACATGTTTGCCTTACATCAGTATGACATGCTAACTTCCAGGAGACTCGTTGTATCTCCTCGTGCTCCCCTTTTCCCCTACTATAAAATGAACAATTATATTGAATACACGTAAGTTGGTTCTCTGATTATTTTTATCGACAAAATCTATCTTACACATTTAAAAGTCTACCATTCGTTATGCATCGAGTATTGATCTCACATCTGGTCTGGTGTTTCAGGTATGTATTACTGTCATCAGAGATCCAAATAAGAATTTGCATTGTTATCGGTCTTGACCTGTTACTTTGTCACCTCCATAACGGAGCTTTCATGTGCCTTTTCTGTAAATATTTTAATGATAATTGTTCTGATGAGCTTTCCTCTTTCGAATTTAAGGATAATACTAGATTAGCAGCCAGATCTCATCGTTTTATAGTTGAAATTGCTAGATGTAACCATAAATTGTTAAATGCTGCATGACATATCCAAATGCCGATTGCTGAAGTGACTACCTTCCAGTAATATGTAAACTTTGAGGGAATCTACGGAAATGGAAGAGAGCTAAGACAGCACCCAAACTACAATGCAACACTCTTGAACGACCGGAATGTGAAGGAGAAATACATAAAAAAAAAAAAAATACGAATGACAAAATGAAAATGGAAACTCAAAGAATGACACATTAAGAGAAGCTATAATAAAAGTGTTGTGGAGTAGTTTTCGCACTGAAGGTTATAATCGTGCTATTTCGGTTGCTAATCGACTTAACGCACCCTAAATGTTAGGAACTTGGTAATCTTCCACTGTAAGCTGACTCCTTAGTATTCGGCTAACTGCCGACTAATATGAACTGTCTAGTAGTTCTACTGAACTCCAATAGAACTCTAAAGAACTCCTATGAAATTCCCAAGAACTCCCCAGAACTTCTTAAGAACTTCTCAATATTTGTTGTATGAAAAATACAATTTTGGCACAAGACCGATTTGGTGGGTGGGGGGAACTCAGGTTGGTCTTCAGTACCTATCCTATACCTAGCTAATTCGACTCACGACCCAAACATACTTTACAATTTTCTCATCCACCACAAGAACATGTCCACCATCATTCAATTCTTCATTAACCAAAATACCTCAAACATACCAGGGACCTAAAAAAAAAACAAAAAAAAAACTAAAAGGGCATAAAAATCTCTCAAGAACTTCTCTCCTTAACTTCCTGTTAAGTGTTATTAATATAGGAGAGAGAGTCTATTATCTGAGAAATAGGTGTGTTTCACTATAACAGCCTATCAAGTATGTCTCGCACTGCTTTCCCCTGTTTCTCTATCCGACCTGTGTATATTAAATCATCCAGGTCCTCCTCCCTCATTACGTGTCCCAGAAACCCTATTTGTCTCTTTCTGATAATATGTATTAGTTTTCGTTTCATCAACTGATAACAATTTAACAAAGACAAGATGCCCTTGCGAAAGGGAGAGGATTCTGTTTCTTTCTTCCTTGGTTATTTGTTTCTTTCCCTTTCCCTCTCTCGGAGAGAGAAATAGAGGATTGACTAAAAATTGAAAATGATCGATCGGATTTGGAAGGAGACCACCCACGTAAGGAAGGAATTGTAATTAACGCTGACAGGTGAATGTATAATTTCAATAGAATCGTGTTTCCAGGCTCCCAGATTGGAAACGTCGGCTCGAAACCGTAGATGGGTGATTTAAGCAAGATAGCCGAAGTTGACGTTAAATTTTAATGGAGAGACATTCTGATCACTTACCACCTCACGCCATATTGAAACGGTTTCAATAAAAGACGGATTTGAAAATCAAGTCAGAACGAAGCAGAGATTGTCACAGAGAACGTCAGACAGACGAGAGACTCGTTGGGAATGCGTGGAGTGAAGACGCGGAAAATTTCTCTCTCTCACCACTCTAGTAATATGTACGCCGCCTATAAGCAGAACCCCAAGGGGAGGAAAGCATAAAGACTGTATTACTTTTAACGGCAACAGACATAGTAGCAGCAGTAATTTGTGGACTCTGAAAAAAAGTTGGATTGTATTTTCTTTTAATTCTTTTGTTTTGTTTTACTCTCTTTCTTTTGCCGTACAACAAGATGCAATATAATTATTGGTTCACATAGTCTGATCTTTGCTACTGTCTTGTTACTTTTTGTTCTTGTCATTTTCCCTTATTTTTGCATTAGGCACTGTTATGTCGTGAGTAAGAATAAATAACTCAAAAACAGGAATAGGTTAATTGTTGTATTCCGTGAAAATAGTATTTACAAAGGTTATTAGTATCCAATACAAGAATAAAGGTTAATCGTCTCAACCGTCGTAAGACGTAGTATGAGCAATGGGTACTTCCGGGTCGTCACCGGAAGTCTACGACTGACTTGTCGATCGGCTGTTCGGCACACTCCCTTACGTAGATGCCACCATTACTTTACATAGTAAAGCCGAATAGGCGCGGGCGTCCCAACAGGCACCTAATTGAGACCGAGGGTGGTTGTGTCATAACTCGACATGATGAAAATGACAAAAACAATGCCAAAGTAAGGCACTGAATATAGGAGGACTTTGCATAACAGGAACAAAAAACATGCTCATCAACAGAATGCATAAAATCCAAGGATGATACGTTGATATTGGGTAAAGAAAAATACTTCATTGATAGAACGAATATATCGGAGAACTCTTCCACCACGAAAGAGAACAGCCGGCAATACAGAGAAATATCGACGGAATGGAAATACTAAAAAATGAAATTGCACTGACAGAATTGAACAGAAACAAAGTGACAGGACCAAGCGGGATTGTAATAGAGATGCTGGAAACCTTAGATTAATTCGGCATAGACAAGATTATAGAAGAAATCAGTGAAATCTACAACAGTGGTGTTATATCGGAAGAACTAAGTAGATCTATTTTCTTAGCATTGTTTAAGAAGCCAGGTGCAAACGAATATAAACTCCACCGAACAATCAGCTAATGAGCCACATAATAAAACTCATCATCCGAATTCTAACCTTATTGAACGAATTCTAATGAATAGAGCACACCGGTGAATCTTACCGGAAATAGGATAAGAACTGCATGGGTTCGTCGAAGACACTGGAACAAGGAATGCGATATTTATGTTTAAAAAATATCAGAACGAGCAATACAAATTCAGAAGGATGTATTTTATAGATTATGCAAAATCGTTTGATAATGTACGCCACAAATATCTGTTGGAACTGCTCGTTAACCGTAACATATTTGGGAATGATATTACAACAATCCAGAACCTATACTGGAAGCAAATCAACTGCATACGAATAGAAAATGAGTTCAGCAGATATATAAGAACAGAAAGGGGTGTAAAACAAGGGTTTGTCTTCCCAACGGACTTATTCAACCTGTACAGTTAGGAGATCCTGAGATAATTTGAAGTCCTTTCAGAATTCATTATTAGCGACTACAATCTTAACAACATATGATATACAAATGAGACAATGTTGATAGAAGATACAGGATGGAAACTACAAGAACTCTTACAGAAGTTCGTGAAGGAAAGCGAGAATAAAGGACTAAGTATCAACTGCAAAAAGCCGGAATGCGTTGTTGTTAGCAAAATGAAGACCAACATGCAAATTACAAATCGGACATACTAAAATCAAACAAGTACAAAAATTTAAATATCTGGGAAGTGTTTTAACAGACGAGGGAAAGTGTGACACTGAAATCCGAAGCTGCATTAGGAGAGACAAGGACGCATTTCAAAAGCTAAGTAGAGTATTAAGAAACAGAAAAAATCGTTAGGGACAAAGAAAAGAATGCCGAACCGTTACGTATCAATCCTTTCGTGTGGCAGTGAATACTGGACAATCACCTCAGCCATGAGGCAGCAGATATGTGGCTTTTACAGGAAGATGCTGAGGATACCATGTAACGTATACTTAACATCAGGAAGAGATAGTTGAAATTTCTAGGGCACATAATGAGGAAAGAGGGCTTGTAAAATCTGATACTCACAGGACATACTGAAATCAAGAGAGACAAAGGAAAACAACGCTTGACCTATTTAGTGAACTTGAGTGAAGGAATGGCGGAAAAAGTTTTAGGAGAAATAAAAAAAATAGAAAATTTTCGAGAGCCCTGATCGCCTACATCCTGAGGGGATACAGAACATAGAATAACCGCAAGTTATTTAGCAACAGTAGCTTTTCTCGCGCTTCTTGATTGTAAAAATTTCTTACGGCTTCTTGCTTTCTAGTCAAGTTGCTCTTCAAAAATTCACACACAATAGCAATCGAAACCTACTGCCCCCTTAATTGCAGTTCTTTTATCGGCTTGTCTCCGTAATAATGCTTTCCTTTTCAGAGTCCATCACAACCAGTACACTTCTTGTGTTTTAGTGGCTATATTGCCTTGCTTGGGGGAGGGGGTCTGAATAAATATAATTTCTGAATTTCATAAATAATTAAAATAATTTTCTGGCATTGAGATACTTTTGTCCTTGCCAATTTTTAATGATGTATTTACCAGGCTATTGTATTGAATGAAATGTTTCCGAAATAGATTTAGATGCCTCAGATAATATATAAAAATTGAATTATATTATTCAAAAACAGTTTATGACTATCTTCATGAAATATTACTGAGAAATCAATTGATCGAAGAGGCCCAATTGATTGACCAGCATGTTCATTTAACTTGACCCCAATAAATTTCTTCTTTTGAGGAGTACTCAAGGACAAATTTATAGTTGGAAACCAAGGAGTGTTAGTGATTTGAAACATTACATAAGAGATTTATTTCAAGAAATTAATACACAAAGAGACTTGTGCTAAATGATTTGTTGAAGCGTGAAGGGTAGACTTCAAAGTTGTGAAAATTCTGGACAACAGTCTGAGTACCTGCATTGACAAAATTTAAAGGTTTTTGTATTATTGTACACAATAGAATTTAATTGTTAATGTAATAATTGTATTACTAAATATAATTGTATAGGGTGTTCCAATAAATTGGACTGATTTTAAAAGTGAATTAAATTTAAACGTTAAATGATTTAAAAAAAAATCTTTCAGATTTAACAACATCAGTCTTTTGCAATTTTAACAATGGAATGATTTACAATCGATCAACGTGTTAAAGTTATCGGAGCTTATTACGAAAATGGGCGTTCAAATAGAAATGCATTTGTTTTCCAGCTTACATTATCTCTCGAAACTGATGTCAATTAGCCACCACGATCGTGCATCTTGAGGCCTTTAGATTTCTTCCTTTGGGGTTATCTCAAAAGTAAGATCTATGCCAACAAGCCAACAACACTTCGACAGCTGCGACAGCTGAAGGATGAGAGATTAAGGCATATTGGTGAGATCGGGGAGGAAAAATGCAGAGACGTCATCAAAAAGTTTGACCGTCAATCGAAGCCTTGGCGGACATTTCGGAGCTATTATTTTTTACACATAATTGTCATGACTCAAATAACAGGATTCAAAAGTGTATTTCAATAAAATTTTACCAATAACACTGTTTTAATTATTGTTAACTTCGATCCGTCTTCATGGAACACGCTAAATATGTAATCTTAAAATAAATGTTATTATTTACTGTCCAGAATTAACGTGGAGAATTTTGTCTCTCAGCTGATCAGTGTTATTTCAATCATGTCAACTTCGAAGTTTCGTGAGGGCATTATTGTAATGTCTTCACTCTTCAGGGTCATTTGCTTATTGTACTTGCCTAAAAACTCGGGTTAACTCTCACAACAGATTTCAAGCGGAATGACTATATAGAATCCATAGCTAAATCCCCTGATAAGAAGGTCGGTTTTCTGTGTAGAGCCAGGAAGTCTACGGTCAGAAACCATCCTGCACATATATAAATCTACCATGCACCCGTGCATTGAATACTGCTGCCATATCCGGTCGGATGCTCCTGCTATCCACCTAGGAGTACTTGACATAATCTAACGGAGAATCAGTAATGTGATCAATCCCGACTGGGCAGCTCGGATACAGTCACTTTCTCACCGGCGCAATTTGGCATCTTTGCGTCTCTTCTACAAATACTTTCATGGCTTCTGCTTCGAAAAACATAGCTCTATGGCTTCCCCTATGCATGAATTTACTCGAGCCACAAGATTAGCAACTAGGTCCTACCTTTTACTGTGAAACCAATAAAATGTAAACGCAAATTCTATGCCAGTAGCTTCTTTTCTCGCACTTCCCGCCTGTGGAATCCCCTTCCGTTTACTTGCTTCCCCGACAGCTATAATCTCCATGAATTTAAATGTAAAGACAATAGTCATCTCATATTTCACTAACCTGCATCCCCTCTCTCTCTCTCATTCTCCTTTCTCCGTCTACTCCACTCTTATCAATATTCTCATCCTTTTCTTACCCACTTCCTGACACCCCCTATAACCTATCACTCTCTCTCATAACTTTCCTTCCATGTAACCCCCGGCACACCAGTGGTAGTAAACTGCTATGCTTGGGGCGATATGATTATAAAAAAAAATTATACTATTATAATGTGGGTATAAAGTGGGGGATCAATTCTACATTACAATCAATACATAAACTGATCCCTCACTTTTATGGCCACAGCCATACTTCTCTTAATCACTTCCTGACACTCCCTATAACCTGTCACTCTCTTTCATTACTATCCTTCTATATAATCCCCTGTACACCAGTAGTAGTAAACTGCTTTGCTTGGGGCGATATGATAAAAAACGTAAACTACTGGTAAAAAGTGGGACAGTGCTGCCATTGTAGTAGCACGAGTAAATACATAGGGTCGGGGAACCAGGGAAAGAAGCTCTTCAGGGTAGAAGCAATAAAAAATATTTGTAGAAAAGACAGAGGGAAGCCATATCACGTCAGTGAGAAAGTGACTGAAGATTATCTAGTCAGTCAGGATCAATTATATTGCAGATCTTCCTCGGGATTTTGTCGTGAACCTCGAGATGAATAGCGGGAGCACTTGAGCAGATATTACAAGAATATTTAGTGCACCGACGAATGGTAGATTCATAAACTTGCAAGATAGATTCTGACGAGAAAAACCTTCTGGCTCGACAGAGAGGAGCCCCCCCCCCCCCCAAAAAAAAGAGAGTAATGTAAGTGAAGTGGTGTAACAGTGATTTTCTTAGTTTAAAGATTAAACGAAAAAATATCACGAAATCAATTCGAAATCGCTTCGGCGTTTGTGTCTGCCTGCCTGTAAGACTTTGTTCGGAAAAGGTTGACTTGTACGTCAAACAAAAATTCTCCAACATTTGGATAATTTTTTATTAAGTTGGTTCTAAGCTTTTGGAACACACGAGCCATCTTCAGAAAGCTTAGAACTAAAAAATTATCCTAATGTTGGAGAATTTTTTTATTTTCAACTGAAATTAAAGCCAAAATACGATGTTTAGAATGGCTCATGATTAAACATAATAGACATTCATTGTCTCTTATATTTAACAGTATATATATGCAAGTATAGGGATGGAATAATACCTGTATCCGAAGAAACACTATTCTTAAAAAAGTGCTCAATACAAAGTAGAGCTAATAATATTTATTCAGAAATTATAACATAAATATGTTATAATATATAAAAGTAGCTATTTTGTTTCGACACTATGCAACAATGCCTCCCTGATTAAGGAGGTTTGCCCTGTTTGTAATCTTTTAAAATTCTTCAACTTGAAATAAACTTCATCACTTGATAAGACAAAAGTAGTATCGAAACAATATAGCTACTTTTGTAGTGATATTATAATATATTTATGTTATAATTTCCGAATATTATATATAGTATTAACCAGTTATTGATCAGAATTAAATTCAATCAGTATACAGTTGTATTAAAAAGTGCTCAATGCATATATGATGTAGAGCTTTTAAATATTTGCTTTTGGAAGAAACCTTGGTTTCAACCTTTTCGTATCTTCAAGGGTTTTATAAAATTGTACCAAACAAGTTAATCACGTGTAAAAATTAAAAACAAAATAAAACACAACAACAACAACAACAACAACAACAACAACAAATAAATGAAAATAAAAGCAAAAACAGAAACAAAAGAAAAACGGCAAATACCCAGATATAAGACGGAGCATATTAAAACAAGCCAGACCTTATAACGGTGGTGATGTCTGTAGATTGTGCTAAAAAGAAAAGTTAGGCATAATATTATTTCCAGAACGAGAAAGGTTACTGTTGGGTTATCACCCCTTTTTGGATACAAGAACGGACTCGTCTAATGTTTACATATAATCCTGCTATACAGAGAGCAGCAGTTGAGTCCTTGTACTCTACTACGACACTGTCAGCCCTCTGCCTTCAGGTAGAGGGCGCTCTCTGCTTCCGAACAGAGAGCAATAACCCAGTCGGGGTTCCGCTGAAGGGTAGAATCACGACTGGGCAAAAATAAACTGACACTTTTTGGCCGGGCCATATAGCCCGGAAATCCCAGTCATAACTGACCATGTGTCACATGTTGCCCTTACTGGGAGGGACAACTAAATATAGTTGAGTACTTATACTCTACTACGACACAGTCAGCACTCTGCCTTCGGGTGGAGGGCGCTCTCTGCTTCCAAGCAGAGAGCACTAACCCGGTCGTGGTTCCGCCGAAGGGTTGAATCACAACTGGGCAAAAATAGACAGAGATTTCTTGGCCTGGCTATATGACCGGGAAGACCCACAATAAATAGAACTTGTGTCACATCTAGCCTTGTGTGGGAAGGTTGGTAAATACCATTGAGTATTTGTACTCTACTATGAAACTGTCAGCTCTCTGTCTTCGGGTAGAGAGCGCTCTCTGCTTCTGAGCAGAGAGCACTAACCCAGTCGTGGTTCCGCCGAAGAGTAGAAGCACAACTGGGGAAAAATAGACAGACATTTTTTGGCCGGACCATATAGCCCGGAAATCTCAGTCATAACTGACCATGTGTCACATGTTGCCCTTACTGGGAGGGACAACTAAATATAGTTGAGTACTTGTACTCTGCTATGACACTGTCAGCTCTCTGCCTTCGGGTAGAGAGCGCTCTCTGCTTCCGAGCAGAGAGCACTAACCCAGTCGTGGTTCCGTCGAAGGTTAGAATCACGACTGGGCAAAAATAGACTGACATTTTTTGGCCTGGCTATATGGCCGGGAAGACCCACAATAAATAGACCTTGTGTCACATCTAGCCTTGCGTGGAAAGGTTGGTAAATACAGCATTCGTCACTAGACGGATCTATGACACTGTCAGCTCTCTGCCTTCGGGTAGAGAGCGCTCTCTGCTTCCGAGCAGAGAGCACTAACCCAGTCGTGGTTCCGTCGAAGGTTAGAATCACGACTGGGCCAAAATAGACAGACATTTTTTGGCCTGGCTATATGGCCGGGAAGAATCACAATAAATAAACCTTGTGTCACATCTAGCCTTAAGTGGGAAGGTTGGTAAATACCGTTGAGTAGTTGTACTGCAGTAAGTTGGTCAGTAAAAATATAGACTCATTACCCGGTCATACTTCTTCACATGGATTAATATATTGATTCCTACTATTCCTGAATTGACTAACCCGAGTTACAGTTTTTATATTTTTGTTTAATATAACTTACATTTTTTTCTCCATTTCTGCTTTTGTTATTTATTATTTTGGGTGGTTTCTCAACAAGAATCCACAACATTTACTAAATGAAAGATCTGAAATAATGTCCGGTTGTAAACATATCAGAAAATATATTTTAGGACCATATGAAACCCCGATGAAAGTGTTTACAATTCTTGAGAAACTTCTCCCTTATTTTGAAATTTCAGTTATTTTAAACTTCCATTTTAGCATTCTGAAAATTTCTGTTGTGCGTTTGAAAAAATGTTGGAGAATCAGTTGATTTAAAACAACTGTTGATATCGAAAGTTTGAAACCAAGGTTGCGTAATCAACGGACTTCAAAATGAATATATATATATATATATATGTGTGTGTGTGTGTGTGTGTGTATATATATATATATATATATATATATATATATATATATATATATATGTTAATGTATATATATATGTGCGCACAAGCAATTCAATAAGGTGTTATATATATATATATATATATATATATATATATATATATATATATGATACATTATTGAATTGCGTGTGCGTGTGCGTGCGCGCATGTGGGTGCTCGCATAAAAATATAAATACAGCTATTACAATATTTGGGAAAGATATAATTTCCAAGGAAATTGGTTATACAGTACGGCTAATTTTGCCCCGCCCCCATTTTATGGTATTCGATAAAACATGAAAGCTTGCAATCCACTGAGAAGGTGCGACAAAATTTCGTTCGCAAAAACTAGTCCTAATCTAATCAGACGATTACTTTACTGCCAGGTCTATCAAGCCAACCTCACTTAAAGAAAGCTCGTGACTAAAGATAACGGCTTATAATCAATTTAAATTTAATCCCAATCTAAGCGATGACATATCGTGGCAAAATATTTATCTTATCAGGAGTTTCTGTTTTAGATCAAGAAACAACAACATGTTATAGTAACACAAAACATACAACTTTATATAAACTAGATTTCTGACTTTAACAGTCCTATAGTTAGTTAAGTGCCATACGTGAAACACGCTTGGGCGATCATGTCTCGAAAGAGGCATGACTGACTGGGCAGAAGATTATCCCGCAGTAGGTTGCCATTGCTTTCTACGGTAGACTGGTTGCCGGTCAAGGCTATAGAACCCAATCTGTCCTGTTATTTAACCCATAACTGGAGGGAAGAGACGGATTAATACCTTTCCCAAGGGCATTTGCGCATTATTACGGAGACAAGCCGATAAAAGAACTGCAATTAAGGGGGCAGTAGGTTTCGATTGCTATTGTGTGTGAATTTTTGAAGAGCAACTTGACTAGAAAGCAAGAAACCGTAAGAAATTTTTACAATCAAGAAGCGCGAGAAAAGCTACTGTTGCTAAATAACTTGCGGTTATTCTATGTTCTGTATCCCCTCAGGATGTAGGCGATCAGGGCTCTCGAAAATTTTCTATTTTTTTTATTTCTCCTAAAACTTTTTCCGCCATTCCTTCACTCAAGTTCACTAAATAGGTCAAGCGTTGTTTTCCTTTGTCTCTCTTGATTTCAGTATGTCCTGTGAGTATCAGATTTTACAAGCCCTCTTTCCTCATTATGTGCCCTAGTAATTTCAACTATCTCTTCCTGATGTTAAGTATACGTTACATGGTATCCTCAGCATCTTCCTGTAAAAGCCACATATCTGCTGCCTCATGGCTGAGGTGATTGTCCAGTATTCACTGCCACACGAAAGGATTGATACGTAACGGTTCGGCATTCTTTTCTTTGTCCCTAACGATTTTTTCTGTTTCTTAATACTCTACTTAGCTTTTGAAATGCGTCCTTGTCTCTCCTAATGCAGCTTCGGATTTCAGTGTCACACTTTCCCTCGTCTGTTAAAACACTTCCCAGATATTTAAATTTTTGTACTTGTTTGATTTTAGTATGTCCGATTTGTAATTTGCATGTTGGTCTTCATTTTGCTAACAACAACGCATTCCGTCTTTTTGCAGTTGATACTTAGTCCTTTATTCTCGCTTTCCTTCACGAACTTCTGTAAGAGTTCTTGTAGTTTCCATCCTGTATCTTCTATCAACATTGTCTCATTTGTATATCATATGTTGTTAAGATTGTAGTCGCTAATAATGAATTCTGAAAGGACTTCAAATTATCTCAGGATCTCCTAACTGTACAGGTTGAATAAGTCCGTTGGGAAGACAAACCCTTGTCTTACACCCCTTTCTGTTCTTATATATCTGCTGAACTCATTTTCTATTCGTATGCAGTTGATTTGCTTCCAGTATAGGTTCTGGATTGTTGTAATATCATTCCCAAATATGTTACGGTTAACGAGCAGTTCCAACAGATATTTGTGGCGTACATTATCAAACGATTTTGCATAATCTATAAAATACATCCTTCTGAATTTGTATTGCTCGTTCTGATATTTTTTAAACATAAATATCGCATTCCTTGTTCCAGTGTCTTCGACGAACCCATGCAGTTCTTATCCTATTTCCGGTAAGATTCACCGGTGTGCTCTATTCATTAGAATTCGTTCAATAAGGTTAGAATTCGGATGATGAGTTTTATTATGTGGCTCATTAGCTGATTGTTCGGTGGAGTTTATATTCGTTTGCACCTGGCTTCTTAAACAATGCTAAGAAAATAGATCTACTTAGTTCTTCTGATATAACACCACTGTTGTAGATTTCACTGATTTCTTCTATAATCTTGTCTATGCCGAATTAATCTAAGGTTTCCAGCATCTCTATTACAATCCCGCTTGGTCCTGTCACTTTGTTTCTGTTCAATTCTGTCAGTGCAATTTCATTTTTTAGTATTTCCATTCCGTCGATATTTCTCTGTATTGCCGGCTGTTCTCTTTCGTGGTGGAAGAGTTCTCCGATATATTCGTTCTATCAATGAAGTATTTTTCTTTACCCAATATCAACGTATCATCCTTGGATTTTATGCATTCTGTTGATGAGCATGTTTTTTGTTCCTGTTATGCAAAGTCCTCCTATATTCAGTGCCTTACTTTGGCATTGTTTTTGTCATTTTCATCATGTCGAGTTATGACACAACCACCCTCGGTCTCAATTAGGTGCCTGTTGGGACGCCCGCGCCTATTCGGCTTTGCTATGTAAAGTAATGGTGGCATCTACGTAAGGGAGTGTGCCGAACAGCCGATCGACAAGTCAGTCGTAGACTTCCGGTGACGACCCGGAAGTACCCATTGCTCATACTACGTCTTACGACGGTTGAGACGATTAACCTTTATTCTTGTATTGGATACTAATAACCTTTGTAAATACTATTTTCACGGAATACAACAATTAACCTATTCCTGTTTTTGAGTTATTTATTCTTACTCACGACATAACAGTGCCTAATGCAAAAATAAGGGAAAATGACAAGAACAAAAAGTAACAAGACAGTAGCAAAGATCAGACTATGTGGACCAATAATTATATTGCATCTTGTTGTACGGCAAAAGAAAGAGAGTAAAACAAAACAAAAGAATTAAAAGAAAATACAATCCAACTTTTTTTCAGAGTCCACAAATTACTGCTGCTACTATGTCTGTTGCCGTTAAAAGTAATACAGTCTTTATGCTTTCCTCCCCTTGGGGTTCTGCTTATAGGCGGCGTACATATTACTAGAGTGGTGAGAGAGAGAAATTTTCCGCGTCTTCACTCCACGCATTCCCAACGAGTCTCTCGTCTGTCTGACGTTCTCTGTGACAATCTCTGCTTCGTTCTGACTTGATTTTCAAATCCGTTGTCTTTTATTGAAACCGTTTCAATATGGCGTGAGGTGGTAAGTGATCAGAATGTCTCTCCATTAAAATTTAACGTCAACTTCGGCTATCTTGCTTAAATCACCCATCTACGGTTTCGAGCCGACGTTTCTAATCTGGGAGCCTGGAAACACGATTCTATTGAAATTATACATTCACCTGTCAGCGTTAATTACAATTCCTTCCTTACGTGGGTGGTCTCCTTCCAAATCCGACCGATCATTTTCAATTTTTAGTCAATCCTCTATTTCTCTCTCCGAGAGAGGGAAAGGGAAAGAAGCAAATAACCAAGGAAGAAAGAAACAGAATCCTCTCCCTTTCGCAAGGGCATCTTGTCTTTGTTAAATTGTTATCAGTTGATGAAACGAAAACTAATACATATTATCAGAAAGAGACAAATGAGGTTCCTGGGACACGTAATGAAAGAGGAGGTCTTGGATGATTTAATACACACAGGTCGGATAGAGAAACAGGGGAAAGCAGTGCGAGACATACTTGATAGACTGTTATAGTGAAACACACCTATTTCTCAGATAATAGACTCTCTCTCCTATATTAATAACACTTAACAGGAAGTTAAGGGGAGAAGTTCTTGAGAGATTTTTATGCTCTTTTAGTTTTTTTTTTTTAGGTCCCTGGTATGTTTGAGGTATTTTGGTTAATGAAGAATTGAATGATAGTGGACATGTTCTTGTGGTGGATGAGAAAATTGTAAAGTATGTTTGGGTCGTGAGTCGGATTAGCTAGGTATAGGATAGGTACTGAAGACCAACCTGAGTTCCCCCCACCCATCAAATCGGTCTTGTGCCAAAATTGTATTTTTCATACAACAAATATTGAGAAGTTCTTAAGAAGTTCTGGGGAGTTCTTGGGAATTTCATAGGAGTTCTTTAGAGTTCTATTGGAGTTCAGTAGAACTACTAGACAGTTCATATTAGTCGGCAGTTAGCCGAATACTAAGGAGTCAGCTTACAGTGGAAGATTACCAAGTTCCTAACATTTAGGGTGCGTTAAGTCGATTAGCAACCGAAATAGCACGATTATTCAGTGCGAAAACTACTCCACAACACTTTTATTATAGCTTCTCTTAATGTGTCATTCTTTGAGTTTCCATTTTCATTTTGCCATTCGTATTTTTTTTTATGTATTTCTCCTTCACATTCCGGTCGTTCAAGAGTGTTGCATTGTAGTTTGGGTGCTGTCTTGGCTCTCTTCCATTTCCGTAGATTCCCTCAAAGTTTACATATTACTGGAAGGTAGTCACTTCAGCAATCGGCATTTGGATATGTCATGCAGCATTTAACAATTTATGGTTACATCTAGTAATTTCAACTATAAAACGATGAGATCTGGCTGCTAATCTAGTATTATCCTTAAATTCAAAAGAGGAAAACTCATCAGAACAATTATCATTAAAATATTTACAGAAAAGGCACATGAAAGCTCCGTTATGGAGGTGACAAAGTAACAGGTCAAGACCGATAACAATGCAAATTCTTATTTGGATCTCTGATGACAGTAATACATACCTGAAACACCAGACCAGATGTGAGATCAATACTCGATGCATAACGAATGGTAGACTTTTAAATGTGTAAGATAGATTTTGTCGATAAAAACAATCAGAGAACCAACTTACGTGTATTCAATATAATTGTTCATTTTATAGTAGGGGAAAAGGGGAGCACGAGGAGATAGAACGAGTCTCCTGGAAGTTAGCATGTCATACTGATGTAAGGCAAACATGTTTTTCTAGTCAATTAAACAATTAAAAAAATTAATTCAATTAAATTAAGAGCAGTTTTTTAGGGATATTAAAATTAACGAGACTTTTTTTGGCTTAATTTAAAACTGAATTTAATTTTAAGATAAGCTCATAATTTGATTTTACATTCATTAGGACAGGAATAAATAGCTGCGTCATCAATATAGACAACAAGTCGAGAACTAGTGCTACTAGGTCTAAGGATTTCTATTATCTGACCTGGTACGTAATTTCGCACAGAAGTCTATTTTTATGAAACAGAAAAAATATGCAAACTGGCTAGCAAAAGAAAAATATACATTGTTTTGAAAATATTTGTTTGTCTTGGAAGTTAAAGAATGCGAACATCGGGTGACGTGAAAAATTTCCCAGGTCAGGAAATGTGGAGACAGAAATGTATTTATAGTAAAATAAATATTATTGCATTGAAGAAATGTAATTGTGTGTTGTGTTTTGATAACCAGTGCAGCCAATATCAGATAATGTAAACCTCGGAATTGTTTCCATAAACAATGTGCTGAAATATGCGTGTTGAAACGAGATTCGACCGATATATATATAGGTATATATATATATATATATATATATATAGGTCGGAAAACAGTTGAGTTGGTAGCAGTAGTCAGTCTGTCAGCAGTAGAGATCAGAAGGCAAACAGAGAGAGACACAGGAAGAGGCACAGGCTGGCTCGATGCATATGTACTGACCGTTCACTAACCCTAACCCCCTAATCTACAGCCGACGTCACCAAGAAGAGAATAAAGGGATGTTGTATATCTTTATTTATATATACGTGTAGCAGTCGTCATTTTATCAACGTGAAAAATTGATTTGTTGAAGCGTGAAGGGTAGACTTCAAAGTTGTGAAAATTCTGGACAACAGTCTGAGTACCTGCATTGACAAAATTTAAAGGTTTTTGTATTATTGTACACAATAGAATTTAATTGTTAATGTAATAATTGTATTACTAAATATAATTGTATAGGGTGTTCCAATAAATTGGACTGATTTTAAATGTGAATTAAGTTTAAACGTTAAATGATTTAAAAAAAAATCTTTCAGATTTAACAACATCAGTCTTTTGCAATTTTAACAATGGAATGATTTACAATCGATCAACGTGTTAAAGTTATCGGAGCTTATTACGAAAATGGGCGTTCAAATAGAAATGCATTTGTTTTCCAGCTTACATTATCTCTCGAAACTGATGTCAATTAGCCACCACGATCGTGCATCTTGAGGCCTTTAGATTTCTTCCTTTGGGGTTATCTCAAAAGTAAGATCTATGCCAACAAGCCAACAACACTTCGACAGCTGCGACAGCTGAAGGATGAGAGATTAAGGCATATTGGTGAGATCGGGGAGGAAAAATGCAGAGACGTCATCAAAAAGTTTGACCGTCAATCGAAGCCTTGGCGGACATTTCGGAGCTATTATTTTTTACACATAATTGTCATGACTCAAATAACAGGATTCAAAAGTGTATTTCAATAAAATTTTACCAATAACACTGTTTTAATTATTGCTAACTTCGATCCGTCTTCATGGAACACGCTAAATATGTAATCTTAAAATAAATGTTATTATTTACTGTCCAGAATTAACGTGGAGAATTTTGTCTCTCAGCTGATCAGTGTTATTTCAATCATGTCAACTTCGAAGTTTCGTGAGGGCATTATTGTAATGTCTTCACTCTTCAGGGTCATTAGCTTATTGTACTTGCCTAAAAACTCGTTTAACTCTCACAACAGATTTCAAGCGGAATGACTATATAGAATCCATAGCTAAATCCCCTGATAAGAAGGTCGGTTTTCTGTGTAGAGCCAGGAAGTCTACGGTCAGAAACCATCCTGCACATATATAAATCTACCATGCACCCGTGCATTGAATACTGCTGCCATATCCGGTCGGATGCTCCTGCTATCCACCTAGGAGTACTTGACATAATGTAACGGAGAATCAGTAATGTGATCAATCCCGACTGGGCAGCTCGGATACAGTCACTTTCTCACCGGCGCAATTTGGCATCTTTGCGTCTCTTCTACAAATACTTTCATGGCTTCTGCTTCGATAAACATAGCTCTATGGCTTCCCCTATGCATGAATTTACTCGAGCCACAAGATTAGCAACTAGGTCCTACCCTTTTACTGTGAAACCAATAAAATGTAAACGCAAATTCTATGCCAGTAGCTTCTTTTCTCGCACTTCCCGCCTGTGGAATTCCCTTCCGTTTACTTGCTTCCCCGACAGCTATAATCTCCATGAATTTAAATGTAAAGACAATAGTCATCTCATATTTCACTAACCTGCATCCCCTCTCTCTCTCTCTCTCATTCTCCTTTCTCCGTCTACTCCACTCTTATCAATATTCTCATCCTTTTCTTACCCACTTCCTGACACCCCCTATAACCTATCACTTTCTCTCATAACTTTCCTTCCATGTAACCCCCCCGCACACCAGTGGTAGTAAACTGCTATGCTTGGGGCGATATGATTATAAAAAAAAATTATACTATTATAATGTGGGTATAAAGTGGGGGATCAATTCTACATTACAATCAATACATAAACTGATCCCTCACTTTTATGGCCACAGCCATACTTCTCTTAATCACTTCCTGACACTCCCTATAACCTGTCACTCTCTTTCATTACTATCCTTCTATATAATCCCCTGTACACCAGTAGTAGTAAACTGCTTTGCTTGGGGCGATATGATAAAAAACGTAAACTACTGGTAAAAAGTGGGACAGTGCGGCCATTGTAGTAGCACGAGTAAATACATAGGGTCGGGGAACCAGGGAAAGAAGCTCTTCAGGGTAGAAGCAATAAAAAATATTTGTAGAAAAGACAGAGGGAAGCCATATCACGTCAGTGAGAAAGTGACTGAAGATTATCTAGTCAGTCAGGATCAATTATATTGCAGATCTTCCTCGGGATTTTGTCGTGAACCTCGAGATGAATAGCGGGAGCACTTGAGCAGATATTACAAGAATATTTAGTGCACCGACGAATGGTAGATTCATAAACTTGCAAGATAGATTCTGACGAGAAAAACCTTCTGGCTCGACAGAGAGGAGCCCCCCCCCCCAAAAAAAGAGAGTAATGTAAGTGAAGTGGTGTAACAGTGATTTTCTTAGTTTAAAGATTAAACGAAAAAATATCACGAAATCAATTCGAAATCGCTTCGGCGTTTGTGTCTGCCTGCCTGTAAGACTTTGTTCGGAAAAGGTTGACTTGTACGTCAAATGTTTCAACTTCCGTTCTATTCTTCATCGCCTTTCATTACTTTAATAAATGATCTCCGTCCAAAATTACATGCCACAGCTTCCTATTCCTCCTTTTTGTACATCTTCCAACAGAAAAATAAATCGGCCTCCACTCTCATCCACTCTACTGCCACTATTGACTCTCACCTGTATATATATACATATATACAGGTTTCATTGAATAATATAGACAAGTTCTTTCTATTTATTTTGTGTAAGATCCTTTCGTATGATCTGATTAGCTTGATAGTGTTGTCATGGAAAGACGACAAGAAATAGCAATAATTGCTGATTTTTTTTATCAGGTCTGAGCTTTCGGCTTACATAAGCCATTATCAAAGGATGAACATTTAATATACAGTGAACATAGAACATTTAAATTATTAGCAGAGTGGAGTTAAACAGAAAATTAAGCAGGTCCATTTTTTTGCGTGACCGCAGGCAGTGAACGAAGTGGTGGTGGTAGGTTTTTGGTCACATGAGGGTATCGTGGAATGAGGGGATTGGTCTGGGAACTGCTACTACTATGGGTAGAGGGGGTAAGCATGGTAACTATGACCTCTCCCGTCGATTATAGGCATTGGAGTATGTTAGTGGAGATGTCGAAATTTATTTTATTTAAGCTAGGTTTAAACTGTTTGATGTAGATAGCTTCTAGAATTTTCAGTTTTCGTTTATTATTTTCTTGTCTAAGTATATGCGTATTTTCAACAAGTGTTTTTCTAAGAAGTGTGTGTTAAATGTTGGAATGTGTTAGAATTGTCATTTAAGTGCAATGTAAGCCTCCGCGAAAGCGAGTTCGTAGTATGTCCAATGTAGATATTATTTAGTTTGTTAGAGATACATTCTCGAAAGGGGCATTTGAATTTATAAACTACATTGTTTTTTTGCAAATCGCTAACGGTGTTGGAGGAGTCGTTGCGGACGATTGAGTTGGATGTTGTGGATTTAGCGTAATAGATGATAAACTTAATTCTTTTGTTAGGGTCCTTAAATTGAGATCCTTAAATATATGAACAGTAACAAACTTTTAAACCAGAGGCATGAAACCACAGTAAACTGCAAGCATATTAGAGAGCTAACACTACAATCATGCTAAAAAAATACTACAAGAGCCGGAGCTAGGACCCCATATATATATATATATATATATATATATATATATATATATATATATATAATAATATCGAATTACTAAAATCTAAAGTATGGTTTAATATTCATAATTAATTAGTAAGATTAATAACCATAATTAGAGTAAGGTTAATAACCATAACCATTATATGAGTAAGGTTAATAACCATAACCATAATTAGATGAATCATATATTGACTAGATATAAGAATAGAAATTTGAAATTAAAAATTTAATAGATAAAACGGTTTCCAAACGGTTTCCTAAAAATTAAAAATAAAAAATTTAATAGAAAAAACATATTCCCTAAATTCAAAGTTAAGATTAAATATGCAAACTTACATTAATTATAAAGACTCTGCTTAAATAAAAATAAATAAAAATATCCACGCCAACTACTATCGGCTCTTCTAAGAAAACCATAAAGATATAATCTAATCACTAGATAATTAAAACTTACAACTGTCTAAAAATCAAAGACTTCCATTAATCAACCACTTAAGAAACACCCTCTCCAAAAATTCCAACGGACACAGACTTATTCCCCTATCACTAACCCCCACCAAAACCTCGAACAAAACTAAATAAATACAAAGAAAAAGAATTTCCAGTACTTTACACACCGCCTGATGAGACATTGAAGTTTCAATGTCGAAACGAGCGTACCTTCGTAGCGGATATATATAGAATCATTATGTAGATGTTCTAAAATATAATTTATAATAAATATTCACAGCTCTATATATTATATACCGAGCACTGTTTTAAATTAATGTTTTGGACGTTGTAAGAATTCTTGGTTCTGTATTCACTCGGATATATATATATATATATATATATATATATATGCTGCCTCGATACACATATATATATATATATATATATATATATATTATCTGTGCCTCGATACACTATATATATATATATATATATATAGTGTATCGAGGCAGCAGATAATTTTCAAAACATATGCTGTTAAATATAAGAGACATGTCTATTATATTTAATCATGAGCCGTTCTAAACATCGTATTTTGGCTTTAATTTCAGGTGAAAATAAAAACAAAAATTCTCCAACATTTGGATAATTTTTTATTAAGTTGGTTCTAAGCTTTTGGAACACACGAGCCATCTTCAGAAAGCTTAGAACTAAAAAATTATCCTAATGTTGGAGAATTTTTGTCTTTATTTTCACCTGAAATTAAAGCCAAAATACGATGTTTAGAATGGCTCATGATTAAACATAATAGACATTCATTGTCTCTTATATTTAACAGTATATATATGCAAGTATAGGGATGGAATAATATCCTGTATCCGAAGAAACACTATTCTTAAAAAAGTGCTCAATACAAAGTAGAGCTAATAATATTTATTCAGAAATTATAACATAAATATGTTATAATATATAAAAGTAGCTATTTTGTTTCGACACTATGCAACAATGCCTCCCTGATTAAGGAGGTTTGCCCTGTTTGTAATCTTTTAAAATTCTTCAACTTGAAATAAACTTCATCACTTGATAAGACACAAGTAGTATCGAAACAAAATAGCTACTTTTGTAGTGATATTATAATATATTTATGTTATAATTTCCAAATATTATATATAGTATTAACCAGTTATTGATCAGAATTAAATTCAATCAGTATACAGTTGTAATAAAAAGTGCTCAATGCATATATGATGTAGAGCTTTTAAATATTTGCTTTTGGAAGAAACCCTTTTCGTATCTTCAAGGGTTTTATAAAATTTTACCAAACAAGTTAATCACGTGTAAAAATTAAAAACAAAACAAAACACAACAACAACAACAACAACAACAACAACAACAACAAAAATAAATAAATGAAAATAAAAGCAAAAACAGAAACAAAAGAAAAACGGCAAATACCCAGATATAAGACGGAGCATATTAAAACAAGCCGGACCTTATAACGGTGGTGATGTCTGTAGATTGTGCTAAAAAGAAAAGTTAGGCATAATATTATTTCCAGAACGAGAAAGGTTACTGTTGGGTTATCACCCCTTTTTGGATACAAGAACAGACTCGTCTAATGTTTACATATAATCCTGCTATACAGAGAGCAGCAGTTGAGTCCTTGTACTCTACTACGACACTGTCAGCCCTCTGCCTTCGGGTAGAGGGCGCTCTCTGCTTCCGAACTGAGAGCAATAACCCAGTCGGGGTTCCGCCGAAGGGTAGAATCACGACTGGGCAAAAATAAACTGACATTTTTTGGCCGGGCCATATAGCCCGGAAATCCCAGTCATAACTGACCATGTGTCACATGTTGCCCTTACTGGGAGGGACAACTAAATATAGTTGAGTACTTATACTCTACTACGACACAGTCAGCCCTCTGCCTTCAGGTGGAGGGCGCTCTCTGCTTCCAAGCAGAGAGCACTAACCCGGTCGTGGTTCCGCCGAAGGGTTGAATCACAACTGGGCAAAAATAGACAGAGATTTCTTGGCCTGGCTATATGACCGGGAAGACCCACAATAAATAGAACTTGTGTCACATCTAGCCTTGTGTGGGAAGGTTGGTAAATACCGTTGAGTATTTGTACTCTACTATGAAACTGTCAGCTCTCTGTCTTCGGGTAGAGAGCGCTCTCTGCTTCTGAGCAGAGAGCACTAACCCAGTCGTGGTTCCGCCGAAGAGTAGAAGCACAACTGGGGAAAAATAGACAGACATTTTTTGGCCGGACCATATAGCCCGGAAATCTCAGTCATAACTGACCATGTGTCACATGTTGCCCTTACTGGGAGGGACAACTAAATATAGTTGAGTACTTGTACTCTGCTATGACACTGTCAGCTCTCTGCCTTCGGGTAGAGAGCGCTCTCTGCTTCCGAGCAGAGAGCACTAACCCAGTCGTGGTTCCGTCGAAGGGTAGAATCACGATTGGGCAAAAATAGACTGACATTTTTTGGCCTGGCTATATGGCCGGGAGGACCCACAATAAATAGACCTTGTGTCACATCTAGCCTTGCGTGGAAAGGTTGGTAAATACAGCATTCGTCACTAGACGGATCTATGACACTGTCAGCCCTCTGCCTTCGGGTAGAGAGCGCTCTCTGCTTCCGAGCAGAGAGCACTAACCCAGTCGGGGTTCCGTCGAAGGGTAGAATCACGACTGGGCAAAAATAGACTGACATTTTTTGGCCTGGCTATAGGCCGGGAGGACCCACAATAAATAGACCTTGTGTCACATCTAGCCTTGCGTGGAAAGGTTGGTAAATACAGCATTCGTCACTAGACGGATCTATGACACTGTCAGCCCTCTGCCTTCGGGTAGAGGGCGCTCTCTGCTTCCGAGCAGAGAGCACTAACCCAGTCGTGGTTCCGCCGAAGGTTAGAATCACGACTGGGCAAAAATAGACAGACATTTTTTGGCCTGGCTATATGGCCGGGAAGAATCACAATAAATAAACCTTGTGTCACATCTAGCCTTAAGTGGGAAGGTTGGTAAATACCGTTGAGTAGTTGTACTGCAGTAAGTTGGTCAGTAAAAATATAGACTCATTACCCGGTCATACTTCTTCACTTGGATTAATATATTGATTCCTACTATTCCTGAATTGACTAACCCGAGTTACAGTTTTTATATTTTTGTTTAATATAACTTACATTTTTTTCTCCATTTCTGCTTTTGTTATTTATTATTTTGGGTGGTTTCTCAACAAGAATCCACAACATTTACTAAATGAAAGATCTGAAATAATGTCCGGTTGTAAACATATCAGAAAATATATTTTAGGACCATATGAAACCCCGATGAAAGTGTTTACAATTCTTGAGAAACTTCTCCCTTATTTTGAAATTTCAGTTATTTTAAACTTCCATTTTAGCATTCTGAAAATTTCTGTTATGCGTTTGAAAAAATGTTGGAGAATCAGTTGATATAAAACAACTGTTGATATCGAAAGTTTGAAACCAAGGTTGCGTAATCAACGGACTTCAAAATGAATATATATATATATATATATATGTGTGTGTGTGTGTGTGTGTATTATATATATATATATATATATTATTGTATGTATATATATGCGTGCACGCACAAGCAATTCAATAAGGTGCATTATATATATATATATATATATATATATATATATATATATGATACATTATTGAATTGCGTGTGCGTGCGCGCATGTGGGTGCTCGCATAAAAATATAAATACAGCTATTACAATATTTGGGAAAGATATAATTTCCAAGGAAATTGGTTATACAGTACGGCTAATTTTGCCTCCCCCCCCCCATTTTATGGTATTCGATAAAACATGAAAGCTTGCAATCCACTGAGAAGGTGTGACAAAAATTTCGTTCGCAAAAACTAGTCCTAATCTAATCAGACGATTACTTTACTGCCAGGTCTATCAAGCCAACCTCACTTAAAGAAAGCTCGTGACTAAAGATAACGGCTTATAATCAATTTAAATTTAATCCCAATCTAAGCGATGACATATCGTGGCAAAATAGTTATCTTATCAGGAGTTTCTGTTTTAGATCAAGAAACAACAACATGTTATAGTAACCCAAAACATACAACTTTATATAAACTAGATTTCTGACTTTAACAGTCCTATAGTTAGTTAAGTGCCATACGTGAAACACGCTTGGGCGATCATGTCTCGAAAGAGGCATGACTGACTGGGCAGAAGATTATCCCGCAGTAGGTTGCCATTGCTTTCTACGGTAGACTGGTTGCCGGTCAAGGCTATAGAACCCAATCTGTCCTGTTATTTAACCCATAACTGGAGGGAAGAGACGGATTAATACCTTTCCCAAGGGCATTTGCGCGTAAGTGAATGCAATGAATTCAACTAGAATTCGAACTCTGCTCCCCGATTTCTCGTTCCGAGCCGATATCCACTGGACCACAATATAACTTAGGTTAAAACAGGGCACTGAAATATATACACACAGCATTTCCGTCTTAGATTTAGACACGTCATTGGGTGAACATGTCTCCATTACTTTCTGTGGTAGACTGGCTGCCAACCGAAGCTATAGAACCCCCAATCTGTTCTGTCATTAAACACATACCTGAAGGGAAAAGATGGATAAATACTCTAACCATAGATATTTGCGAGTAAGTGAACGCAACGAATTCAACTAGAATTCGAACTCGGGTCTCCGATTTCTCATACCGAGTCGATATCTATTGCACCACAGTGCACTTTTTTTTAGACTCATTACGTTAAGGTAACAAAAGACATGCAACTTGACGCAGATTGGATGTTTGTTTTAAGTCACATCAATATCAGAGCGTAACACAAAACACGAAAGATTATGCAGATTGGATATCTATCATGCGCCTTTAAAGTGCTAAAAGACACGCAAATTTATGCTGAGCGTAACTCGGTAAGTACGTAGTGGCGCAGTGGATATCGGCACGGCACGAGAGAGGAGAGTTCGAATTTCAGCTGAATTCTTTTGCATTCACTTACGCAAAAATATCCTTGAGAAAGGTATTAATCAGTCTATTCCTTCCAGCTCTGGGTTAAATAACATGACATACTGGGTTCTGGGTTTTAGCAACCATTCTACGGCTGAAATTAATGGCAACCTACTGCAGGAAAATCTTCTGCCCAGTCAGTCATATCTCTTTCGAGACATGATTGTCGAAACCTGTATCACGTATGAATATTTACCCTACTCCCCCACGAGACGTTACACAAGGTCTTTTTTTAAAATGGGGAGCCCGACCGCGTACAGACGGGCGAAGGAACAAAAATTCCCCAGTCTCCTCAACTGCCGGCTGAGCCGACCCTGGTGACTAGCACCTGGTCCACCCCTCTGCTGCAATGGGGTGGTGCGGCCGCAGGACACTGTTCCCCGGGACCGGGCATCTACTAGTAATTTTTCTCAGATGCAACCCTGCCCTCGCGGACGGAACTACAACTGAGCCGCACTCTGTCTTCGAGGGCAGAGACGCTACTGAGAGATAATTTGGGTCCCTACCCGACACAAAAATGTATTACGTATGGCACTTAAATGAGTTGGATATGTCAATATGTTAGAATATCAATAGGCACGCAACTCTATTTAGACTGGATTTCTGCCTTTTTTTTTTTTTTAATCATATCACCCCAAGCAAGGCGATAACGCCACTGATGCGCAGGGGGCTATGTAAGGGTAAAAAGAATGGAAAAGAGAAAGCCGGAAACCACATCCTAAACAGGGAACAAGAGATGAGTCTCTTCACCTGTTCAATAGACGTGGGTGGAGTGTGAACCGGGTGATAGTTTAGTTTATCTACTCCAATTGAAAAAAAAAAACAAAATAAAGAGAAAAGAGTGAAAAGATTGGAAAAGAGAAAACCGGAAACCACGTCCTAAACAGGAAACAAGGGATGAGCCTCTTCACCTGTTCAAAAGATGTGGGTGGAGTGGGAACCAGGCGATAGTTTAGTCTATCTACTCCAATGGAGCTAGATACGTCAATACGCGAGGGTAACAGCAGATATGCAAGTTCATGCATTATATTTCTGGCTTGAACCTAAACACAGCAATATGTGAGGGTAACAGAAACACAACTTACTGTCGATTGAACCATAGCTTTTGCATTATTTACATTGTTCGGACTGTTGTCCTCATCTTTTGTTATGTTTACGATGTTTCAGCCCTTGTACGCATCGGCCTTCTTCGGGTGCTAGGAATTTCGAACCGAACTTTTTATTTCGATCACTAAGGTATATCATTCTCATGTATATAATCCAAAATATAGAAAAATTAAATTAAAAATTTCCTTAACGAAGAACTCTTAGTTCTAATCAAACTAAAAATATTCCTATGTGTATATATGTGTGTGTGACTTTACGCATTAACCAACTGTCCTTCTCACCTACATCCACTCATACAATCTTTTTATAGACCCTCAGTCAAACATGGCTGAATAAATATTAATGATGTGCCTAAAATGATGGATAGTAAGATCATCTTGTATCTGTTGCTGATATAGTTGGTTTGAACCTTTCTCTGTACTCTACTTTTAGGACCTTGTACTAAACATATCTTCTTCTTCTATGTGCCCTGTTCTTTCAGGACGCAGGCGATCATGGTTCACCACGTCTCCCTATCCCTTGTGGCACCTAGTATGTTTGCTCCCGTTACTCCTGTCAACCCCCGTTTCGTCAGCCACCTGATCAGGCCCTGCAGATATGTTATCCGCTGCTTTCCTCTGTTTCTCTTTCCTTCTATTTGGCCAGTCAGTATCTGGTTCTCCAGGCTGTCCTTCCTCGTTGCGTGTCCCAGGAACTTCAGTTGTCTCTTCCTGATGCTCAGTATCAATTTCCTTTTTGTTGCCATTCTTTCCAACACCTCATCGTTGCTTGTATGCTCAGTCCACGATATCCGCAACATCCTTCTGTAGAACCACATTTCCGCTGCTTCCAGTTTTTCGATGATATTGTCCAGCATTCACTGCCGTATTGAAGATATGACATCACGTAGCAGTCCAGCACTCTTTTCTTTGTTTCCAGTGAGATTTTCCTGTGTGTTAGTACTTTGCTCAGCGTCTTTTGCCATGCCAATTCGCCTTCGGATCTACGTGTCGCATTTTCCATCTCCAGTTAAGACACTTCCTAGGTATTTAAATTTTTGTACTTGCTTGAAACATATCTAATATCAGTAAATATCTGCATGTATACAAACTCACTCGCAATTGTATGCACACATACCAAAGAGAAATTATACAAAAAATTGTTGTTGTGTTTACGGTTCTTTTCTAAATTCAATCGACCTTCACCCCGTCAGTTCTTGCGGTAGCATTCCTCCAGTTAAACAATTAAGAATGCCAATACCGTATGTTATAATTTTTGTGAAGGACTACGATTGAAGGTCCCAGTCTTTTCACACGGCAATTAGCGTCATGCTCTGTCGAGCAAGGCTAATGACTCTTCACGGTTCTTTGTATATGTGTTGGTTTTAGTTTAGATTTGATGCGGTGGGGAGGAGGAGTCTGGGGAGAGTAAAATGTTGCTGGAGATTTGACCCTCTTCTTCGTTATCTTGGATTTAAAAAAAAATCTCACGCTAATCTTTGATAATTTATATCCGAATTATTTTAGATCAATTATCATAACTATTCGAATTAGCATGCTCATCTTAGCTGTTATACTTACAATGTTTCGGCAATATGTACTCTCCAGCCTTCTTCAGGTGTTTGTTCTACTCGTCAGAGTCGGCATTTCAAAGCTGACAACTTTTATTCAGTCTAAGACTGTACTCATTCTGCTTTTCATGGCCTAGTGAATTAGATCGCTGGTTCAAACATTATCTGGTTCCGTGGATGTTATGATTTCAAACCCAGGGTTTGATATTTTGCATACTCTGGTTCAATGAACGAAACAAACAAATGGTCCAAAGGTGACTAAGACTGGTGAGTAGTAACTGATACGAGTTATCTTTCCTGAGCATGGAAAATGGAGAATAATCTAATCAAGCCGATGGGGTAAGTGGTTGGGCTCGAATTTCCAAGTACGTTTCCGAGAATGATGACCTACACCCGTGAGTATAAAAGCCAAGATAAGTATCCTGGTGCGAATAACAACGAATGCGTCAATATTCGACTTGGCTCTTACATAAAATGCATAACTTTTTTTACTCATTTCACCCCAAGTAAGACAGGACTACCACTTACAGAGAGAGAAAAATATGGGTACATGATTTATTGAGGAAAGGATAAAAGATGAACGGGATTCAAAAAGATAGAAAGTGGCAACTGACATTGCATTTAAAGTTTTGGAGAGTTTACCTATCAGGAAAGCAAGTAAACGGAAGAGAGTTCCACATACGAGAAGTGCGAGAAAACTTTTAGGGTAGAAGTGGCGGTTACATTTAACTATTTCAACGGTCAGTCTGTTAAGTGCTATACGTGAAACACAGCTTGGGCGATCATGTTTCGAAAAAGACATGACTGACTGAGCAGAAGATTTTCCCGCAGTAGGTCGCCATTACTTTCTGCGGTAGACTGGTGGCCAGCCAAGGTTATAGAACCCAATCTGTTTAACCCATATTATTTAACCCATAACTGGAAGGAAGAGACGGATTAATACCTTTCCCAAGGGTATTTGCGCATAAGTGAATGCAATGAATTCAACTGAAATTCGAACTCGGCACCCCAATTTCTCGTTCCGAGTCGATATCCACTGCACCACAACGCAAGATACTTCAACAGACCTCAATAAATTCTAGAGGAAAATCGGAAAGAAGTCATGGGATTAAAACAGCCGCCATCTTTTAAAAAAGTGCAATAATTTGGGGAGAATATTTGGAACATTCCAAAGGTTGAATGGATCAAAAGTGAACAAGAAAGAACGAACGATAAACCTGCCCAAGAATAGAAAAATATAACGAAGAATGATGTCAGGCCAGCTCTAACAAAATATCTAAATTGGAAATCCACAGGAAATGACAACGTACTCAATTTTTAAATCAATCATCTATCATCAATTCATAAAATACTTGACAAGCTTTATCAATGCTAATGAAACTCTAGAATGGGCTGCAGAAGGTGTTACATATCTCCAGTCCAAAATGGGTTAAATAGATGATATATTATAGACCAATAACATGTCTGCTCACCAAATATGTGTTAATCACGTCTGTACTCTTTTTTAAAATCATTTCACCCCAAGCAAGGCATTCCACTGCCACTATTGCGCAAGGGGTTACATAGGGAGAGGTGATGAGAAAGAGTGGTTAAATATAGGAAATGTCAGAAGGAGGGTGATAGACGGGTAGGGATACAGAGGATGAGGGTTGGGTAGGCGAGAAGAGTGTTTGAGAGAATGGAAGCGAGTTAGTGTGTTAGGAGGTGTCTATTGACCTTACATTTGTATCTCGTGCAAATTCGTACCTAGGGGGCACCAGTGATCTATGTTCATCGGAGCAGAAACCGTGAAAATATTTATAGAAGAGACACAAGGATGTTACATCACGCCGGTGAGAGAGTGACTGCAGCCGAGCTGTCAAGTCGGTATCGATCACATTACTGAATGATCCAGAGATTCAAGAGATGTTACCTTAGCTAGGGAGAGATGTTCGCTGATATAAACACCAAGCCCATGCATATGGACATTGGAGTTCTTCCTGAAGAGGGGAAGGTAACCAGGAACGTAAAACTCAGAAGAAGGGATAGAAGGGTCAAGGTTAGTTTCAACTAGGGCTAAGATACCGGGTGAGTTAGTTTGAAGGAATGATTCTACGCTGTAAAAGTTAGTGCGGATACCTCGTATGTTTGTGGAAGAGACGCAGACAGCAGGAAAAAGATAGATGTTCAGCTTGGACGGATTATCGTAAATTCTTTTATAGTGTGTCGCATTCTTGAATATTTAAGGCCTTGGAAATGTGCAAAGTAGTAGTTGATAGTTTCCTTAAATGTAGCAGGGGGGGACTGTGGAAACCCCCCCCCATTATATTTTAATCTTACCAAAGGCGATGTTACAGGCAATAATATAATCAGTTTATCGTTAACAATAAAAATGATAACGAGTATAAAAACTGAACGGTAATCTACAAGGAACTGTGCAAATGTGAATGTCAAATCTAAAGGTGTATATGTCTTGAAGAATAGAGAAACAAAATTCTATTAGAACTTCACCCATTTAATATTAGATGATTAGATCAAGTCATCATAAAACAAAAGAAAAATCGATCAGACCGTAAACGTTATTGTTCACAAGGTGAATTAAATGTAAAATATCGGAAAAATAGAAGAAAAAAGTGATAATTATAAAACTTGAATATCTCTTATTCATCTTCTTGATATAGCCTTGAAGAGCCTGATTTTAAAATAACTGGAAAATCTATTAAATTATCGAAGATATCCAAACAACAGTATTACTAAAATCGACTAACATTTCTGGACTATTTAGGAGACTTGCTATCACTTCAGAAGGAAGAACTCTTACTATTGTAACGAGTAATGAAACCATCGTAAGGATTTCGATCCTCGCTTGGGCCAGAACGAGCTAAATTTAATACATAATTTGCTTTTATTTGATCATTAAATCAAGCGATGAATTTAGTCAATTGCCATACGTAATACACGCTTGGGTGATCATGTCTCCAAACAGACGTGACTGACTGGGCAGAAAATTTTCCCGCGGTAGTTTGCCATTACTTTCTGCTGTAGAATGGTTGCCAACCAAGACTATAGAACCCAATCTGTCCTGCTACTCAACCCATAGCTAGAGGAGCAAGAGATGGATTATATTAGGTTATCATATTGATAAGTAGTAAATAGTGGGAGTCAGTTTATTAGAGATCCCCCCACTTTATGCCCAGTAGAAGCCTTAATCATGTTTCCAACTATTATATTCAGTCAGTCAGTTAAGTACCATACGTGAGATACACTTTTAGAGGATCAAATCTCGAAAGAGATATGACTCACTGGGTGGAATATTTTCCCGCATGTTGCCAAATGTTCTATGGCTTAGGGAGTAGCGACTCCGACTGACACCAAATCGTTCGAGTTTCGAGCCCGGTTAGAAGCAAGTGGATGTGTCTAGCCACACTGATGTGGCTAGACATCCACATGCAAGCCAGTTTAGTCATCCACATACAAGCCAGTTTTGCCGGTGTAATAAATAATTTCAAAGTGATTGAAACTATACATGAAAATATGTGTAGGTTTTATGCAAATCATATACTATGCTAGGATCTCTAGAATCAATACCCGCGGATACCGAAGGTCGACAATATGCAAAGTTCTATAAATCAAATTTATATCACGTTAATATTTTATGCGTGAATGAATTAGAATTTTGCTCAGATCTAAACATATTTATAAATGAAACTTTGTGTGTGTGTGTGTGTGTATGTGTGTGTGTATCCGTTACCTATAGACTCCGAAACGGCTGAACTGATTTTCTTGAAAATTTACACAGTTGTACTATAAGCGTCTGCGAGTGTTCTTAGATAGGTTTCGTGTCGAGGTACCCCCGATAAATATCGAAAATCGATAATCGAAAAAATCGGGTTATAGAAGGAGTGGTCCGATTTTAATCAAATTTGATACACTCATAGACAAAAACATAAGAAATGATATTCAGAAGTTTCAAGGTTACAGTTTTTACAATAGTGCAGAGAATTTGATATCGATACCAGGAAATCAAAATTTGACTTACATCCATTCATTTTTCTTTCAGTCTACGGTTTCGCTTTAACTGGAAACAATTATTGATTTTTAGTCTTTCGTGCCAACGTCCAAAGAGTCTGAGCTTCAGGACCATGGATTAGTTTTAAAGCTTTCATTACACTCGAACAACGCCGGGCTATACTGCTAGTTCATTATAACTTAAAAAGAAAGTTGGTTAGGAAGATGGATAATGTGAGAGAATACAAAAAAATCAGAGAAAGAAAGAAAGAAAGAAAGAAAGAAGAAAGAAAGCAGGTTGAAAAAAGAGAGGGGAAGAGGAAAGAAAAATTTAAAGAATGAATGAAGAAAAGGAAAAAAAGTTGGAGAAAGAAAGAAAGAAAGAAGGTTGAAAAAAGAGAGGGGAAGGGGAAAGAAAAATTTAAAGAATGAATGAAGAAAAGGAAAAAAGTTGGAGAAAGAAAGAAAGAAAGAAAGAAAGAAAGCAGGTTGAAAAAAGAGAGGGGAAGAGGAAAGAAAAATTTAAAGAATGAATGAAGGAAAGGAAAATAAGTTGGAGTAAGAAAGAAAGAAAGAAAGAAAGAAAAAAAGAAAGAACGAAAAAAGAAAGACAGCAGGTTGAAAAAAGAGAGGGGAAGAGGAAAGAAAAATTTAAAGAATGAATGAAGAAAAGGAAAAAAGTTGGAGAAAGAAAGAAAGAAAGAAAGAAAGAAAGAAAGAAAGAAATCAGGTTGAAAAAAGAGAGGGGAAGAGGAAAGAAAAATTTAAAGAATGAATGAAGGAAAGGAAAATAAGTTGGAGAAAGAAAGAAAGAAAGAAAGAAAGAAAGAAAAAAAGAAAGAACGAAAAAAGAAAGACAGCAGGTTGAAAAAAGAGAGGGGAAGAGGAAAGAAAAATTTAAAGAATGAATGAAGAAAAGGAAAAAAAGTTGGAGAAAGAAAGAAAGAAAGAAAGAAAGAAAGAAAGCAGGTTGAAAAAAGAGAGGGGAAGAGGAAAGAAAAATTTAAAGAATGAATGAAGAAAAGGAAAAAAAGTTGGAGAAAGAAAGAAAGAAAGAAAGAAAGAAAGAAAGAAAGATAAGCGTATTCTACAGATTAATTTGCAATGAGACAAGTGCTTCGTGTCGGTGTCAGAGCATTTATTGCCAAGCATTCTTTTGTAGATGTCGGTGGGCATTGTATATCTTTATTTAATTTCTTTCTTCGTTAAATGAAAGATACAATGTCATTGACGGCCAGTTTGTAATAAGATGAAAAAATGACGACAATCAAGGAAGACAGTATAACTGACATTTTCCAAGTAAGCCTCGTCTCAGTCATTCTTACATTTTCTTTTTTAAATCTCCCTATCTTTACGCACATTCAGTCAGTTAAGTGCCATACGTGATACGCGCTTTGGGCGATCATGTCTCGAAAGAGACATGACTAACTGGGCAGAAGATTATCCCGCAGTAGGTTGCCATTGCTTTTTGTGGTAGACTGGTTGCCAACCAAAGCTAAGGAAAACAATCTGCCCTCTTATTTAACAAATAACTGGAGAGAGAAGAGATAGATTATATCATTATATTAAGACGTAGTAAATAGTGGGGGATCAGTTTATTACTTCATAACAATATAAAACCGATCCCCCACTTTATACCCAATAGAAGCTTTATTTATGTTTCCAGCTATTATGACATGACTGACTGGGCAGAAGACTACCCAGTAGTAGGTTGCCATTGTTTTTTGCGGTAGACTGGTTGCCATCCAAGGCTACAGAACCCAATCTGTTCTGTTATTTAGCCCATAACTGGAGGGAAGAGACAGATTAATATCTTTTCCAAAGGTATTTGTGCGTAATGCAAGGAATTCAACTGGTATACGAACTCAGCACTTCCAAGCCGATATCCACTGCACCACAACGCACATTCTAAAACATTGCTCTAGCCTCCCCGGTCTACCGCGTGACAAGCGGGGATACTCACTATACTACCGAGAGGGACGGCTAATTTTATTATACTCACTTGAAAATACCGTCTTTTGCCTTAAAAGATTATTTCATTAAATGAAAGTTGTTTTCTTTTGTATAACTTCGAACGTTTACAATCTTTCCCGGTAGTAAATGCTAAAAAATATTTAATAACATATAATTCTTTGTAATGATTGCGATACACGCTTGGGGAATCATGTCTCTAAAGAGACATGACTGACTGGGCACAAGATTTTCGTGCAGTATTTTGCCATTATTTTCTGCAATACCAACCAACGATGTAGAACCCAATCTGTCTAGCTATTTAACCCATAGCCAAAGGGAAGAGAAGGGTTAAGATGAGGTACCCCCACTCCATTTCGATAACTTTTAAATTGAATTTTTTAAAAATAAAAAAAAACTTCTTTTGAAACATTTATTTTAGATTTAGTTGAAAGCTCAATGATTAAATTTACTATTACCAGTAAGCAAAAAAACTTTGATGTATTTCAAACAGAAATTATATTGATTGAAACCTAAAATTTTGAGTTGTTTTTTTAAATTTTTTAATGTTTCGGGCATTTTTGAGCGATCGACACATTTGTAAACAAAAGTTAATTCTCGGATTTAAAAATGTTGCAAAAATAAAATATACACATTATTTTTGGAAAAAATAAAATATACTCATTATTTTTGGAAAATTATCGAATTTAATGTTAAATTAATCTGATCTTCACAAGTATTAATTATTTATAGCATGAAATTTAGAATAAAACTATTTCTTAATTACACATTTGAACTTTTAACTTTACCGCGGTATTTGAAATGTGTTGACGGATGCAAAATAAGATAAATGTATGGCGATCACAAGTGACATAATTGTACAATTTTTTCCTGTAAAGGGAAGAAACTCTGAAACACATGACCTTTTAATATAGACATAGAAATTACCATGCAAAAAAGCTTCACACACACACACACACACACACACACACACACACACACACACACACACACACACACACACACACAATTTAATTATTTTAAAATTACGAAAGCATGACAATGTGTGCTAAACTTTTCAATTTTCAATTAATAAATATAATCTTAATACGTTTATAAAATAACCACAACAAATCTTTGAAGTATTTAAAAAATATTTTGAAACTTTATAGATTATTATAATTAATAAAGTAGATGAAAACAATTCTTTTAAAATTTCATTATTAATCGAATTTTTTTCATTAGACTATATATATATATATTTTTTTTTAATCATTTCACCCCAAGCAAGGCATTCCACTGCCACTATTGCGCATGGGGCTACACAGCCTGTCAATAAACACTCAAGATGTTAGAAAACAAAACCCTCCGTTAGAAAAATGATTTTCTGCTATAAGATTCGAAGCTAAAAGTAACATTTGTTGACATTCAAATTAAACTTTAAATCAGTTTATTTTCCAAAAATCACGTTTCAGAAACGTGTACTTTATTTGTGAAATCAGTTAGTTAATTACCATACCTGATACACGATTGGTCGATCATATCTCAAAAGATACATGACTGACTGGACAGAAGATTTTCCCGCAGTAGGTTGCCATTACTTTCTACTGTAGATTGGTTGCCAAGCAAAGCTATATAACCCATATCTGGAGGGAGAAGAGATGGATTCATAACTTTCTCAAGGGTATTTGCACGTAAGTGAGTTTAACGAATTCCAATTGAAATATTTTTCAAAAATATAATTATTTTGTGTTCACAAATTTATAGATTTTACTGAAAATGAGAGAGAGAGAGAGAGAGAGAGAGAGAGAGAGAGAGAGAGAGAGAGAAAATTACAATCATTCTAAATTGGAATTGATATACCGCAAATAGGTACCTCCACAAAATCGCTGAAAAAACAGCAGAGTATGGAGGAAAAAGGCCCCAAACTAAATAAAAACAAAGTTTTATCGGAAAAATGTTTATATTATCATTAAGAGGATAGATCAAAGAATTTTTAAATTATTTTTTAAATTTTTTAATTATTTTTAACACGTTCGAAATTTTTGTAGAAAGTCTTTTTTTCTTACGTCAGTGCGAGACCTAAATTGACGCAACGTTTATTAAGTAAAAAACACGTAATATTGCACAATGCACTTTTTTACCGTGAAAGACATTAATTTGGAAATTCTTGCAAAAATCAAATAATGGTTGGATTTTGATGAACATTTCAGGACTTATTCATAATTGACTGAAATTTGCCAAAGTATTTTGATTATTGGAAATATTAACTTGCAATTTAAACTAAAATTGAAGCTTCGTGAAAATTTTTTTATTTTTAAAAATTTCATTTTTAAAACTTATCTATCTATCTATCTATCTATCTATCTATCTATCTATATATATATATATATATATATATATATATATATATATTGAGAGAAAAAGGGGAATATTACAATTATTTCCAATTTGATTTGAATGTGACTATCTTTCAAATTCCTTATATTTTCTCTCTTCTATCGTCTGAATACTATTTTTTTTTTGTTCTCATTTCATTTTTAAATAATTTGTCTATCAAATTCCAATTTGAAAATGCTAAAACCACTGCCTAAACACACGACCACTGATTCCCGGCACCACATCATAAACAACACACACACCACCTTTGAGAAAATCGATTTTATTTAAACATATTTTGTGTAATTCGTTATAATTTAATGAATTTTAAACAGTGCCGTGTTTTAAAATTATGCTGAATCACAAGTGGGCACATTACCTGCGGGGATATCTTTTTCTTTTCATTTCTCTTTCATTTATTTATTTTTTATCTCTTTCATTTTCTTCCCTCATACTCTTCGTTCTTTCTTTCCTGTGCTTTGTTTAAAAAAGTTATTCTCGCGTTTCCACGTCTTGTGAGTCGTTTTTGTCCCTCGGGCGGCGAATTCGACACAGGAATAATTAGTGATAGGCGCGTGGCCAGTTAAAGGTGGTTGCAAGCTTTGGCAGCCGTTGATGAATCGTACAAACCGTCCATCGTCACCTTTTATATGTTGATTTTGTGACCGCTAAATTTACGTATGTTTGCATATTTCATGTCCATTACTTATTCAACTTCAGATGTCTTTCTTTCGCTTCCCATACATACATACATACATACATACATACATACATACATACATACATACATACATACATACATACATACATACTTATATTGTTTAAGGTAAGCTACGGATGTGCGTTGTGGTGCAGTGGATATCAGCTCGAGAAATCGGAGAACCGAGTTCGAATTCCAGTTAAATTCGTTGCATTCACTTACGCGCAAATAATCTTGGGAAAGGTATTAAACCATCGCCTCTCCCTTCAGTCATGGTTTAAATAGCAAGACAGCTTGGATTCTATAGCCTTGGTGGACAACCAGTCTACCGCAGAAAGTAATGACAACCTGCTTCCCAGTGAGTCATGTCTCGAAAGAGACATGATCACCCAACCATGTATCCTGTATGGTACTTAAGTGACTGATATTTATGGAGGAAGACAGCTCAATATCAGATATATATATATATATATATATGTGTGTGTGTGTGTGTGTGTGTGTGTGTGTGTGTGTGTGTGTTAATTATTTAAAATAAAAGATGCATATATGTGCTTACGGCTATATCACGTTGAATACACCAGTTCTCGCTCGATCGCCGAAGTTAAGCAACGTTGAGCCTGGTCAGTACTTAGATGGGTGACCGCTTGGGAATACCAGGTGCTGTAAGCGTTTAGTGACGGATGTGCGTTGTGGTGCAGTGGATGTCGGCTCGGAGGGGGAAATAGGTGAGCCGAGTTCCAATACCAGTCGAACACTTTGCATTCACTTACGCACTGGTACCCTTGGGAAAGGTATTAATCCGTCCATTCCCTCCAGTTATGGGTTAAATAACTGAGATTTGTTGTTCATGCGATCTGTGGCAGACGTCTGCACCGATTGTTTGTTATCAGCAGTTCCAAAAAGTGTGGATGGTGCTACACAAGCCTTCACCACTTTAAACAATTCTTTGTGTGGTAGTTTAACCGTGTCGAAATCGACGGGAGAGTCCATAATAATAATTTTATTTAATAGTACAACTGTGTAAATTTTCAAGAAAATCGGTTCAGCCGTTTCGGAGTCTATAGGTAATGGACACACTGACACATACACACACACACACACAAAGTTCCATTTTTAAATAAGCTTAGATTAGATAGATCTGAAATTAGCGTATAGTTTTTGTTTTACAACTTCATTTCACATTGATTATATTTACTATTTAATTTGTTTTATAAAGTTTTAAAAACCTTTCGAAATTTCTATATTAGTTTTAGCAGATTGTAATCACAGCATTTTTCAAATGTAAATTGAACTTTATTTATCAGGACATTATTTAATATTACTTTATTAATCCGGACATTATTTAACGGGACTTAATCAGAACATTATTTAATAGACCTTTGTTCATCAGAACTTTATTTATCAGGGCATTATTTATCAGGGCATTATTTAGCATAATTTTATTCAACAGGACAATATTTAACTGGACATTATTTAACAATTATTATTTAAACAGGGCATTATTTAACAGTACTTTACTTAAAATACAAATGGAATGAAACACGTGTTTTAAAAACTCAGAATCCTTTTAACACCTCGAAAGTTGATCCATTTTTGTGAACTTTTAAAACTTTATTTCTTCTTTCTTTTATGTGCCGTGTCTGTTCAGGACGTAGACGATCTTGTCCCTCCACATCTTCCTGTCCTTTGTAGTTTTTAATATATTTTATTTTATTATTTCTCCAAAATGCTGCTCTACTATTTCTTTATTCTCTTTTATTACAAAGATTTTTTAATTTAATAGTTGAATCCATTGTATTCACTTACGCGCAAATACCTTGGGGAAAGGTATTAATCCGACTCATCCTTCCAGTTATGGGTTAAAATAACATGACAGATTGGGTTCTATAGCCTTGGTCGGCAACCAGTCTACCGCAGAAAGCAATGGCAACCTACTGCGAGATAATCTTCTGCCCAGTCAGTCATGTCTCTTTCGAGACATGATCGCCCAAGCGTGTATCATGTATGGCACTTAACTGACTGAGTATACTGAAGTTTTACCTGCTTTTTTCGTGCGAATTATTTGTTTTTTTTATTTCAATAAATGAAATCTACAACAGTGGCAATATACCGAAAGACGTAAGCAGCTCAATTTTTATAGCACTGCCTAAGAAGCCAGGCGCAAAGGAATGTGAACTCAACCGAAAAATCAATTTAAAGAGTCACATAACAGCTCAGGCTTCAGAGGGTCACAACAAATCTAGCATTAGACATCTACGAATAAATATTTGTTATTCTATTTTATTGAATGAACAATAGAATTAACAATTGGAATATCGTAAATGCTTTGATTTATGCCTCCTCACGAATAAGCACATACTTGCCCACAAGGAATTTAAAATAAGCTCTCTCTCTTGAATAAATGCCCCTGGTTGTCTGTGCGAACATATTTGAGAAATGAAAGAGTGAGCTTATTTGGATCTGGGAGTTTAAAGACAAGAAGTTAATTTCATAAAAATAGGATTTCTGTTGAAAATTATATCCGGGATCACATTTAATCTTAAATATTTGTATTTCTCTTTTTTTTTTTTTTTACCTTGTCTAGAAAAACTTAATTTTTTTATTGGTAGTGTGGTAAATCGTATATTTTGTCTTTGTTTCAAATTTTTGCTTGTTTAAATGAAATGAACTCGTAACTATGTTCAACAACTGGTCACCACGACGCGATCAGTTGTAGAACATAATTACCAATCATAAAATTTAGACACGCAACAATTTGAAACAAGGACAAAAATAAGATTTATTAAATGCAAAACACATTTATTGATTGGCGTGTTCGCCTCGGCCTGAGATGTGTGTATGTGCGAAGCGTGTGCGTATTGGCAAGGGTGTCCGTGTCACATATGTGCGTGGGTATAGAGAAGCGTCTATGCGACGCGTATATATGTGTCTGAATATGAGAAAGAGTTTGTATTTATCTACTCATGCAGGTTTCATTAAAATGTCATTCAAGGTATTATAGTTAAGTTTTTTATGTAATTTTTCCTATGTTCTGATTTTTTTCTTTTGAGGACATAAATTATATAAAAAAGTGTCCAAATATTTTGTTCTTCTTTAATTATTGAAGTATCTCATTACTAAATTGGTAACCTCGACAAAAAGTTTTTTTTGCTAAAAAAGAACGCGTTATTTTTTTTTTAAACATAGTTTATTAAAACTTCACACGAGTAAGGTTTCACCAGTTTTAATTGAAGCGGGTTTTTCTGTAAAATAAATAAAATTGTTCTTACGGATATTTTTTTTTTGTATTTCATTTTTGAAACCTTTTTATACAGGATTTTCTCTTAGTAATTTTCGGATAAAAAAACAAACAAAATGTTTTTCACTAGATTTCACTTTGAATTAACAATATTTTATAATAAAATAATTTATACACTTTAACGGTGATTCATAATAAGAGTTAAAATAAATATATACTTTTCACTTTCACAAAATTTCTTAGAAAGTGACCACATCTCATTTTCGCCATTTTTTCTTTTTTTCTCCTCATCATCCTATTGACTTAATTACTAATATTCAAACACAGAGTGAGACTATTAAATTATTTAATTCTTTTACGGAAGACAGTGTCTGATGTAAATAGCAAATTATTTCGTGTTAATAAATAAAAAAAAATTATAAGGAAAGAAAGAAATTTAATTTTGCGCAATGAGCAACGTCTCGACCCTATTCTAAAACTACTTTTCCTGTTACTCATTGTTTGCTATTGAGAATTTTTCTCGGAATATTTTTTCCAAAATAATATTCTATATCATCAAATGGTGAATAAAATATATTTTTACCTGCTACAACTTTTTGATATTGCATAGACATAGACATTTATTTTTACAAAACTCGTAAAAATGGTATCAATAAGCAAAAACAAAAATACACACAGAAAATGGAGAAACCCAAATTTGCCGCCTTTTTTAAAAAAAACCCTGAAAACAATGACCCTAAACTTTTTTTTATCTGCCTGGAAGTTGTTTTTCTGATGAGGAATATTTCATAAAAAAAAATTACTTGTATAGTTCCTGAACTACCTCAAGAAACAGCCATTGTGTCTACGGGATTTTCGTTAAATTCACCACAAATCAACCCGTACGACAAGTTAAGAAAGAATTTTAATTCTCCGAACTTTTCCATCTGAGAGGAGGAGGCAGCAACAATTATTGGAAACTGAAGCATTGGGAGATAAAAAAAAAACAAAAAAACATTTCAACTTCTGCGACGTTTATAGACTCAGTCTTGCAAGATGTTGCATGATAGTGTTTTGCAACACATATTTATAGGGAAGCTGCCAAAAATGTGCATGTATCCTTAACGGCAATGATAGACAATGTACCCATGAATAAGCTGTGAGATTCCGATGATATATTGATTGAAGTCATATACCCAAAACAACTAAACTGTAAGTGCACGGATTCAAATTGATGACATTACCCGAACACAGGAGGAAAATAAATTATTGAAACTACAGATTTAATTGAAAAAATGAAACAATTGCAAAGACATCATCATCGTAGTTCGTCGAGAAGCAAACAACGATACAGGAACGTCAAAAAGGAAGGAGCGACATCTGTTGGTATCACGAGATTCGGCGACAGGAGTATAAAATGCAGTTACTTCCTGCAGTAACGAGTCCCGGCGAACACGAATAAGCCAACAATCTTCGTTGACGTGACACGTTGGGATTTCTAAATCAAGTCGACTCTTTCACATAATCGACAGAAATTCAAAACACAACATTCCTGATCGATAATGGCGCACAAATATCGATAATCCCAGCTTCCCAGTTAGGCAAATTAAAGAACCCGAGAAAACTCACATCGCGAGCGGGAAATGGTTCGATTAACCACATACATGAACATGAAGGTATATCACATAACTTGTTGCTACGATGCGATTTTCCATGGACTTTCGTCGTGGCCGACATCACCGCACCAATAATGGGTTCGGGCTTTTTTCATCATTATGGATTGTTAATTTATATTAAAAGACGACAACTGATTGACACAAAGTATGACGTCAAATCTACTGGCTGCCTAAAATCTGCAACACTTTTTAGTCCAAAAGTTGCATTAGTAAAAAATTCCGAATTTTCAGAAAGATTGTCCAATTATCAAGACATAACCGAACCAAAATTTTACACCTCTTTGAGTAAACTTACCTTACACACTGCATTGTCCACCTGTCTTCTCACGACCTCATTGACTTTCTCCTGATAAACCCAAGAATGCCAAACAGGTATTCCAGCATTTAGCAAATCTTGGAGTAACTGGCCTTCGAATAGCGAGAAGTCTTCACCTCTACACATGATACCAAAACAGAAGTCATCCTCATGGAGATCTTTATGGGGATTACCGCAAACTAAATGTGACTACACTTCCTGATAAGTATCTCATTGCTAATATTCAAGATTGTTATCACCCAACTACATAGAATTAAAATCTTCTGAAAACTTGACTTCACCCAAGCCTACCACCAAATACCCGCAGAGGACTCCAACAAAAAGAAGACGGTCATTATGTAATATAATAATCTGGCCCAGCCCGAGAAGGCTGAGGAAGCGTGGGTGTTTCCGGTCATTGAAAGGAACGGATGTTTGTTTGACCCTATTTCCGACAGATGCGGAAATAACTCTGAGAAATTACGTAGGCGTCGAGTAGGCGTCGCGAATCGAGGCAAAACTTGGAAGATATATAAAGGCCTCGAAACACGGAGTCAAGCAGTCTGGTCGGCAGTAGAGAAGCAGTTCACAGCTGCCCCCAATAGCATACATGCTATTGGGGGGTACGCATTCGTCATTCGTCCATTCGTCAACGTCGACCCTTAGAAGCATTCGTCAACCCATTAGAAAAGCGCTCCCTCAACTCTCTGTCCACTAGGCGACACGGTCCAGCGTTCATTAATAAAAATATTAATATATTTTTATATATACATGCTTGTTTGTTGTTTATCGATATACAACAATTACAACGTTATTTGCTTTTTACGAATTTTTACGTTTACCGTTTGAATACAGCCCAATCCTTTCAAATATTAATGAAGTAAGTTTTTAAGGACTAGATTTAGTTTTTTGCGACTTCGATGACGTGTTTATTGCCAGTTCTTCCCCTGAAGAACATAAAGGGCATTTAAAGGATGTTTTCGAAAATATTGTATTGTAAATCCAATTCAATGTAAATTTGGATTGTCGGAAGTTGATTTTGAGGTTATAAGATTGATAAAAATAGTATCAAACCATTACCTGAAAAACTAAAGCTATTTGCTGTTTTCCGGTTCTTTAAACTTCAAAAATTCTATGCCAATTCCTTGACATGATGAATTTTCATAGTGAACTAGCAGTATAGCCCGGCGTTACTCGGGTGTAATGAAAGCTTTAAAACTAATCCATGGTCCTGGAGCTCAGACTCTTTGGACGTTGGCACGAAAGACTAAAAAGCAATAGTTGTTTCCAGTTAAAGCGAAACCGTAGACTGATAGAAAAATGAATGGATGTAAGTCAAATTTTGATTTCCTGGTATCGATATCAAATAAGTTTTTTTCGTCGTAAACTGAATTTTGAAGGCTAAATAAGTCCTCTGAGTAAATGGTATCATGGCTGAGACTAAGAACTACAATTATACCTACTTAGAGCCAAATCCGAAGCAAAAACTAAAATAAAAGGGCTGAAAAAATACAGAAATACAGGCAGATAAACAGACACACACACACAAACATCTTGCCTTTCATATATATATATATATATATATATATATATATATATATTATCGATTATCTGCACTGTTGTAATATCGTTTCTTATGTCTTTGTTTATGAGTGTATCAAATTTGATTAAAATCGGACCACTCCTTTTATAACCCGATTTTTTTCGATTATCGATTTTCAATATTTATCGGGGGTACCTTGACATAAAAAACCTAGCTAAGAACACTCGCAGACGCTTATAGTATAACTGTATAAATTTTCAAGAAAATCGGTTCAGCCGTTTCGGAGTCTATAGGTAACGGACACACACTCACTGTTATTCACACGAACACATTTTTTTTATTTAGTCTGAAATCCTACAAGTTTTTATTCTAAAGTGTTTGTAATTTTACAAGGTTAATTACAATGTCATCATTAGTTATTTTTTGCACGTGATTCCACGCTTTGCTCTGGTTGTTTTGTTTGTTCTTTATGGTTATCCGACAAAAAAGATAGACGCCAAAATTTTAATGATTTTTCATAAACGTTTTGATTTTTCGCACCTTAACAACACTTTCTTTTATCGTGGTGCCACAGATATTAATCTTTTAAGTTTTAAATATCAAACTTAATCATTTTTTGTAAAAACCCGAGTAGTTTTATTTTATTTTATTTTATTTTTTTATAATTCACTGTTTTTGTTCTCAGTATTAGTTTAACTTTGTCATTTCCACTAATTCACTAAAAAACAGCATAGCATGATGTAAAAAGACCCCAAAGTTAATAAAAATAAAGTTTTCTTGTCCATATGTTTGATATTATTAAAAGGAAAGACCAAGGTATTTAAAATCGGTTTTTAACACGACTGTGGTAGAGTATTCGGTATATTTCATGGTTAGTGGTTCTTAGTATCCCATAATGCCCGACCCTTATATGAAAAAAACCTTAAGAAGTGTGCTTTTTTTAGCACTAAAAAGCTACACATAAGACCTAGATCGTATACGATAGGTACCGCTACGTCAGTCAGTTAAGTGTCATACGTGAAACACACTTGACTGGGGAGAAGATTATCCCATAGTAGGTTGCCATTGCTTTCTGAAGTTGACTGGTTGCCAACCAAGCCTATAGAACCAAATCGTCCTGTTATTTAACCCAATACTTGGAGGGTAGAGACGGATTAGTACCTGTCCCAAGGGTATTTGCGCGTAAGTGAATGCAGGGTATTCAACTGGAATTCGAACTCGGCTGCCCGATTTCTCGCACATCTGGGATGTCGCCTTTGTGCCGTCACCGTCATGTACTTTTTGAAAAAGTTGCTTAACTTTGGTGATTGTCCGAGAATCGATGTTTCAAAATGATGTGGCCGTAATCCCTTTAAACATCCTGCATATCACAGCTTACAGCTTCTGTTTTTTCCAAGCAGTCACCCATCGGGGTACTGACTAAGCTCAACGTTGCTTAACTTCAGTGATCGTTCCAGAACCGATGTTTCAAGGTTATGTAACCATAATTCCATGTTTAAATCTAATCTCGCTTTCGGGAGGAAAAAACTTTTTCCAAGAAAATTGATATTTACGATAGTTTTTTTTAATGTCGAATGTCAGTGTTTAAACTTGTTTTCTAAATGTATTCAACTATTTCTGTCTTTTCATTACAGTCTCTCAACTTGACCTGAAGTTTCTAAATTCGATACCAAATTAACCTTCCTTTTTCACTAGTGAAACATTTTCAGATATATACTTGGTAAAAAACGGGCATTAATTTTGATTTTGATTTTAAGATATATACTTGGTAAAAAACGGACATTAATTTTGATTTTGATTTTAAGATATATACTTGGTAAAAAACGGGCATTAATTTTGATTTTGATTTTAAGATATATACTTGGTAAAAAACGGGGATTAATTTTGATTTTGATTTTAAGATATATACTTGGTAAAAAACGGGCATTAATTTTGATTTTGATTTTAAGATATATACTTGGTAAAAAACGGGCATTAATTTTGATTTTGATTTTAAGATATATACTTGGTAAAAAACGGGCATTAATTTTGATTTTTTTTATCGATATACACTTAAAAAGTAAAAATACAGTATCTGATTACTTCTTTTATATGGTGTGTGCCTTTAGGACATTGGTGAACATGGCCCTCCACAATTTCCTATCCTTTACATGATTTACATTGTTTATACGAAGGCGTTTCTGATCGTGAAAGATGTCTTCGAAAAGCTAAGCAAAGTATTAAGAAGCAGTAAAATCTCATTAGAAACAAAGAAAAGAGTACTGAACAGTTATGTAATATCATTCCTCCTATTATATTAAAAACCATTATATATATATATATATATATATATATATATATATATATATATATATATATATATATCCCTCTTGTCATGCTCATGTGTGACAGAAAAATTAGCGATAAATCGTCGGTTCAGTTCACTAGATAGACACTAGTGATGCAACGTCGGCAAAATTCATTCTCTTTACTGCCAGGTATTAAACTTTACTACCAGTTATGAAAGCTCTTGCCGCGTGTTTGCTCATTAACAGTGTCTTATTAAATTATTTTTTGCATTAATTATGTCGTCGAGTAGTGAAGAATGTATATATATATATATATATATATATATATATATATATATATATATATATATATATCACTGATAAATCCTGAAGAAGATTGTTAAATAATGCTAATGGATCCTAGTAATGTAAAATCTGAATTTACATATGAAATATATATATATATAAGAGAGAAATTAAGGCAGACACGTTATTTCATGGTAAATCGGTAAATCGGAAGAATAGGCTTATTTCAGCCAAACCATCATCAGCTTCCGTCTTTATTTTACAAAGTATTTTACACGTGTAAATTCCTTTGTAAAATACTTTGTAAAATAAAGACGGAAGCTGATGATGGTTCGCCTGAATTAGCATACACTTCCGATTGACCATGAAATAACGTGTCTGCCTTAATTTTTCTTATATTTGCTCTATATGTATTTATATACATATATATTTAGAGCTCTCTTAGACAGTTATCCTACCATTGTATGTACAGAATACTCCTTTGGATTCTTCTATACCCACACTGCATGCTGATATATATATATATGAACACATGAACTATGGTAAAAAGATTCTCTTTCTTGATTGATGTTCAATGTTATTTAATTCCCCTTTGATACTCCCGCAGTAGTCAGCCATCATTCGTTTATCCCACTGTCTCTGGTAGCGCTCCTCCATTGTTTTGATATTCTGATTGAATCGTTCTCCTTGCTCATCGCTCATATCGTCTCAATTATCCGGAAATTTATCGAGATGACTACGTAAAAAATGAACCTTAATGCTCATATTAGAGTATAACTGACAAAGTCTATTACTGATGAAGCTTATTTTTGGCGATAAATTGGAAAAATTCGGTAATTCTATTTTAAAATTTTTGACTCAAAAACACTTTTTTCTTATAAAAATAGCTCATTTCGGATGGCTGACAAAAATTGCTCGATCAACCTGAAAATTGTTGCATTTCTACGACCTTTATTAACTAAATGTGGCGATCAGCCAAGATCGTAAATTGATCTTTTTTTCCAAATGTGAGCAATTTCAGTACAGCAAAAATGGTAGCTAATCATGAAAATCTAAGATCATTTTCAGAGTCAGCGTCCATCAAATTAGCCAAAAAACGTGTTTTATTTCTTGACACCAAAGATCGTGTTAACCATTGTTATCATTGCCTTTTTTTATGTTAGTGGAAAACACGTCGACGACATTCATATAATTATTGGATTTTAATAAAACTATTGATATTTATGTAAAAGAAGAACATGTTTTTGTCTTTTCAAAATGTTAGAAAAATATTTTTTGTGTGATTCCACGCCCACTTTTGAATGTTGGGGTTTTCCATTGGGTACTGAAAATGATCAGATTGTGGTTTACACTTTTTAACGATAAACCCTGGAAAAATATATACTGAAAAAAATGAAAATTTCGAACTAAGAAGAAAATCGATAAAGATGCCTTAATCTGAAATTTAAAAAAAAAATCAACCTTTGTGAATAATTTTAATTTATATTTTAGGATTTGTCTGTAGCAACAAAAAATCTTTAAGATATTTTTCGAGACTTTTTGTAATTTTCTATAATATCGATTTCATAATTTTATATCTTAAAGAATCTTTCTCTATTCTTTCAAAAGATATACCACTTTGGAATTTCGTTTTTTAAAAACTTAATGTCATCGAATAAATAAATATGCAAAGATAATGTGAAAATATGTCCAACCTGTCTTAAAATATTTTAAAATAATATTAACTGATAAGTTGGGATGTTATTATTAACTATTAATTATTATTAATTCTTGTTTTTTTATGTGAAGTGTCTCTTCAAAACGTAGGCGATCATGGCCCTCCACATCTCACTATCCCTTGTAGCTCTTAACACCTTTTCATTTAGTATTCCCCCAAAACCTACTCTACCATATACATTGCTCAAGCCTCAAGTATGTTACGCTTTGCTTTCCCCTGGTTCCCTGTCCCGCTATCCATACAGTGAGTATCATATTCTCCAAGCCCTGCGTCCTCATTACGTTTGCCATAAACTTCAGCTGTCTCTCTTTTCTGATGTTAAGTATAAGTTTCCTTTCCGTTTCCACCCTCTCCAAAATCTCGTCGCTGCTTACATGTTCGATCCATGATATCCTCAGCATCCTTCTGTAGAACTACTTTTCAGTTATTTCGTCACTCCTTCATCTTTAAGAATATTGTCGAGAATTAGCCGTCATATAAGAGGACAGATATCACATAACACTTCATTTTATCTGTTTTTTTTTTGTTAAATCATTTCACCCCGGGCAAGGCGTAAATGCCACTGATGTGCGGGGGGGGGGGGGCTACATAACTGAAAGAAAATTAAGTAGAGGAGGAAGAAGAGGATTACAAACCAATTAGGAAGAAGTAATAGAAAGATGAAAATGCAGGTGTGATGACAGTTGTAAGGGGGGAGAGAAAGGGAAGGATATATGGGGTGGGGAAAGGGCTAGAGTCGAGTGGTTAGTAGATGAGTATTGACATTGTATTTAAATTTCTGGAGGTCGTAGCCATCAGAAAGCAAGAATATGGGAGCGAGTTCCACAGGCGGGAAGTGCGAGAGAAGAAGCTGCAGGAGTAGAATTGTCGTCTGCATTTGGCTAACCTAACTGAATGGGTGGGACCCAGTTGCCATTCTGGTTGTGCACGAGTAAACACCTGTTGAGGAGGCACCAGTGACTTAAGTTCATCTGAGCAGAAGCCATGAAAGTACTTATAGAACAGACAAAGGGAGGCCACATCTCGTCGGTGGGGAAGTGGCTGTAGTCGAGCCGCCAAGTCAGCACCTATCACGTTACTAACTCTCCTTTGGAGCCTGTCGAGAACACTGAGGTGAGCGGCAGGGGCGCCTGACCATAAATGACAACAGTACTCAATGCAGGGTCGAATGGTAGACTTGTATATATGCAGGATGGATTCAGGCGGAAAGAACGCCCTGGATCGACACAGTGACCCAACCTTCCAACGAAATTTCTTTATCTCTGTTTAACTTTTGGAATGCGGCCTTGGCCATGTCAATACACCTTTGGATATCAGTATCGCACTTTCCGTTCTATGTTAGAACACTTCCCAGGTGTTTAGATTTCTGTGCCTGCAGTTAGAATTTTTGGCTTCTCTTTTTGCTGATGATCATGCATTCAGTTTTCGTGTAGTTTATGATTAGTTTTTTTTTCTCGCTTTCCTTCGCTGCCTTCTGTAGGAGGTCTTGTAGTTTCCTTTCCGTGTCTGCTATAATCATTGTGCCATCTACGTATCTTATATTGTTAAGATTTTGGTCACCAATGATGACTCCTGGCAAGACTCATAATAATTTTCACTTTTTAGTTGTCACCGATCTTGCACAAGCTTCGTCGTGGCTAAGACACACTGACTAAAAGAAGAAATAATTGCGCATCTTCTAGCCGGACATTCAAAAGAATATTTTACAGAATTCGCAGAAGAATTGACCAACATATTTCAAGGTCATATTGTACGAGAGTCATTCAATACATAAGGTGAATTTTTTGGTATAAGGACTTCTACGAGGGTCATTCAATAAATAAGGTGAATTTTTCGGTATAAGGACTTCTATGAGGGTCATTCAATAAATAAGGTGAATTTGTCGGTATAAGAGCTTCTATGAGGGTCATTCAATAAATAAGGTGAATTTGTCGGTATAAGGACTTCTATGAGGGTCATTCAATAAATAAGGTGAATTTGTCGGTATAAGGACTTCTATGAGGGTCATTCAATAAATAAGGTGAATTTGTAGGTATAAGAGCTTCTACGAGAACCATTCAATAAATAAGGTGAATTTTTCGGTGAAAGGACTTCTATGAAGGTCATTCAATAAATAAGGTGAATTTGTCGGTATAAGAGCTTCTATGAGAACCATTCAATAAATAAGGTGACTTTTTCGGTATAAGGACTTCTATGAGGGTCATTCAATAAATAAGGTGAATTTGTCGGTATAAGAGCTTCTACGAGAACCATTCAATAAATAAGGTGAATTTTTCGGTAAAAGGACTTCTATGAAGGTCATTCAATAAATAAGGTGAATTTGTCGGTATAAGAGCTTCTACGAGAACCATTCAATAAATAAGGTGAATTTTTCGGTATAAGGACTTCTAATACAGATAGAAGCTTACTTTTTTTAAAAATTTTTCCTTTACTTATTTTTCAAAGGGATTTAATGTTTTGTTTTTTTGCAGATTGAAAAAAGAACTTTGATAGTTTTGGAGATTAACAAAGACGGCCAACCAGGAAGCATGCTCCAGGATTGAACAGAGGTCAGTTATCAAGTTTTTGGTTGCTGAAGGAGGCAAACCAGTTGAAATTCATGGGAGAATATCAACTGTTGATTGGTGCCACATGTTTCAGCCAAAACAATGTCTACAAGTGGGCTAAATTGTTTAAAGAAGTTTGAAAGTGACGATGACGTCAAAAGTGCTGTGAGCGATTGGCTGAGACATCAGTCCAAAGGTTTTTACGCTAGGGGAACACGGAAGCTTGTGCACAGATAGGAAAAGTGTGTGACACTGCTGGGAGACTTCGTTAAAAAAAAGTAAGCTTCTATCTGTATTAGAAAAATTCACCTTGGAAAGCTTCACCTTATTTATTGAATGACCCTCGTAGATTGGGAAATTTATATGTATTTTAGGCAGTTGCAATGTGCAGTTTTCAGAACAAATCGTAAATTTTGCTAATGACTATAAAATGCTTCATATTACAAAAGAGTTCTTGGTATGACGATAAACTACATTCAGCAGTAAGACTTTTCATTAGGAGGTTGGTGGTTTTGAGGAGCGTGGGACCACCTCTTAACTGCTATTGTTCCCAGGTCCACTCTGATCCGGGCTAGTAGCACATGTTAGGGTCTAGCTATGGACAATGAGTGACCCTCAAACACTATGAAAGTATAAAAATACATTTTTATAGTAAAAATACAACCAATACGTTTTTATATAAAAATACCAATGATACATTTTATAGCAAAATGACCAAAATACATTTAACTGTGGTTGAAGCGATAAAACTCTGTTCAAAATATTTGGATTCCAACATTAAATAACCCATAGAGGTGTTGATATGCCGTTAAACAAAGTCAATCAATCAATCATATTTTAAAAAAGATTAAGATAATGAGGACTATAACATTTCTAAATATGATCCAGGAAGATAATATTTTTTGCTCTACGCGGTGGTGTGAAACCGGCTTATTTTCTGGAAAGATCCTCTCAGCTTGTAGTCTGGATCGGTTTATCATAATATGGATGAGAATCATTCCAGCTGTTGAGAGTAGAGAGATTCCATGGTAATTTTTGCATACATATTGTTGTCCTTTCTTTTTATAGATGGTAATTATTGCTAAGTCTTTGAAATCTTGTGTCGGTTTCGTTTAGTAAGATTTTCAAGATGAGTTGATGTACTTAGTGTGAAATAGGATCGCCTCAGTATCTGTAGACTCCTGTTGGAATTTCATCTAGTTCACAGGCTTTGTTTGTTTGTTTTTTTTTCATAGTTTTGATAAGCTTCCATGACTTCAAATATTAGTCGTTTATTTAAGGACTCGTCAACAGGGTGCCTTGGAAGACTTGCATGATGTCTCGATCAAAAGTGGCGGTTTGGTTCAGTAATTCTTCAGAGTGCTCTCTCCATCTAGTCTCGAACATCTCAACGTGGTGTAATGGTTAGCAAGGTTGGTTCGCTAGAACAATTGCATCCGAGTAGTGAGTTCAATCCTCATCGGGGGCTTCCATGTTTTTTGCCTTGTTCCATATCTAAGCTAGGCTTAGGAAATCTTTTTAGGGCACCTCGATGTGGTGTAATTGTTAGCAGGCTTGTCTGGTTAGCATCATTTTAATTGAGTAGTGAGTTCGGTCCTCATTGGGTGCCCCATACATTTGGCCTTGTGCCAGATCTATACTGGGCTTAGGAAATCACGTCTCTTCATCTAGCTTTGAAGTCAGTGATGGTGTTCAGTATTATTTTATACATCTTTACCCTTGAATCGTGATTGAGAGTAAATAAGTGGGCCAACGATCTTTTCTTTCCCTTGTTCAAAACTTGACTTTTTATATGAGCTATAACATCTTATTCAATTTTGAAAATATAATTTTGAAAACTTTATTTCATTATATATCATAATAATCATCTTCACCAAAAATATTTATTATTTGAAACCTCAAATGCGTGCCGACAGTTCGTCGAAGGACAATTCATCGACACAATTCATAAAAAGTTCAAGTTCTCATCCATTTTTTTCCTTCTTCTATCTGCGTATTGTCCAGGTAAGGATGTGCGTTGTGGTGCAGTGGATATCGGCTCGGAACGAGAAATCGGGGAGCCGAGTTCAAATTCCAGTTGAATTTCTTGCATTCATTTACGCGCAAATACCCTTAGGAAAGATATTAATCCGTCTCTTCCCTCCAGTTATGGGCTAAATAACAGGATAGACTGGGTTCTATAGCCTTGGCTGGCAACCAATCTACCGCAGAAAGTAATGACAAACTACCCCGGAAAAATATTCTGCCCGGTCAGTCATGCCTCTTCCGAGAAGGTCAAATCTCTTTCAAGACATGATCGCTCAAGCGTATATCACGTATGGCACTTAAGTGAATGTCCAGGTGATGGTGGATGCGAGTGTTCCGAAGGTGTTTTGATAATTACATCATCGATTGTTGGCAACCTTGCGTTGCCCGGCTTTCGTTGTTCGTACATTCAGTAACTTGTAGATTCTCTAGTTTTGTCAACAACATAGACGTATCCCTTTAAGTAAAAGCTTTCTGCCTCCTCATTCTTCATTGACAAAATCCATGACGACAACTGAACAGTTTAAAAATAATGTTCTAAAAAATAATTAGATGAGAACTTTAACTTGAAAAAAACTTTAGGCGCCGACAATTTGTCCTGTCCGTGAATTGTCTCTCGGCGGTTACCTCTTTTAATCCGGAAAACATACTACCAAGCAATACTTTTATCCCATTCAGTCAGTTAAGTGCCATACGTGATACACGCTTGGGCGATCATGTCTGGAAAGAGACATGACTGACTGAGCAGAAGATTATTCCGCAGTAGTTTGCCATTGCTTTCTGCGGTAGACTGGTTGCCGACCAAGGCTATCTGTCATGTTATTTTAACTGATAACTAAAGGGGAAAGAGATGTATTATATTATTAGGTAGTAATTAGTGGGGGATCAGTTTATTACTTCATAACAATATAAAACTGATCCCCCACTTTATGCCTGTAGCAGCCTTAATCATGATCCAACTATTATATTCAGTCAGTCAGTTAAGTGCCATACGTGATATACGCTTGGGCGATCACGTCTCGAAAGAGACATGACTGACTGGGCAGAAGATTATACCGCAGTAGGTTGCCATTGTTTTCTGCGGTAGACTGACTGCCGACCAAGGCTATAGAACCCAATCTGTCCTGTTATTTAACCCATAACTGGAAGGAAGAGACGGATTAATACCTTTCCCAAGGGTATTTGCGTGAAAGTGAATACAATGGATTCAACTGGAATTCGAACTCGGCACCTCGGTTTCTCGTTCCGAGCCGATATCCACTGTACCACAACGCACATTGGACTAATTAAATTATTACTTCGCATTAGATTCTCCAGTAGAGTATAGGGCCACATCTTCACCACGTTACAGCCACAGCTTCATCACCAGTGTTGCTACTGTGGTTTCTGGAGCAAGTAGTTATTTTATGTGATGTAATTATCGGTGCCAAGTCCATCCGGTTTTGGAATTCATGTTTGTCCTTTAAGACAGAAAGCCAACCAACGTTAGAGAGTCCAGTCAACACTGCTATTTAACACATAAATTGTAAGAGGAGAAGAGAAGAGGTAAGTTCGTGCCTCCCTCAAAGATGTTTGTGTGAAAGTGAAAGCGACGAAACTCGGCTGGAATTTGACGATTTTACTTTCCATGCCAATAAACACCTCTTCGCTTTGCGCATAGCCATGAAAACATTTATTTTACGCTCAAAAAGCGGAGTTTGAAGTCCTGTTGAATTCGTTTCATTCTCTTACACGCAAATGGGAAAGGTATTGATCCGTCTCTTCTCGCTCCAGCTATGGGTTCAATAGCAGGACAGACTAAGTTCTATAACCTTGGTTAGTAACCAGTCTACAGCAGAATAAAATGGCAACCTACTGCAGGAAAATCTTTTGTCTAGTCAGTCATGGATCGAAAGAGACATGATCGCTTAAGCATGTATCATTTTATGACACTTAAACAGACTGAGAGAAAAATTTGATGATTTTTTTTTTACACTCATATTGGAGAGATGATTAATTGGTGGTTCAGTGGTATCCGACAACATTCTCATAGGTTTGTTGTTTTCTGCTCCTATTAAATGATCATGCCGGGTTTTGTAATGCTATAAATATCAAATCATTATAAAGATCATACCATCAAAAAAATCATACCATCATAAAGATCACGCCATCAAAAAGATCATACCATCATAAAGATCATACCATCATAAAGATCACGTTATCATAAAGATCACACCATCATAAAGCTCGCACCATCATAAATATCACATTATCATAAAGATCACACTATCATAAAGAACATACCATCATAAAGATCACATTTTCATAAAGATCATACCTTCATAAAGATCACACCATCATAAAGATCATACCATCATAAAGGTCACACAATCATAATGATTATGCCATCATAAAGATCATACCATCATAAAGATCACATTATCATAAAGATCATGGTATCAAAAAGATCGTACCATCATAAAAATCGCAACAGCATAAAGATCATACCATCAAAAAGATAGCACCATCATAAAGATTACACTATCATAAACATCGCAACATCATAAAGATCATACCATCAAAAAGATATCACCATCATAAAGATCACACCATCATAAAGCTCGCACCATCATAAATATCACATTATCATAAAGATCACACTATCATAAAGTAACATACCATCATAAAGATCACATTTTCATCATAAAGATCATACCATCAAAAAGATATCACCATCATAAAGATCACACCATCATAAAGCTCGCACCATCATAAATATCACATTATCATAAAGATCACACTATCATAAAGTAACATACCATCATAAAGATCACATTTTCATCATAAAGATCATACCATCAAAAAGATATCACCATCATAAAGATCACACCATCATAAAGCTCGCACCATCATAAATATCACATTATCATAAAGATCACACTATCATAAAGTAACATACCATCATAAAGATCACATTTTCATAAAGATCATACCTTCATAAAGATCACACCATCATAAAGATCATACCATCATAAAGGTCACACAATCATAATGATTATACCATCATAAAGATCATACCATCATAAAGATCACATTATCATAAAGATCATGGTATCAAAAAGATCGTACCATCATAAAAATCGCAACATCATAAAGAGCATACCATCAAAAAGATAGCACCATCATAAAGATCACACTATCATAAACATCGCAACATCATAAAGATCATACCATCAAAAAGATAGCACCATCATAAAGATCACACCATCATAAAAATCGCAACATCATAAAGATCATACCATCAAAAAGATAGCAACATCATAAAGATCACGCCATCATAACGATCATACCATCATAAAGATCATACCATCAAAAAGATCAAGGAAACGTTCTAACGGTTCTTTGATTTTTACAATGGTTAAAAAATGTCAAAGAGTGTAGTGTGTAAAGTGCGGCAAATCTAATACTGAGATCGGCAAAAAGCTTCGTCATGTCTTTAGAGACGCTTTTTTAGGTTGAAAATATTTGTGTGTGACGCGTGCGTTCTCAGGGCAGTCGAGTGTCGTTTCTAGAATGATGAACTTCTAGGGCGACTAATTAAGGCTAAAATATATATGGGAAAAATTGGTGACTCCTATGTTTCCAGGTTGTTTATATTTTATTAAATATATAACTATCAATTTCGTTTGATAACTGACTGCATATCTATTTACCATTTACACACGCATATATATGCGCGTTTATATATATATATATATATATATATATATATATATATATATATATATGGGTGTGTTTAAGTGTACACTTGTTGAATTTATTAATTTATTATATTCCTTAAGTAAAAACTTTTTTCAACTTTTTCATTTTTATTTTTATATTTTTTATGTTTTATTATGTTTTATAATTTATTTTCACTATGTTTTTATAAATTTTATTAATTTTTTATACATTTTATAAATTTAATTTTTTAAATTTAAATCTAGTTTTAAAATTAAATTATATGTCATGATCCCCCCCCCCCCCAATATTTTTTCTAATAACTTCATCCCATTTATTTAAACCAAAAACCGCCATGATTTATTTGTCAACATGTCTGTTAACGTTTCTATGGAGATGATTTTTTTTTCTTTTTTTCTTTCTTTTTCTTTCTTTTTTCTTAGCTTATTTCCCTGTCAACCACCACTTCCCACTTCTTTCTTTCTTTATCTTTCGACTCCCTTTCTTAGAGCCAGACAAGACTAAATTTTAACTTACAACTCAGATTAAAAGTAAGAATTTCCAAAAATCTAAAAATAGACATTGCTTTCTGTCTACTTTCTTTTAATCCCACCCCTTCATTTTTCTGTGATGAAAATTTTTTTGAACTTCCGCCGGTAATATATATCTTACTTTATTTTGAAATAAAGTTGCAGATGAAGCGTGAAATTTCTCTTAGGGACTTCATGTAGAAATGGTCATACAACTGATTTGAACATCGAAACTTATTTTATTTTATAATTGGCTCTGTAATTTAAACATTAATTACATTGAGCCCTCCACCTTGATCAGTTTTAATATTAATGTAATTAATATTAATTAGGATCGTTTTTTTGGGATTTACCTTCCTGCTTTTTCTTTTGAATTAAAGTTATATATATATATATATATATATATATATATATATATATATATATATATATATATATTTTAATTCAGATCCTTCAATCCAAGGGAAAAAAGCAGGAAGGTAAATTCCAAAAAACCCGATCCTAATTAATATTAAAAATTTATTTTAATATTAAAAAATGATACAGGAAGAGAGCTCCATGTAATAAAATATTACAGAGCAAATATATATTAAAAAAGGATTAATTCAAAGATGTTGAATGGCCATTTCGATATGAAGATCTTTTCTTATTTATTTGATTTTATTCTATCTTTTTCTTTTTCTTTTTCGTTTTCTTTTTCTTTTTCTTTCCCTTTATTTTTATTTTTTTTATTTTATTTTATTATTTATTTTTTAATTTCTTTGCAATCTATTTAAAAAGGAAAAGTAGACTAATTTTTCTCCAGTTTCTGAAAGGTTTTTTCTGTTGCTGAGGTGATGTGTCGTCCCCCGTGGGGATCTTCATATCGAAATGGCCATTCAACATCTTTGAATTAATCCTTTTTTAATATATATATATATATATATATATATATATATATAGTTTAGAACATGTACAAATTATTATCTACTATGAAGTGTACATTTTGTTTCGACATTGAAATGACAATGTCTTATCAGGTAGTGTGGAAAGGAATGAAAAGTCTTTTTATTATATTTGAAGAGTTGTGTATGAGATGTAAGTGGGGTGAGGGATAAGGGAATAAGTCTTGTAAATTGTCCGTTAGAATTTTGAGTGAAAAGAGGGAATAGGTAGAGGATAGAGTTGATTAATGAACGTGTCCAAAATGTTGTAGACAGATTTAACATTAAAAGATAATGTATAGCCTTTTATAGCTTAATGGCTGGTTTTCTTCGGGTTTAATAGAAGGGGAAAATAAGGAAAGGTATATAGGATGGGGAGGAGTAGGAGGAGATGTGATGAAGTGGGAGTAGTAATTACCAATTTTTTTAACCTATCTTTTATTATTGAATCGCTCGACTATACAATATTTTTGTATTTAAACTTAGTTTTTATAATTAATCAATTTTTGTATATTTAACCTTAATTTAAATTTTAGGAATCACTTTTTATATAAAACTTTAAATTAGATCACAGTTTGTGGTATGAAATAAGGTAACATTTGATGTAAGAGTGTTGTTGATATTATAAATGTTTATTGTTTCTAGGAATTCTAACTTTGGCTTTTGTAGTTTTTAGCCTGATTGTAAGATTTGTTCTTTAATGTGTTTGCAGTTTACTGTGGTTTCATTCCTCTGGTTTAATAGTATGTTGCTATTCATGTATTTAATGATTTCCATTTTTTTCTTGAAGACAAAGGAAACATGATTCTTTTATTGATTTAGATGTTCTGGCTTGTTTGAGGATTTTCCATTTAACATTACGTGTTTTATTTTCATTTTTTAACTTCCAAAATAATATTTACAGCACTATATTGTATATCGAGCAGTTTTAAATTAATGTTTTGGACATTGTAAATTTTTCTTCGTTTCTTATTCACTTGAATATATATATATATATATATATATATATATATATATATATATCCGCAGACAGATCTGTTTCGCTGTATCACAGCTCATCAGTGCGGTTAGGCATCCGATTGCTTTTAACCCAGGATTGAAACCCGACCGAATTGGCGTCAGTCAGTATCTCTGCCTCTGAGCTATGAGCACTCGGTAGCAGGAGGCAGACTTTTTAGCGTGTATATTATCATTATACACGGCCAATAGCTGAGAGTGTTCTAATTTATTGCTGAATGAACGATGCGTATATGCTAGAGTAGCTATTATTTTTCAAAGTCTACCATTCTTCCAGAATGCTCAATCAGAGTGTGGGAGCGTAAATAGTCATCAGCAGACAGATCTGTTTCGCTGTATCACAGCTCATCAGTACGGTTAGATATCCGATTGCTTTTAACCCAGGATTGAAACCCGACCGAATTGGCGTCAGTCGGTATATATATATATATATATATATATATCCCGACTGACGACTATATATATATATAGAGAGTGACCGACTATATATATATATATATATATATATATATATATATATATATAGAGAGAGAGAGAGAGAGAGAGAGAGAGAGTGAGAGAGAGAGACAATCGAGTTATGATAATGCTTAGTGCCAAGGCTGAAATTTATTTTTCAGTAGCTTACTTATAAAAGGATGTGCACTGTGGTACAGGGGATATCGGCTCGGAACGAGAAATCGGGGAACCAAGTTCGAATTCCAGCTGAATTCATTGCATTCACTTACGCGCAAATACCCTTGGGAAAGGTATTAATTCGTCTCTTCCCTCCAGTTATGGGTTAAATAACAGGACAGATTGGGTTCTATAGCCTTGATCGGCAACCAGTCTACTGCAGAAAGCAATGGCAACCTACTGCGGGATAATCTTCTGCCCAGTCAGTCATGTCTCTTTGCAGACATGATCGCCCAAGCGTGTATCACGTATGGCAGTTAACTGACTGACTTATAAAAGGATATTTTCACAAGCAGGTTTTGTCGTAAAGTGCTCAATATTGAGATAAAGATAAAGACAATATAGACATATTGTGTCTCTTAATTGTTATACTGATTAATTTCTAGGTGTGAAGAAATTCATCAAGGAAGTTTTTAATATTTTTTTAACCCAAGTACGTTTGACATTTTTCTAAGATTATCTTCAGGGGTAAAGTGCAAAGACAAACTTATTTTAACTGCGATAAGATCAGCATTCCGTTGTAATAGCGATTTTTAAAAATGTGCACGAATTCGCTATGTTATAGTTCCAATATAAGGAACCTGCTTGGAAATTAGTAAAAATGTGAAATATTAAATTCATTTTAAGATAGTGTTGCTATATTCGTAATAAATTTTATTGAATGTTGATTGTCTGATTTTAATATAAAGGACTTCGGAACTTTGAAGTTTTTGTTTATTATTTTCATGCTGTACTGTATTGGTGTTGTCACTAAGAATCTTGTATTGTGAAGGTGGACAGTTAAGTGTTTTAGATGTTGTGCGACATAACTTTTATCCGACAAATAGAATGTAGGGTGTCTTGATAATGTTGTTGTCAGCTACCCAGCATATCTACCTACTATTATATATATAATATATATATATATATTCTCCCTTTATTTTGCGAACCCAGACGATGTCAATTTTTTTCTTTTCTTATTTATTTGATTTTATTCTATCTTTTTCTTTTCCTTTTTCGTTTTCTTTTTCTTTTTCTTTCCCTTTATTTTTATTTATATTTTATTTTATTATTTATTTTTTAATTTCTTTGCAATCTATTTAAAAAGGAAAAGTAGACTAATTTTTCTCCAGTTTCTGAAAGGTTTTTTCTGTTGCTGAGGTGATGTGTCGTCCACCGTGGGGATCTTCATATCGAAATGGCCATTCAACATCTTTGAATTAATCCTTTTTTAATATATATATATATATATATATAAGAAAAAGTGCTAGAAGCCGTGAACGTTTTGTTTAAAGTATAGATTTATTGTTGCCATTATTATAATTATTATGATATATTAAGTGTCTATATTGGTATTTGTGCCGCTACAAGCGTTTCGAGTCTAATGTTGACTCTCTTCAGGTGAATAAACTTGTGACTTACATATCGAGATCCGTTTGCTTTTCTGATGGCCAAGGTATCGTTTATAAATAGATAAGTCAAGTGGTAAGTAGGTCAGAAAGTTCATATGCATGCGTGCACGTTGTTTTTTGTTGTTTTTTTGTTTTTCATACTCGGACGTTAAGTTTCTCCTTTCACCTTCGTTGACTGTAGAAATTTTTTCACTGACTTGCGAAATTTGATTTCGTCTTTATACTTCAAATTATATATATATATATATATATATATATATATATATGCGTGTGTGTATATATATATATGTTAGTAGTAGTAGTAATAGTAGTAGTATTTTTATTTTAAACTTTAATTTTTCTGAAACAAAAAAACAAACAAACAAAAACATTGAAGAGTGAAGAAAGCACAATAATGCCTTTACGAAACTTCGAAATTGGTATGACTAAAATAACACTGTTCAGCTAAGTGATGAAACATCTCCACATTATATATATATATATATATATATATATATATATATATATATATATATATAAATTTTGCTTTTGAAATAAGATTAACATAGTTTACTTTGCGATATGGAAATTTCTGTTTCGAGATTTTTTACCTCATCATCAGGCAATGTTAGTTCATTGTAGTGAAAATGATTTTCATTTGAATGTAAGAAACAATACGTTTGTTATTTACGGATATGGGAAGACAGAAAAATTTATGTGTCTGTTCAATCTAACTAATCAGAATAGAGATCCACTTTAAATTTGAATAAAGATTATATTTTGGGGGAATACATGTTTTCTTCTTTCAACTGTAACGGTAAGTCGATCAAAACTGCATTTCCGTTGATGTATCCATAATTGTTGCAAGATTATTATCGTACTTGTTCTGTATCTCATCATTTTCTAAAACAAAAAAGAGAGAAAGAAAACACTTAAAATTTTTTATCCAACTTAAAGGGACTTTGAGTGTAATTATACTATTTTTATTTCAATTTAGAATGCATTTTATTCTAATTTTTAATGAAACTCTTAATTTGTAAAACATTTTAATAGCAATTTATTTATTAAAAAATTAAATATCTATTTTATTATTTTTATAAAATTTATTATATTATTATTATATCCTAGTCCAATTTTTAATATCATAATGCAAAATTTTAATATCAATTTAATTAATAAAAAATTAAATATATATTTAATTATTTTAATATCTCTTTAATTATTACTATTTTTTAACATAAAACAAATTATTGGATATATGTAACTTAATAGATTTTTTTATTAGAAAAAACTTTTTAACGATATTCGTAGGTGAACATTTTGCAATGTTTACTTACGACATTTATTTCATTACGTTTAACAGATTTTTATTCTTAAGAAATTTAATAATATATAGGTTTTCATATAGACACATGGGTGGTTTAAAGATTTACATATTCTAGCTTTTTGTTAAATTTTCCATTTTAATGTTGGAGTTTTATCTGTTTCTTTTAAATACCAATGATATAGAGATTTTCTGTTTCTCTAATTATTATTTCCAAAGAGTTCTTAGTCAATCAGTTTAAGTGTCATACGTGATACACACTTGGGCGATCATGTCTCCAAAGAGACATGACTGACTGGGCAGAAGATTATCCTGCAGTAGGTTGCCATTGCTTTCTGCGGTAGACTGGTTGCCGACCATGGCTATAGAACCCAAACTGTCCTGTTATTTAACCCATAACTGGAAGGAAGAGATGGATTAATACCTTTCCCAATGGTATTTGCGCGTAAGTGAATGCAATGAATTTAGCTGGAATTCGAAATCGGCTCCCCGATTTCTCGTCCCGAGCCGATTAGTACTAGTCACATAAATCTTTACATTACTAGGATTTTCCATAGAGGAAATAGTACATTGATAAAAAATGGATTCAGTAAAGCACTTGTTTTCCAAAGGACACCCTATAGGGTTTCTACAACTACATTTATTATTGTCCGGATTATTGATTTCAGCTACTGGATAATTCTTATTTTTAGTTAGGTTTAAATTTATATTTAAAATATCATTATAATGATTTTATTACTTTTTCCAGATTATTCGAACAACTATAACTTAATTTTGGAGTATTTTTTATTGAAAACCTTATTTAATGGATTATTATTATTATTTTAATATTATTATTATTATTATTATTATATTATTATTATTTTAATATTATTATTATAATATTATTATAATATTATTATTATTGATTTCAGCTACTGGATAATTCTTATTTTTAGTTAGGTTTAAATTTATATTTAAAATATCATTATAATGATTTTATTACTTTTTCCAGATTATTCGTACAACTATAACTTAATTTTTGGAGTATTTTTTATTGAAAACCTTATTTAATGGATTATTATTATTATTTTAATATTATTATTATTATTATATTATTATTATTTTAATATTATTATTATAATATTATTATAATATTATTATTATTGATTTCAGCTACTGGATAATTCTTATTTTTAGTTAGGTTTAAATTTATATTTAAAATATCATTATAATGATTTTATTACTTTTTCCAGATTATTCGTACAACTATAACTTAATTTTGGAGTATTTTTTATTGAAAACCTTATTTAATGGATTATTATTCGAAAAGTGTTTCTCAATCAAAGCGAGAAATTTTTCCTAATTTACTTCTAACCATGAAAAACCCTATAATAATTTTAAATAAAAACTATATCAATTAAAAAAACAAAACAAACAAATCTAATTATATTATGCTCTACAATATATTGCATTGAACACTTTAAAAAAAAAAGTAAATGCCAGAGAACTCCGAATTGTAAAACTGTTGGTTCTCTTCACCTGAATATATATATATATATATATATATATATATATATATATATATATATATATACACACACACACACACACACACACACACACATTACACGTATCTATAAAATAACTACCATTATACATCTCGGGGCATTGCCTCCACACTTGCCAAAAGGATGTCGATTATTTGTAATAAAACAATAAAAACAACAAATATTTATTTACATTAGAATAAGCATATTTTTGGGAAAAGAAAACAAAAATGGCTTCACCGTTTATGAAGTGGAAAAATACGTCAAATTCAGTTCAAACGCCACAAGTAACAGTCCGCCATTTTTCTTTTCTTTTTTCTTTTCTTTCTTTCTTTTCTTGAATTTCGTTTTTGTCGCCAAGAGGAATTCTGAGTAGTCAACAAGAATGTTTTCCCCCTGTAGGTGTCATTGATAGAAACAAGCGGTAACAAAACAAGGAGTGGATTAGAGAATATATGTGCATCTATTTAGAAATATGCCTTGACAGGCACAAGGCCTTCTTTTTTTAAGTAACTACACGCACAACATTGATTTCTTTCTCTTTTTCTTTCTCCCTTTCTTTTGAATAACAGATACCAAAAATTATCTTTTATGAATGCGCATAAGGCTAAATTTAGTCAATGTCCGTTGTGGTGCAGTAGATATCGGCTTTGAACGAGAAATCGCAGAGACAGGTTCGAATTCAAGTTGAATTCGTTGCATTCACTTACGCGAAAATCCGTCTCTTCCTTCCAGATATGAGTCAAATAATAGAACAGATTGGGTTCTGTAGCCTTGGTCGGCAACCAGTCTACAGCAAAAAGTAATGGCAACCTACTGCGGGAAAATCTTTTGCACAGTCAGTCATGTCGCTTTCGAGACATGATCGCCGAAGCGTGTATCCCGTATGGCACTTAACTGTTCCCAAATTACATCAGTAAGATAAAGAAAACAACAACATAATACTAACATGTAATAAGTATACTGCCTTTTGTAAATATTCAAATGAAATTGCGTTTAAAATGTAATCGTTAATAGGCGCATAAGCATATTTTAGTAAAAATTAATCTCCGTTATTTATTCTTAATTGAAGATTACAATGTATAAGCAATATTTGAATCAATAAATTTTCAATTAGAAAAAGACAAAGAATTTATATCTGCTTAGTGAAAATTACAAAGTAATTATTTATAACATACAATAAAAATAATCTATAATATAATACAAATTATAATATAATATAACATATAATATAATATAATCTACAATATAATTTAATATAATATATAATATAATATATAATATGATATGGATTATAATATATAATGTAATATAATATAATCTATAATATAATATATATTAAAATATATAATATAATATGATACATAATATAATACATAATATAATATAATCTATATTATAATATAATATACAAATATATAATATAATATAATATATAATATACTAAAACTATAATATAATATATAATGTGATATAATATAATATAATCTATAATATAATATAATATTAGTATAATCTACAATATTATATAATATATAATATAATATATTATACAATATAATCTATAATATGATATAATATAATATATAATATATAATATATAATATAATATAATATATAATATAATATATAACATAATATATATTATAATTTATAATATAATATAATCTATACTATAATCTAATATCATATATAATATAATACATGATATATAATGTAATATAATATAATATTTAATGTGATATAATAAAATATATAACATAATATATAATACAATATAATCTATAACATAATATTATACTATAATATAATAAATAATATAATATAATCTCAAATATAATATAATATAATATATAATATTATATAATCTCAAATATAATATAATATAATATATAATATTATATAATATACTATATTATATAAAAAGCTATTATATAATAAATAATATGGTATAATATAATCTCTAATATAATATAGTATAATCTATAATATATTATAATATATAATATTATATAATATAATCTATAATATAATATATTATATATTATACAATATAATATATAATATATAATATAATATATCAAGTAATATATAATATAATATAATATATAATATAACATATAGTATAATCTATGATATAATATAATATATTATATAATATATGAAATATGATATAATATAAAATCTCTTATGTTTCGTTCCGAGCCGGTATCCACTGCACAATATCCACTGCACAATATCCACTGCACTACAACTGACACGTTCTCATAAAGTCTGCGTGAATTGCTTAAAAAATTTTCAGTTAGTTATGAACAAGTATTTACACAGAAATTATATTTTTCAGTTCCATAGTTTCAGGGAAATTCAGGGAAAACTTTTACAACTAGAACAGTGAATTTTCATGTTTGTTCCCTTTGGTGCAAATATAAACAACACTTGTGTGAGAGGAACATATTGTTTCAGAATACATTGTAATGTTAATTTTTATTTTGGAACAGAAGAAAGGCCACTCATTAGAAAATTAAATTATGATAAATTTAAATGTGATATTTAATTATGAATTAAATTAAATAGTAAATCAATTCAAATATGTAACTACAATTAAAAAATGATTAATCAAAATCAATTATTAACTTAAATTTAAATATCGAATCGAGTAAAACCTTTAACAACTTCAGTTTTTATCAGAATTGAAATTAGTAAGGTTTTGTTTTTTTTTTTTTTTATAATCGTGTGGACCCAAGCAAGGCATTTTACTGCAACTGTTGTGCAGGGGTTTATATAGGAGAAATGTTACGACAAAGAGTGACAGGTTACAGGGGGTGTCAGAAAAAGAGTATGAGAAGGAAGAGAATACTGATGAGAGTGGGGTGAAAAAAGCATGAGAGAGAGGATGTAAGTTAGTGAGACAGGAGATGACTCTTGACTTTACATAGGAAAATTATTTTTAATAAATTAAATATAAATTTTTTATAAATTAATTTTAAACTTTAAGTATCGCGTTTCTGTTGAGATACCTAATTTTAATTAATAAATTTGCATCGGTTACTCGCCCTTGAAGGGCATCACCAACATTTTACTGATATAGACCATAGCACAATAATATTATAGATTATTGTATGTTACTTTTTTTTATAATCGTATTACCCCAAGCAAGGCATTATACTGCCACTGTTGTGTTGGTATTACATAGGAGGAAAGTTAGAGAGAAGGATGAGAATACTGATGAGATGAGAGCATGAGAGAGAGAGAGAGAGAGAGAGAGAGAGAGAGAGAGAGAGAGAGAGGAAGTTAGTGAGATAGGAGATGACTATTGACTTTACATTTAAATTCTTGGAGATTGTAGCTGTCGGGAAAGCAAGTAAACAGAAGGGAATTCCACAGGCGGGAAGTGAGAGAAAAGAATCTGTTGAAGTAGAATTTGCGTTTACAATTTATTGATTTCACAGTAAAAGGGTGGGACGTAGTTGCTAATTTTGTGGCTCGAGTAAATTCATATATAGGGGACACCAGTGAGCTAAGTTCATCGGAGTAGAAGCCGTGAAAGTATTTATAAAAGAGACACAGGGAAGCCATACTACACCGGTGAGAAATTGACTGTATCCGAGCTGCCCAGTCGGAATCGATCACATTGCAGATTCTCCGTTAGAATTTATCAAGGACTCCTTAGTGGAAAGCAGGAGCACCCGACCAGATATGGCAGCAGTATTCAATATTTATACACTACCGGTCATAATTATTAGGCCACCCTAGTGTTTGTAAAAATGATGTATTTCATACTACTTTTTGGAATTTATTGCCAAGTGAATAATTGTAAATGAAAATAGAATGGTTCTTTTGTTAATAATGCACAATAACTGGTGCATCAAATGAATTTATAAATATTTAATAATTACGTATATTGCAATTTCATCAATGAAAAAAATTTAGGGTGATTCGGACGAATTCATCTTTACTTTTTTGCCTTGTAAAATTTTGCAAAGTAATAATAACAAAAGAAATATTCTCTCTCTCTCTCTCTCTCTCTCTCTCTATATATATATATATATATATATATATTCTGTTAGATAAAATGTAAATTATATATATATAGTTAACAATTTAATTATATATATATATATATATATATATATATATATATATATATATATATATATAGATAGACAGCTTTAAGGAGGTGCTGAAAAGTTATCAGCCCGGATCGCTTCAAAAAGTCATGACCTAATACTAAAAAGTCACAATATTTTGAATAGCCTTTTTGTTTGCGCCGTGATATATATATATATATATATATATATATATATATATATATATATATATATATATACTGCTGGCCATAATTATTAGGCCACCCCAGTTTAAAAAATGATTTATTTCATACTATTTTTAGTATTTATTGCCAAGTGGGTAATTCTAAATGAAAATCG
>JBBBDQ010002217.1:210000-295000 GCA_037127315.1 Ascarosepion bandense
TATATATATATTGCATATAAACTACAATTCCAACATCTTTAGATATCTAAAACAACATACCAGTCACATACACAATTCCGTGAAAATTCCGTGAAATCCTCGTCAAAAACACAACCATACTTAAACACGAAAACAATAAATAAAAACTAAAAATACTCCGAGCCATATATATAAAACAATTGAAACCTAACCTGAACAAAATTAACTACGAAATCTCCAAACACATTCTCAAATGCCTATAATAGATAACAGAAAACGATTGGTTATCCCAATGGCTTTCCATACTTAATACTTCTCGCCCCTACTCTCGGGTGGTCATGTGAGACGCCACAAGCTGTAGTGCGATTTTCGCTTCCAGCATGCACGCACGTGTTCGCCAATCCTCCACACAAACAAAATAGACTACTATCGTTCGTCCGTAAACTGCCTGTTACAACCAACACTATTTTCATTTTTGATAATGGCTGATGTAAGCTGAAAGCTGAGAAAGGATTAAATAAAGACATATAACAATATTGTGATTTTTCTTTCCTCTTTCAACGATAATGCTATTAAGCTTATCAGACGATATGAAAAAAAATTACATAAAATAAATCGACAAAACTTGTCGATATTATTTAATGAAACATGCATCAATATATATATATATATAAGCAGCGATAACAGTTACCAAATAGCAGACGCAGTACGTAAATTTGTAATGCAGTTTTATGACGTTACACTGCGTGAGAGACCGAAATGTTAACAGAACCAGATTGAAATGTGAAATCAAAACAACCTACACTTAATAAAATTATGTTTAATGCTGGTCATAACACATTACATTGCATTTAAAATATATGGTTCTGTTAACATTTCGGTCTCTAACGCAGTGTGACGTCATAGAACCGCGTTACAAATTTACGAACTGCATCTACTTTTCGGTGACTGTTTATGTCAACACAAGGATCTTTGATGGTAAATGTCTTTATGCTAACGTCCCTGTAACCTCTCTGAAGATGGCTCATGTGAGCCAAAGCTTAGAACCAGCATAATAAAAAATATCCAAACGTTGGAGAATTTTTGTCTTTATTTTCACCTGAAATTAAAGCCAAAGTACAATGTGTAGAACGGCTCATGATTAGAAATAATAGACATTCATTTTCTGTTATATTTAACAATATATATATATATATATATATATATATATTGTCAAAAAAATACATTTTTAAACTTACAACTTTTTAGTAGTCTTTCCTATATATATATATATATATATATATATATATATATATATGCCTTCTGTCATGAAAAGAGAAACAATAGCGATGCAGATACAGCTAAGTTAATCCTTATTACTACCAGTTATTAAACTTTACTAACAATTATCAAAGCTGTTGTCCAGTGTTTTGCTCTAGATGCTAGTTACATAGTATATATTAATTATACGTACGGAAATGTATGCGTGTGTGTGCGTGTGTCTGTGTGATTTATCATATCGTTTGTCAATTGTAATTCTCGTTGCGAATTCATAAAAAAAATAAATTAAAACCTACTCTCCTCTTCATAGTAATTATATATATATATATGTATATATATATGTGTGTGTGTGTGATTGTATTTACATAATTATATATATATATATGTGTGTGTGTGTGTGTGTGTGTGTGTGTGTGTGTGTGTGTGTGCAATTTGTGTGCAATTTGTTATATATTATATTATTTATATATTATATATGTGCGGTATTCCTCCCACTTCCACAAAAATACATCAATATACACAGTCCTACATATAGCCAATTTTTTAAAAAATTAATCAGTTTGTGTGAAGATTGCAAGAGCGTGAAACCCAGGGTCACAAACTCACACCTATCTATCTATCTATCTATCTATCTATCTATCTATCTATCTATCTATCTATGTGTGTATGTGTGTGTGTGTGTGTTTGTGTGTGTAGAAAGAGAGAGAAATGACAAATCCGTATATATATATATACTTTAGCATCTACGCATCGTTCATTCAGCAATGAATTAGAACACTCTCAACTATTGGTCGTGTATAATGATACTATACACGCTAAAAAGTATGCCCCCTTCTACCGAGCGCCCATAGCTCAGAGGTAGAATCGCCGACTGACGCCAATTCGGTCGGGTTTCAATCCTGGGTTAAAAGCAATCGGAATCTAACCGTACTGATGAACTGTGATACAGCGAAACAGATCTGTCTGCTGATGACTACGCTCTCACACCCTGATTAAGCACTCTGGAAGAATGGTAGACTTTGAAAAACAGTAGCTACTTTGGCATGTACGCATCGCTCATTCACTAATGAATGAGAGCACTCTGGCTATTGGGCGTGTATAATGACAATATACATGCTAAAAGTCTGCCTTCTACCGAACGCCCATAGCCCAGAGGTAGAATCACTGACTGACGCCAATTCGGTCGGGTTTTAATCCTGGGTAAAAAGCAGTCTAACCGTACTGATGAGCTGTGAAACAGATCTATCTGCGGGTGACTATATATATATATATATATATATATATATATTGTCATCCGCAGACAGATCTGCTTCGCTGTATCACAGCCCATCAGCACGGTTATACTCCGATATATATATATATATATATATATATATATATATATATATATATATGATTTGATATTGATGTTTCACGGCGCAAACAAAAAGGATATTCAAAACATTGTGACTTTTTTAGTATTTGGTGATGACTTTTTGAAGCGACCCTGGCTGATAACTTTTCAACGCCTCCTAAAAGCTATCTACCTATCTATCTAGCTAGCTAGCTAGCTAGATAGCTAGATAGATAGCTAGCTAGATAGATAAACATGTCCTCCCATAATTATTACACACAATTATAGAACGCGATTAAAATAATTTGGAGAAGATTGTCACTTAGCTGAGTAGAGTTATTTCAGTCGTGGCGACTTCGGAGTTTCGTGAAGACATTGTGGTGATGTCGTCACTCTTCAGGGTTTTTTCAGCAGAAAAAATAAAAACCACAAAAGATTGAAGGCAGCACAATAATGCCTTCATGAAACTTCGAAGTCAGCACGACTGAAATAACTAAATTAATTGATAAATCTCTCTCTCTCCACACACACACCCACACACACACACACACACACACACACACACACACACACACACACACACAGAGTATTCATTATTTGAACAGGTGAAGAGGCTCATCCCTTGTTCCCTGTTTAGGATGTGGTTTCCGGCTTTCTCTTTTCCAATCTTTTCACTCTTATGTAGCCACTGCACATCAGTGGCGTTACCGCCTTGCTCGGGGTGATATGATTAAAAAAAAAACAAAAAAAAAAAAAACTACAGACTCTGTAACAATACCCTCAGATTGTGAGGATTTGGCTAGTTTTGAACCATTGAAAACTCGATATCAGCAACATCGCTCGATAAGTCAGTCAGTTAAGTGCCATACGTGATACATGCTTGGGCGATCATGTCTCGAAAGAGACATGACTGACTGGGCAGAAGATTATCCCGCAGTAGGTTGCCATTGCTTTCTGCGGTAGACTGGTTGCCAACCAAGTTTATAGAACCCAATCTGTCCTGCTATTTAACCCATAACTGGAAGGAAGAAACGGATTAATACCTGTCCCAAGGGTATTTGCGCGTAAGTGAATACAATGGATTCAACTGGAATTCGAACTCGGCTCCCCGGTTTCTTGGTCCGAGCCAATATCCATTGTACCACAACGCACATATGTCGAAACAAAATAGCTACTTTTGTAATGATAATATAACATTTATGTTATAAATTTTAAATGTAAGTACACACACACACACACACACACACACACACACACACACATATATATATATATATATATATACTTGTGTGTGCGTCTGTGTGTCGACAGCCCAAGACAAAAAAACATTATTTTATATAATGAATACTTATTTTTTAAAATTGTGTATATCTTATAATCGATGATGAACATTGTTCATAAAAATCGGAATGTATTCAGCGATAATCCTGTACTAGATTCAAATATATCAAATTTTGTGGAGGTTTTTATCCAATCTCATTTACATATATGTGTGTGTGTGTGTCTGTCTGTCCGTGTTAGTGTCTGTGCATATATATATATATATATATATATATATGAATTTTCAAAAGTAAACACGCGTATATATATATATATATATATATATATATATATATGTGTGTGTGTGTGTGTGTGTGTGTGCTTTTATATATAGTACACAATCATATGTACGAATTTAATTCATATGTTTATATTATATATTACACACATTCATATAAATATATATATATATATATATATATATATATATATATATATATATATATACTTATAGATGTTATTTGTTTTACATATGTAAATTAGATTTATATGTATCTATGTATAAATCAAATTTATATATTTATATCCAATTTATAAATATATATATATCAAAAAATGTGTGTATGTGTGTGTGTGTGTGTGTGTGTGTGTGTGCGCGCGAATTTAATTTTCTTAGAAAATAACTAGGCACGATCGGGGCGACGGATCAGCCATTTTGTTAATGCATTTGACTTTTTATAATTTCAACTGATTCGTTTTGCTTGTGCAGTCTGTCCACTGCGAGATGCCGAGGGAGCTTACGCCCATGGAAAAAAAAATAAAAAAAAATAAAAATAAAAAAATAAAAAAAATTAGAAAAAAAAAAAAGAAAGAGAAATAAGAAAAAGAATATGAGTGTATACCCGCGAACGAATTCAGGGCCGCAGTCCCACATATTGTTCTGAAAATAATAAAGAATTATTGGTAAGGTTATCGGAATTGTCAACCCGACAAGATGTCACGCCGGTGACGGACGACATCAGCGGAAGAAGACGTGGAAGAAAAACGGAGAAAGAGGGAGAGAGATAGGGAGGGGGAGGGCGGGGTTACAGTTTGTATATTTGTTTCAATTATTTAAGGAAAATGAACGCCGTACTTAGAAGGTAAGAAGAGAAGAAAAATAGATAAGAAACAAAAGCAAACAATGGGTAGAAGTCGGAAGAGAACGAAAACTTGAGTGACGGTGTGGGGGCCGATTTATTTTTCTGTTGGAAGATGTACAAAAAGGAGGAATAGGAAGCTGTGGCATGTAATTTTGGACGGAGATCATTTATTAAAGTAATGAAAGGCGATGAAGAATAGAACGGAAGTTGAAACATTTGACGTACAAGTCAACCTTTTCCGAACAAAGTCTTACAGGCAGGCAGACACAAACGCCGAAGCTATTTCGAACTGATTTCGTGATATTTTTTCGTTTAATCTTTAAACTAAGAAAATCACTGTTACACCACTTACATTACTCTTTTTTCAGGCTATATATATATATATATATATATATATATATATATATATATATATATATATATTGTTAGATAAGAGTCGTTGATGTTTAATATAAGTTATATAAAAAGCTTGCGTTAAGTAAAGTATTTTTTTATACAAAAACACAAGGGTTTTTCTTAACATTTTTGACTTCTAAATTAAAATATAAACATCAGACATATTTTGTTATTGCTTCTTTTCTTTTATTTTTGTGTCGGCTAAGATCATTCTTGAAATTTCCCCAGTTATTTAAAGTTTGTTATTATCTGGATGTAAATATTTACTAACAACAGAAATAAATTTTATTATTTTGCAGTAAAAACTCTAAAGATTTTGCAGGGTCTTTCTTCATCACGTCAGAGAGAATTTACAACATAGTTATTGCCAACAGATAAAATGATATTCAAATTTTTTTGACTCATGTATAAAATGACGATATATTCTATTCAATTTTCACGTTTATTACATGATTTTCATTTCTGAATCATTAATATTTCTGCTGTTGTGTACGAATTTACATATTACGAAACTTGTATTACCTGCTATCGACATATATATATATACGTTTTCCAAGATACCGTAAATTGTCGATCCTTAACGTTTATGTTCTAAATTAACCAGCGCTTTCCAAACTAGCGTAGACAAATATTATTAACGTAAATTATCACCTGTTTTGGGACGTATTTTTATAAAATGATGTGTTAGCAGAGTCGTTTAGCTTAATTTATATTGTAGAAATATGTAATACCTATAACAGATTTGGCAACCCTGCGACTGTGGTCCATGACTGGGGCGGACGTCTAGAGACCTACATTACTAATAAACAGCAATTATAGTGAACAATTACAGGAATTTCTTAGTATCAAGCATTTAATTAATTAGCAACTATGCATATTATTATGAAGCACCTTACAACTATTAACAATTATTCATCATAAACGCAAATGTACAATGAAAGAACAAAACTGACTCCCACACGAAATACATGCACGAAAAGTCAATTTATTCATTACAAATTAGGAACATTATAGATGAGATTGCAGAACAAATGAGCCAGTTTATACTAATTGATAAAAAGCATAGAAAATATATCTATCTAATCTAAACTTATTTATAAATGGAACTTTGTGTGTGTATGTGCCTGTGTGTGTGCATCCGTTACCTATAGACTCTGAAACGGCTGAACCGATTTTCTTGAAAATTTACACAGTTGTACTATAAGCGTCTGTGAGTGTTCTTAGCTACCTTTTGTGTCAAGGTACCCCCCCCCCCCCATAAATATAGAAAATCGATAATAAAAAAAATCGGGTTATAGAAGGAGTGGTTCGATTTTAATCAAATTTGATACACTCATAGTCAAAGACATAAGAAACGGTATTCAGAAGTTTCAAGGTTGCAGTTCTTAAAATAGTACAGAAAATCGATAATATATATATATATATATATATATATATATATATATATATATATATATATATAAGGCAAGATGTTTGTGTGTGCGTGTCTGTTTATCAGTTTGTATGTCCTTTATACAAATCCACAATTTTTATCCGATTCTCACCAAACTTCACACAAATATTCTTTAGTCTGAGTTCCAGGACCATGGATTAGTTTTAAAGCTTTCATTACACCCGAGCAACGCCGGGCTATCTTGCTAGTGTTTATATAAAAAGATATTTTATTCAACATCTTTATATATGTCCTTTTATATGATAGTTTCAGTATCATTATTCATTTCAAGACGCTCATTATCAAATGACCGAAACCAAATATAGCAATCGCTAAAAATCCAATTACCATAAATTAAATAAAATAACATTGTCTGATGAATTATTTTTAAAATATTATTATTAAGAGAAATGTTCATAAGACGGGGATTTGGATAATACATAAAGAAATAAAGGAAGATAAAAGTGTTTAACACCTTGGAATTATTTATTGTTCTTATCTCAGTTGATATAGGTGTTATAATAGACACAACGTTTCAACCAAGTACCTTCTGGTCATCATCATGTGTCCGTAGATTGGCTGATATGGAAAAAAAGTTCGAAATAATTACAATATTAATTAAAATTATTCATCTCAGAAATAATATTCCAATTATGACAAGTGGCACGAACCTACTAACATAATCCAGTTGTTAAAATCCATCTGACACTGAATATAAAAGGCTCCAAAAATACACCACTAAAGTCCTTCGTGACAGTCACATAGTGGATATAATTGTTGGTTATACATGGGTTAGTATCATCTCGTGGTCATTTGTTCAATCCTTGGATCTGGTAGTGACGAACCAAAAACAACATGAAAGAACAATAACTGATTTCCCGGAATAATTGAGACAATCCATATCAGCCAATCTATGGACACCTGATGATGACCAGAGGGTACGAAACGTTGTGTCTATTATAACACCTATATCAACTAAGATGAAAAGTTTTAAATAATTCCAAGATTATGGAAGATTACTAATCTCAAAAATAAAATACAAAAGGTGTTTAACGTCTCCTTCCAATATGAGCTATTCCGTTTGATCAAGATCAATTTGGAAAGAGACAAAACGACACTACTTGATTTCAGTGAGAAAAAAATAAAAAGTGAAAATAAAAGAAAGAAAGGAAGATAGAGGTATTTAACGTCTGTTTCCAGTGAAATGGAAAAAGTTTGCAATTTCAAATCTTTTCATTTCATTGTAATATTTTGTTAAAATGTTTAAGCTTAAATATTTAACGATGATGCGTGATAAGAACAGAAAGTAGGAGGACTTTCAACAGCACCAACAATTAAAATGGAGGTGGAAGCAAAAATAATGAAAAAATCAAGACTTTGATGTTCAACACTTTTTCAAATAAAAGATTAGAAAAGGAGATCCCATCAATACCGGAAAGAGCAATAACAGCTACTGGACTTGAAAAATCTACTTTCATTAAAAACTGTTTTGAAAGAAAGATTATAAAAATAATTAAAGCCAACAGTAATACCGATATGTTGAATGTTTCCTTTTAAACAAATGGCTAATCTCACCTATTACAATGAATGTTGAACATTTCTTAATGAGGAAATGGCCAATCTCAATTATAGCAATGAATGCTGAGTATTTTCTTATAAGGAGTTAGATGACCTCAACTATTACAATGAATGTTTCCTCATGAGGAAATGGCTAACCTCACCAAATACAATGAATGTGGAATATTTTCTCATAAGGAAATAGCTACTCTTACCAATTACAATGAATGTTGAATGTTTTTTCCTAATAAGGAAATGGCTAATCTTATATATTACAATGGATGTTGAATGTTTTTTCCTAATAAGGAAATGGCTAATCTTATATATTACAATGGATGTTGAATGTTATTCTCATAAGGAAATGGCTAATCTTATATATTACAATGGATGTTGAATGTTTTTCTAATAAGGAAATGGCTAATCTCATCTATTACAATGAATGTTGAATGTTTCCTTATAAAGAAATGGCTAATCCAACATATTAAAATTATTGTTGAATGTTTCTTTATAAGAAAATTGCTAATCTCACCAATTACAATGAATATTGAATGTTTTCCTTATAATGAAATGGCTAAGCTCACATATTACAATGAATGTTCAATGTTTCCTTATAAGGAAGTGGCTAATCTCTCCTACTTCAAGACAAGAATTTGTACAAACTTTTTAAAATAAGGACTAGCTGAATGATTTATGATTGTTACTGCAGAAGTTGTGTTTAAGTTGTTAAGCTCAAATATTTAACAATGCGACAGGGGAATCTATACGGACATTTTATTGTCGTAGAACTCGCCATGATGTGATTCAATCAATAACTTAAATGTTATGAATTCTCGCCATGATGTGATTCAATCAATAACTTAAATGTTATGAATTCTCGCCATGATGTGATTCAATCAATAACTTAAATGTTATGAATTCTCGCCATGATGTGATTCAATCAATAACTTAAATGTTATGAATTCTCGCCATGATGTGATTCAATCAATAACTTAAATGTTATGAATTCTCGCCATGATGTGATTCAATCAATAACTTAAATGTTATGAATTCTCGCCATGATGTGATTCAATCAATAACTTAAATGTTATGAATTCTCGCCATGATGTGATTCAATCAATAACTTAAATGTTATGAATTCTCGCCATGATGTGATTCAATCAATAACTTAAATGTTATGAATTCTCGCCATGATGTGATTCAATCAATAACTTAAATGTTATGAATTCTCGCCATGATGTGATTCAATCAATAACTTAAATGTTATGAATTCTCGCCATGATGTGATTCAATCAATAACTTAAATGTTATGAATTCTCGCCATGATGTGATTCAATCAATAACTTAAATGTTATGAATTCTCGCCATGATGTGATTCAATCAATAACTTAAATGTTATGAATTCTCGCCATGATGTGATTCAATCAATAACTTAAATGTTATGAATTCTCGCCATGATGTGATTCAATCAATAACTTAAATGTTATGAATTAAGATTCATCAGAAACTTGAAATAGCAAAACCGTGAAATTTTCAGCTTTTATAATTTTTCTAAATTTTATTTTTGTCACATCTACAGATGTCTGCCTTTTTTACATTTTACAGAGAATCAAAAAATGCTTATAATAATACAAAAATAAATATTACCAGTATAAATACTTTTAATAAAAATTTATTTGAATCAACAGGAACACAAAATTAACAGGATAATTCTATGAGTTAACCATTTCAGTAAGATGGTGAAAATGAAATATAAAAATTACTTGGTACATGTTTCTCTGAATGGATGTCATTTTTCAAATTTAGCTTTTAGAAAAGAGATTAAAAAAATAAAAAAATTATTATCAATTCTCATGGAGAATTTTTTAAACATTTATTTAATGTCAAATAATTTTAAAGCGTTTTTTTATTAGTCAGAAAAGGAAAAATAGAAAATAAAATAAAAGTCTGGATGTGCGTTGTGGTGCATTGGGTGCATCGGAACGAGAAATCGGTGAGCCGAGTTCGAATTCCAGCTGAATTCATTGCCTTCACTTACGCGCAAATACCCCTGGGAAAGGTATTAATCCGTCTCTTCCTTCCAGTTATGGGATAAATAACAGGACAGATTGGGTTCTATAGCCTTGGTCGGCAACCAGTCTACCGCAGAAAGCAATGGCAACCTATTGCGGGATAATCTTCTGCCCAGTCAGTCATGTCTGTTTCGAGACATGATCGCCCAAGTGTGTATCATGTATGGCACTTAACTGACTGACTGACGGCTGTTTCATTGAAATGGAAAATGTCAATTTCTTATAGTGAGTGTGAAATAATAATAACCAGTTTCATCCCCTCACTTCAAATTCGGAGGTTAGAGGAAGAAGGAGGAAAAGAATTCGCGAGATTATGTGAAATTGTTTTTGGACCAATGATAGACTTGAAAAATTAAATTAATAAGAGAAAAGTGTTTGAATCCATGTGGAAGGTTTCGTTTCAGTTCCTCGCGACCAGCGTTGAAGTACTCGCCAGTGTAGAATTACCTAATTGTTATATTATCAGCTTCTTTAGAGTTAAGCAGATGGATGGTGGAGAGGAGATTGAGTGGGGTATTAAGAGCAACAAGGGATAGGGAGATGTAGAAGTCCACGATCGCCTACGTCCTGAAGGGGTATGGTACATAGAAGAACAACCAGTATGCTGCACTTCAAAGTATTTTCTCTCAACAATCCAAAAAAGCTAAGTATTTCAAACTATCTCTCTTCGCCTACTTTTGAACGTTTGCAGACCATCATTTACACTATTTTTGCAGTTGTCTTAATATTTATTGCAATGTTTACGACGTTTCAGCCGCTGTATGCGCCAACCTTCTTCAGGTGCTAGGAATTTTGAACTGAACCATTTCTTTCGACCACTGGGGTATATAATTCTCATTCCATGTGCGATGTCACTTCTGGATGCCATGTAGTTATCTCCCTTTAACTAAACTCTTGCAAACCATATATTCCTTCGGTGAGCAACGAACTCTCTTACCTTTGTTTTAAACTTTTTTAAATATTATTTTGTTTCAGATCATTTAATTTGTTGTATGAACATTTCCATTTCATGACAATATTCTTTTTTTTTATTATCGTATCACCCCAAACAAGGGATTATACTGCCACTGTTGTGCAGGGGGTTACATAAGAGGAAAGTTATGAGCAGTAACAGAATACAGGGGGTGTCAGGAAGCGGGTAGGAGAGGGAAGAGAATACTGAAGAAATGAGATGAGAGCTTGAGAGAATGAATGCGAGTTAGCGAGATAGGAGATGTCCATTGAACTTACATTCAAATTCCCGGAGATTGTAGCTATCGGGAAAGCAAGTATATGGAAGGGTATTCCACAGGCGGGAAGTGCGAGAAAAGAAACTGTTGGAGTAAAACTTTCGTTTACATCTTATTGATTTCTCAGTAAAAGGGTGGGACCTAGTTGCTAATCTTTTAACTTTTTGTAAATTCGTATATAGGGGGGCAGCATTAAGCTAAGTTCATCGGAGAAGAAGTCGTGAAAGTACTTGTAGAAGAGATACAGGGAAACCACACTGTGTGACTGTATCCGAGCTGTCAAGTAGGGATCGATTACATTGCAGATTCTTTGTTGAATTTTGTCAAGGACACCTAGGTGGATAGCAGGAGCACCCGACCAGAAATGGCAGTAGTATTCAATGCACGGGCGGGTGGTAGATTTGTATATGTGCAGGATTGTTTCATCCGGGAAAAACTTCCTGGCTCTACACAGAGAACCGACCTTTTTAGCAGCGGATTTAGCTATGGATTCTATGTAGACATTCCACTTGTGAGAATTTACCCGTGAACGCGCACTGTTTTGCTTTCAGGAAGGCTAACCTGATCTATGCTAATGGGGGGGGGGTAGGAGCGATTGTCAGTGATAGTTAATAGATAGCAGCTTCGTTTTGGAAGCATTAAAATTCAGGAGCCATTTCTTACTCCAGTCCACTACGGATTGGAGTTTCTTTTCAAGCTTTTCAATATGTTAAAACAACGAAAAGTTGATTTTTAATATTATTTTATGTCGATCATTTAATCTGTTGTATGAACATTTCCATTTCATGAGAATATGTTAAAAATCAGAATGATATCAGATAAAGCAATACAAATGTAAAATGATGTAAGCCTATGAAATTATACAAGGAGTTTGATAAGTCGACACGGAGATTTATTTGAATTACAAGGTAAAACTCATTCTGGAAGGAAGCCATCTTCATTTGGAGGATGTGCGTTGTAGTGCAGTGGATACCGACTCGGAACGGTAAATCGGGGAGCCGAGTTCGAATTCCAGTTGAATTCCTTGTATTCACTTGCGCACAAATACCCTTGGGAAAGATATTAATCCGTTTCTTCCCTCCAGTTATGGGTTAAATAATGGGATAGATTGGGTTCTATAGCCTTAGCTGGCAACCAGTGTATGGCAACCTACTGCGGGATAATCTTCTGCCAGTGTATCACGTATGGCACTTAACTGACTGACTGAATATAATAGTTGGAAACATGATTATGGCTTCTATTGGGCATAGATTGGGGCTCTGTTTTTTATTGTTATGAAAGAATAAACTGATCCCCCACTCATTACTACTTAATAATATAATACATCTTTTCACCCTCTAGCTATGAGTCAAATAATAGGACAGATTGGGTTCTATAGCCTTGGTCGGCAACCAGTCTATTGCAGAAAGCAATGGCAAACTACTGCGGGATAATCTTCTGCCCAGTCAGTCATGTCTCGAGAGAGACATGATCGCCCAAAGCGTGTATCACGTATGGCACTTAACTGACTGCAAATAAACAAAAATAGAAAAGGAGTGTAAGAAAAGGGTGTGTTTTCTCATCGAAATTTTTGAATATCCTTTTTTTATAATCCATTTACCTTAAGCAGGGCAGAAATGCCACTGGTGTGCTGGGGGTTACAGCGAGAAAATAAAAATAAGGTTCAGGGGATGTTGAAGAAAATAAGAGATGGATGAGAATCAAATAGATAAAAGTTGGCAATTGACGTTGCATTTAAACTTTTGGAGATTGTAGCTATTGAGATGTCGAAGAAAAGATAAGAGATGGGGGGAATCAAGTAGATAAAAGATGGCAATTGATGTTGCATTTAAAAATTTGGAGATTGTCGTTATCAGAGAAGTATGCAAATGGAAGTAAGTTCTACAAACGCGAAGTGCGATAAAAGAAGCTATTATAGTATAAGAGGCGGTTGCATTTAACTGTTCCGAGGGTAAAAGGGGGGGAACTTTATGTAACAAACCTATCTTGCAAATAATTGCTTGTCTAGGCTAATTTTACTAAATAATTTTTAGAAATAACATTATAATTCTGCTTATCTGTACTATTTACATTCCTGGGTATGTTAACACCATCTTTATTGCCATATTCACGACATTTCGGCCTTTGTACGCTCCGACCTTCCTTCCATGCGTTGGAATTCGGAATCGAACCCTTTATTTATTTAAACAATCTACTCTTGTAAACTAAATAAAAGATTCGGTTCGAAATTTCATCGTAGATTCTCTGAAGAAGACCGAAGAGTACAACGACCGAAAAGTCCTGACATAAAGGATGAGAACAACAGTCTGAACGAAGTAAATTGTGCAAATAATTACAATACTTTAGACAGATAATTCTGCTCATTTCTTTATTAGTCAGTAAGGTGGCACGGGCGTTATACCCTGATATTACCTCAGGTAAATAACGGACAATTTCGTTTCGATTGCGAGGAAAGGGGAGGAAAAATATGTCAGAGACGCTGTTTGGTTTTTAGTGAGAAAAAAAAGCATATATAACAATAACAAATAAAGAACGGAAGGAAAGGGGAAAAAAATAGTAGGAAATGGTAGTAAGAAGAGTTCTCATGCGTTGAAATTGTCAATTTTGTTGAATCTTTTCATTTGTACACTTTTACTTTTTTTTTAAATTTAAGGACTTGCGTTCATCCTCATGATTGTTATTACAATATTAAAGTTGAAATATTTAACAATGCAACAGACGAATTTCCACGGGTATTTTACAATAATCAAACTTGCCATGAGCTGATTCAATCAATAAATTAAGTTTTATAGTTCATCAGAAAATTAAAATAGAAGAACAATAATTTTTCAAGGGTACTCGACTAGTTTTTAAGAATATTTTATCGTTAAATGCTCTCAGATATGGGAAAGAAAACTTTATTCGTCGGTATTTAAAAAATTGTATTTGACACATTTTTTAGCAAAAAGATTTTTATAACTAATTTTTTGTTTTAATACTCAGCACAAAACCGATGTTGAAATGTTCTCAGCCAAATCAAGAACCTCAAACAAATTATTTAGTTTAGTAATTTGGGTAGACTTGGGGAGGTGAATCGAACCCAAAGATTTTCAGCACCCCCTCATAAAACTCCTGGTTTGTTCTTATTTTATTGAAACTTTATTTTCATATTTATTAATTTCTTTCTCCCTCAGTGTATTATGTTCAGTCATTCTCTTCTTCTTCTTCTTCTTCTTCTTCTTCTTCTTCTTCTTCTTCTTCTACCCCCCCTCCTCTCAGTATCGTTCCTAACTTTAACATTCCTAAATATTCTCAGACTCCACCCAGCCAACCCATCGTCTAAACCAAAGTCAATGGCTGTCAAAAAAAAAAAATAAAAAAAATAAAAAAAAATAATCGCAGAACATGAATATTCATTACTATTTTGAAAATGAATTTTTGTCAGAGGAATTTCGTTTAAAATTCACATTTTTCTCTCGAGTTAAAAGTTGGAATAATTTTCTATATTCAGTTCCTCTTGTAAAGCAAACATTTCTTCTTCTTCTTCTTCTTCTTCTTCTTCTTCTTCTTCTTCTTCTTCTTCTTCTTTCACAATTTCTCTTTCTCCTCTTTCTCTTTCTTTCTATTAACTTATTCTCTTCCAGTTTCTTCCACACCTCCTCCTTCTTCTTCGATCTCACACCTTCATCTTCTTTCTCACACCTTCTCCTTTCCACAATCTACTCCCTCACTCTCACACCTTTATCTTTGTCGCTATCATCTTCTTCTTCTTACACCAACGCCTCCTTCTTTCTTAAACCTTCTTATCACCCACTTTTCTCTCAAACTTCTTCCTCCTCTTTCTTCTTCTGCTTCGTTTATAAAATCCAATAAAAATTCCTGGATTTTGATTCTAATAATTAAAGTGTTTCCTTAATCAGTGACAGTTAACAAAAAAAAAAAAAAAAATAAATAAATAAAAACCCTAAATAAAAACTTCTTACATCGGAAGGCCTTCCAAACAAACAATATGGCTTTCGCTTCTCTAAGTCAAATGTTAATCTACGAACGATTATTGATGAAATAGTCTATCGAGCTTTAAATAAGAATGATGATGCTCGGACTATTGCTTTGGACATCACGAAAGCCCCTTTTCACAATTTGAAAATTTATGGTGTTTCCGTACGAATTTTTGAACTAGTTCAGTCTTATGAAATCGCGAAATGAAAGTTGTCATGAACGGCCACTCTTCTAGATCTTTTTGTTTTAATGCAATTGTTCTCCAGAGATGTATTTTAACACCTACTTTATTCTTAATCTTCATCAATGAGCTTCCTGCTGATATCAGTTCTCAACTTGGTATCTATGTTGATGACAACCATTTATTCCTGTCTCGATAGTGAGTCTCTTCCAGCTCCATGCTTTCCAGACAACGATTATCTTCAAAAATTTAAATGCATCTCAATCGTTAGCTAATGTCTCCTGAATTACTCTTCTGTTGTTCCCGCTCCTTAATAATGTTTATCTTTTTCGTATTTTTTTACACCCAGTAAGGCCTTGCATCTTAGTGGCTTTGCTGTCTTGCATAGGTTTAAATTATGAAAAAAATAATTCGTATATTATTCTACAGAGGTTCGAATTTCGTCTCATCTCACCACATGATATTCTCCAAAAGTAATATAGTAATTGTCAATATGTTCATTTGTAAATAGTGAACGAAATTTCAAATGACTAACTTTTATACAAAGGGCTTTACAAAGTCGACATACTCGTGAGTCTGATCTGTGCAGGACTCGAGAGAGTTTTTTTATAATCATATCGCCCCAAGCAAGGTATTTTACTTCCACTGTTTTGCAGGGGGTTACATAGGAGGAAAGTTATAAGGTGTCAGGAAGTGGGTAAGAGAAGGATGAGAATACTGATGAGAGTAGAGTGGGTGGAGAAAAGTGCATGAGAAATAGGATGTAGGTTAGTGAGATAGGAGATGAGTTTAAAGAGATAGGAGATGACTATGGACTTTAAAGTCCATTTAAATTCTTGGAGATTGTAGCTGTCGGGAAAGCAAGTAAATAGAAGGGAATTCCACAGGCGGGAAGTGTGAGAAAAGAAGCTACTGGAGTAGAATTTACGTTTACAATTTATTGGTTTCTCAGTAAAAGGGTGGGACCTAGTTGCTAATCTTGTAGCTCAAGTAAATTCATATATAGGGGGCACCAGGGAGCTAAGTTCATCGGAGCAGAAGCTGTGAAAGTATTTGTAGAAGAGACACAGGGACGCCACATTGCGCCGGTGAGAAAGTGACTGAATCCGAGCTGCCAAGTCGGGATCGATCATATTACAATGATAATATTTGTTATTAATTTCACCCCAATTATTCCTGAGATCCTTGTTTGTAATCCTTGAGTTCTTTACAACAGTCCTTGCAGGCTTAAGTTCGATTCTCGTCAACAGTTGTTTCTTCCAAACCCAGTGTTTTTTGCAACATTTTCTCTCTTGAACTTTAGTGCTTCGGAAACTCGATTTTGGAAAATAAATCATTAAAACTGACGTTGATGTGAATAATTATAACGCGATTGAAATGGTTTAAATATATTCTCTTAGACATAAATATTAATATGCATTATTTAGTATTCATTTATACATGGAAAATTTGCAATTTTCTGTTTAAACGTTTTTTGTTCGATTAATTTTGGACATAACATTTCCTATTTTGTCATATGTTATTAAATATAAATTGTAGAAAGTTATGTTCTTGTATCTCTTAGTTTAACACTGATAAATTATACTAACGAAAATGAAGACTCGACTGTAACAATATTTAGAATCTTATTTTCCATAAAGTAAAGGAAGGAACACCTTACAAACAATTTTGATTAGCAGTCTATATATATATATATATATATATATATATATATATATATATAAGAATACAAGATTTGAAAAAAGGAAGATAGGGTTTGGAGAGATATTAGATTTTTTAAACCCTTGTAACACCTGTTTTAGAAGAAAAGTTTTTTAAAAGTTTTAAAATTATATGAAAATATATAAGATTTGACTAAAACACTATAAAATAGGAAAACATCCATGTTTCAAATATTGTATGATTTTTAAAAGAAAGTTACAAAAGTGTAAAAATTATGAGATTTAAAAATATAAAATGATATGAAATTTGTTTATATATATATATATATATATATATATATATATATATATATATATATATATATATATATATCTTAAGGGAAATGGAAAATAAATTCTGACAATGTGAGATGAAAAAAATACTTGAGAAACAACAAAATATGGGTTTATTGTATGGTAGTCAACATTATAATGTTTTGGTTGTTATATCCATCATCAGGGCTTATATTTACTATTGTGTGGTTTTTGGGTTTATGTTGTTGTTGTTGTTGTTGTTACGGCCTGTGAATAGATGTGAATATTCACAGGCCTTAACAGCAAGAAAAAAAAAGACTCACAATAGTAAATATAAGCTCTGATGATGGTTATAACAACTGAAATATTATAATTTTGGCTACCATACAATAAATCCATATTTTGTTGTTTCTCAAGTATTCTCTCTCTCTCTCTCTCTCTCTCTCTCTCTCTCTCTCTCTCATCCTGATTGAGCACTCTAGAAGAAAGGTAGTATTTCAAAAACAGTAGCCACTCTAGCGTGTACGCATCGCTCATTCAGTAAAAATGAATTTGAGCACTCTAGCTATTGGGCGCGTAATATGATATGCGCTAAAAAAAGACTGCCTTCCAGTCAGTCGGGTTTCGAGCCTGGGTTATGTAGCAATCGGAGTCTAACCGTGCTGTGATACAGCGAAACAGATATCTCTGCGGATGACAATATATATATATATATATATATATATATATATATATATATATATTTGTATGGACGTCAAATCCGTGAATGGTGAGGATATAATTAAAAAAGATCTACTTAATATAAAATATTAAATGTAGATCTGTATAGAGAGCTCAATGGATGTTATCCAGGGTAATATGATATACATAAAGGAAAACTCAATACACAATTTACAGTGGTTATAAATTATAATTAATTTCTATGAACTAAATTAGTTCATTTCTTCAGACCACACTATATTCGTCCCATTCGGTACATATATTTTCCTGAAATCTGAAGAAATGACCTAATTTGTTCATAAAAATATATTATAATTTATAACCATTTTAAAAGATGTTTTAAGTTTATATATATATATATATATATATATATATATATTCCCACGGTTTTAGAATTCTATTCCATTTTTAGGTTTCGGTTTTAATCTAACTAAATTATAAATTCAATAAATAAAATATTCGCACACACAATTTACTATTTATAACAACCGTAACTTAAGGAACGCTAATACCTAATTCAAATCGAAAAACGTTCAGTTCATAATATGCACCTGATGATTGCATAACGTACGAAACTCTGAGTCGTGCATAAAAAGTAGAATAATATATATATATACATATATTAATGAATATATATATATATATATATATATATATATATATATTCATTAATTATACATTTTTCATATCCTGCCCCTTCCCTTTCTGTTCTGTTTTGTTTAACCCAATTTTCAATTTAACGACCTCGCATTTCCTTATCTCTTTTCGTCTATTAAGCTAAACATGCCAAATTTCCATCTCTTCATTTACAAATCTATCAAAAAGTAAAAACCGAAAATAGACTGATTTTCAAAATATTTTTTGTGACGTATATTTCTCAAATTTTAACCTTAATTTTTTTTAATTTTTTTATTTCTTTACCTTTTATTCTTTTATTTTTTTTATTTCTTCTTTTTAATCCTATTTTTCTTCATTCTGATATAGACTGTGTTGCTGAGATTACGTGAAGTCTCTCTTAGGGGTTTCATGTTGAAATGTCCGTTCAACATTTTTGAATTTTGAAAATTTATTTTAATTTTGATTTATATATATATATATATATATATATATATATATATATATATATATATATATATAACATAGTACACTTGGTATGCAATCCAGGGAAATTCCAGTAGAAACGAACTCAAGAGAACTCAATGTTAAATTCATTTATTTAATTTAACAGAGTAATATAATTTATAAAAGATATTAGATTATTACAATGGGTAATACATATTTCACCGTGTTTTGACGAGCCGCGATAATAATATCAAAACGTGGTGAAATGTTTATTACCCATTGTAATAATCTAAACCCTTTTATAAATTATTTATATATATATATATATATATATATATATATATATATATATATATTAGTCATCCACATACAAGCCTGTTTCACTGTATCACAGCTCATTAGTGTGGCTAGACACATCGACTTGCTTTAGGCCAGGATCGAAACTCGACTGATTTGGTGTCGGTTGATTTTACCGTTTTTTTAAAACGCTCACGTAACAGGGATCTTTTATGAAATAGAACAAATATTTTTTTAAACTAATCGATAAACACTTTCCAAAAAGCTCAGAATTAAACAAAAGTTTTAATAAGAATTCAATCAGACTGAGTTATAACTGTACTAGTAATTTTGAAAATTATATAAAGGAAAAGAATGCCAGAAATCTAAATAACAACGTACAAAACATCATTAACAAGGAATACAACTGTAAGGGCAAAAATAAATGCCCACTTAAGAGACTTTATAATACAAAAGGAATTATTTACAAAGAAAAAGTACATGACATAAACGATTAAAGCAAAACATATTTAGGATCTACCAAAAACAGTTTTAAAGTCAGATGGAATAACCATAAGTCTACTTTTACAACGGAAAACATAAAAAGTGTACAAAACTGATTATCCACTTATGAAAACTAAAATTAAGGTATGAAAAAGACCCCGATATAACTTGGAACAAAGTGAAAACAGTTAAACCTTACAACGGTTGTAAAATATGCAGATTATTCCAGGAGAATTGGGTGGCTATTATGTTGTTTCCAGACAAAAATAAATTACTAAATGAAAGAAAAGAAATTATGTCCAAGTGAAACCATATCAATAAATACCTACTAGGATCGTATAATCATGGATAAAAGTTTTTTAAGACTTTTAAGTAACTTCTGTTAATTTTGAAAATTATGCATTCATAAAAGATCCCTGTTACGTGAGCGTTTTAAAAAACGGTAAAATCAGTTATTGTAAAGTGCCTGAAGACACTGAAAGGTAGAAACCTGGGTCGCGAAATAACGCGTTTCCAAATAAAAAATATTCAAAAGTTCTACAAGGTAATTGTATTGAATACTTTTTAATACAACTGTGTACTGGTCAAACTTATTTATGAACAAAAACTAGCTAATAACTAATTATATATTTTTAGTGCCGTCTACGGCTTTATCCTGGTCAGTACTTAGATGGGTGACCATTTGGGAATACTAGGTGCTGTAAACGTAAGGAGCAAGAACGGTTCACCGGTCTTGCAGGGTTATGCGCAAAGCTAACAACCTTGCACCATAAAAAAACAAGTTTGTTACGGAAACAGTAGCAAATAGTTGCTGCCGTACACACCATTGGGTGCTACGGATGGTCGATCGATATATATATTCAGGCTATTGTCCTTATCTTTGTTGTTTTTCTTTCAGTTGTTATGCCCTCCAGTTCGAGTAATCTACAGGGAATTACCCGGATCGATATGCACCAGATGAGGGTCGGGATCACAACTACAAAGATGGGGACAGTTTTACAATTTTTTTAAATATATTATTCTAAGAAAAAAATTCAATATATTTTTAAAATGAGATAAAATTTAAAAAAAAACTGCTGCATGAATTAAAACATTTCATACGATTTTTAAAAAGATGGTATATAGTTTTTAACATTGTAACATTTCGAAGTGAATAATTTAATGATCGTGTAACATCCATTAATTATTATAACATCTTTTAATTTTAATTTTAATATTGATTTAACATCTTTCAATTTTTATAACATCTTTTAATTTTTAACATCTTTTAATTTTAATTTTAATATAGATTTAACATCTTTCAATTTTTATAACATCTTTTAATTTTCAAACATATTTTAATAACATCTTTTATAACATTCTTTTAATTTAATAAATTTTAATTTTAATTTTAATTTTAATGCAACATCTAATTTTTATCACACTTATTGAAAATTATAACATTTTTATAAATCTTACAGCATCTCTGAAAAATCTTATATTTTCTAAAATTAAATAACTTTTAAAAATTGGATTTTAAATTGAATCAAAGATTATCTTTGTAAAATGACGAAGCAATTTTACAAGGAAGATTGAAATTAAAATCTTATCTTTTCTAAAAAGTATACAAGATTTAAAGAAATAAAGTTTAAATAATCTGCATAATTTTAAAAAGATGGAGTAAGCATTTTAAAATTTGTCTATACTTCTGAGAAGAGGTCGTATTTACATTATTTACATTGTTCGGACTGTTGTCCTCATCTTTATTGTCATGTTTACAACGTATTGGCCGTTCCTAGCACTTGAAGAAGGCCAAAGCGTAGAACAGCCGAAACATAGTAAATATGGCAATACAGATGAATCGTGCTGCTGGGATCACTTAACGTTCTAAAATTATTATATATATGGGCACACAATAAGCATTCGAGCAGAAAAAAGATTGGACATTATTTTTCGAAGGTGCTATTTCTAGCATATTTGACTTTACAATATATATATATATATGTGGCGGTGGGTGAGTGAATGAGAAATGCAAGGATGCAAAATGAGGTGTATTAAATATATACGTTTAAATATATATGTAATTTTTTAAAAATATATACTAGCAGTATAGGCCGGTGTTGCTCGGGTGTAATAAAAGCTTTTAAAACTTTATTTCTTTAAATCTTGTATACTTTTTAGAAAAGATAAGATTTTAATTTCAATCTTCCTTGTAAAATTGCTTCATTAAAAACGGGGTCTACTATATTTGTTCTCTGGCGATTCGTATTCAAACTCAAATATCGACAGCGACACTTTATGACAATATATAAGTTTTTTCATTTTTCTTTTGCATTGAATACCACTGCCATATCTGGTCGGTTGCTCCTGCTATCCGCCTGGGTGTCCTTGACAAAATCCAACGGAGAATCTGTAATGTAATAGACTTGGCAGCTCAGATACAGTCACTTTCTCACCGGCGCAATGTGGCTTCCTTGTGTCTCTTCTACAAATACTTCCACAGCTTCTGCTCCGATGAACTTAGCTCACTGGTGCCTCCTATATATAAATTTACTCGAGCCACAAGATTAGCAACTAGGTCCCACCCTTTTACTGTGAAACCAATAAATTGTAAACACAAATTCTACTCCCTCAGCTTCTTTTCTCGCACTTCCCACCTGTGGAATTCCCTTCCATTTACTTGCTTTCCCGACAGCTACAATCTCCAAGAATTTAAATGTAATGTCAATAGTCATCTTCTATCTCACTACCTTGTGTCCTCTCTCTCTCTCTCTCATGCTCCTTTCTCTGTCCACTCCACGCTCATCAGTATTCTCATCCTTCTCTTACCCACTTCCTGACACCCACTATAACCTGTCACTCTTTCTTATAACTTTCCTCCTATATAACTCCCTGCAAAACAGTGGCAATAAAATGCTTTGCTTGGGGCAATATGATTATAAAAAAAAATTATTATAATGTGGATGTAAAGTGGGGGATCAATTCTACATTACAATCAATATATAAACTGATCCCTCACTCTATGGCTACAGTCATCTTTCTCTTACCCACTTCCTGACACTCCTATAACCTGTCACGCTTTCTTATAACTTTCCTCCTATGTAACCCCCTGCAAAACAGTGGCAGTAAAATGCCTTGCTTGGGGCGATATGATTATAAAAAAAAATCTCTGAAGAAGCTTTAATAAAATAGAAATATGTTTGATTACGATACGTTTATAATTTGTTCATTTTTCTTTATTCTGTCATATATATATATATATATAGAGAGAGAGAGAGAGAGAGAGAGATCATTGTGTGTACATATATGTGTATGTGTGTGTGTGAGAGAGAAAGAGAGGGAGAGAGAAGAAGAAGAAAGTTAGGATCAAATCAGTCAGTTAAGTGCCGTACGTGATAATCCCTTTGGCGATCATGTCTTGAAAGAGACCTAACTGACTGGGAAGACGATTATCCCGCCGTAGGTTGCCATTACTTTCTATGGTAGACTGATTGCCGACCAAGGCTATAGAACCCAATCTGTCATGTTATTTAACCCATAACTGAAGGGAAGAGACGGATTAATACCTTTCCCAAGGGGATTTGCGCGTAACTGAATGCAAGGAATTCAACTGAAATTCGACCCCCCCACCTCGATTTCTCGTTCCGAGCCGATATCCACTGCACCACAACGCACATTTGTCGGAGCAAATACAGATCGGAAGTCATCAGATATAAAAGAACAAATAAGAAACGTTTATCATTCTTATTTGTTTCACTTTTATTTAAGCTTCAACCATAACTTATCGTAAAACTTTAAAAAATTCAAACAAATTAAATCGACAAAATTTTCTTATTTGTTCTTTATCTTACATGTTGCGTGTTTGTGTGTGTGTGTGTGTGTGTGTGTGTTTAGGATACCACACACACACACACACACACACACACACACACACACACACACATACAAACACACACACACACATACATGGACTGAAATCCGACAAGATGAATAGCATAAGTAAAGAACAGGTAGGAAAAGGTGTATTTAATCGAACATGTTTCACTTTAACAAGCTTCTTCAGAAATTTTTTAAAGACGAAAAATTCTTTAAAAAATCTTTGAAACGTCTTTAAAAATTTTCTGAAGAAAATATTTATACCGAATGGAACGAATATAGTGTGGTCTGATGAAATGAGCTAATTTAGCTCATAGAAATGAATTATAATTTATAACTAATCTAAATAAAGTGTTGATTTTCCTTTATATATATATATATATATATATATATATATATATATATATATATATATATCGTGCGTATGTTTGGGCAGCTATCATTTATTTTGCATGTTTCCTTAAAGACGATTGACAAGTTACTGCTATTAAGCTTTTTTTATTTAATTTTTTGTGCTCTTACAGGTGTTATTATTTTTCTAGATACAATGTGTGTAAAAACTTTACAAAACTTCTGCATACCCTTGCGCTTTCGGCTATTCATTTAGCCATTATTAAGGACGTTTTCTTTATTATTGAATTTGTGTTTTATGTATGTATCCGAAGTTATAGGAATGTTTTATTTTCAAAACATGGTCAGCACGTTGTAGCTGTGTTCATTTTCGTCCGTTGTTTGAATTCTTTTTTTTCTTTCTTTCTTTTTGTCACATGTGGATGAGGCTATTATACCTTTATTTTCTACTAGTATGTTGCAGATGGGGTTTGGTAGGTTTCCGTGAATATTTAAATGAGTCCTACTTGAGCTACGGTCGAATAGATGTAACGTGAGTCGTCTAGATAAGCATATAGTGGCATGACTAATATAATTAGTTATGAGTCAGGTTTGATCAGAGGCACAGATTTGTTTTTAATGGGGCATCTGAATTCGTAAATAATATTGGTTATCCATAATTTTGATTTTTCAGATGTGTTGTTACTGTTGGTGATAAGCTTAGCTGTTTTAAATATTTTGAGTAGATAATTTAATTTTCATATTCTGGTCGAGTGGTGTTGGGCATTACTTTATGATATTTCTTAGTGAAAATTCCTCATGCTCATAGCTAATATATTTTGGATTTTAATATAGGTTCATTAGTTCGCGATATCAGAGGTAGGATCTAAATCTAATCTAAACTTATTTATAAATGGAACTTTCTGTGTGTGTGTATCTGTGTGTGTGTGTGTGTGTGTATGTCCGTTACCTATAGACTCCTAAACGGCAGAACCAATTTTCTTGAAAATTTACACAGTTGTACTATAAGCGTCTGCGAGTGTTCTTAGCTAGGTTTGTGTCGAGGTACCCCCGATAAATATCGAAAATCGATAATCGAAAAAATCGGGTTATAGAAGGAGTGCTCCGATTTTAATCAAATTTGACACACTCATAGACAAAGACCTAAGAAACGATATTCAGAAATTTCAAGGTTGCAGTTCTTACAATAGTGCAGAAAATCGATAATATATATATATATAAAAGGCAAGATGTTTGTGTGTGTGTCTGTATGTCTATTTTTTCAGCCCTTTTATTTTAGTTTTTGCTTCGGGTTTGGCTCTAAGTAGGTATAATTGTAGTTCTTAGTCTCAGCCATGATACCATTTACTCAGAGGACTTATTTAGCCTTCAAAATTAAGTTTACGACGAAAAAAAACTTATTTGATATCGATACTAGGAAATCAAAATTTGACTTACATCCATTCATTTTTCTTTCAGTCTACGGTTTCACTTTAACTGGAAACAACTATTGCTTTTTAGTCTTTCGTGCCAATGTTCAAAGAGTCTACACTCCAGGACCATGGATTCGTTTTAAAGCTTTCATTACACCCGAGCAACGCCGGACTATACTGCTAGTTTATTGAATAAATACATCTAAACATTTTGTCACTAATCACAATAGATCGGGTAAGCAGAAAAAAAAAAGAAAAGAAAAAAGTAACAATTACCACATTTTAGACTTAACTCTTTGCTTTTTGGTTAATTTTATTCGTATAGTGCGTCTGGACAATGAATTAAAGGGATTATTTGTTCTCAGAAATAAAGTCAAGTTTTACCGAGAAAGTAGGGCTATTATATTCATCCTATTAATTTTATTATAGAAATGCATTGACAATAAAGAAAGGGGTTGTTAGTGGTCAGGTAAAAAGGTAAAATTTATTTATAAGAAATAAGTTCCATTTGGACAGCTTCTTTCCATAAACTGCTAATTTGTGGAACAGACTCCCAAGTGGATGTTTTCCAGATCACTACAATCTTGACCGCTTTCCCCGTTATCTTTCCTACATAAGTTCACTTCTTGCCTTCTTTGCACTCATACAACGCCATTCGGTACCCCTTCTAATTTGAGCGTCTCTTGGGCCTTGTATTGGGGAGGAAAAGGTATAAAAAATGGCTGCTGACAGAATAGAGCTATTATACACGTAATGTAAATGCAATGAAAATGATTTACTAAAGGTGAAAATACTTTCCATCACCCTCACTCATGAACAGAGAGGAGTCGTGTGTCAGTCCCTGGTGGGGGGGTCATACTCAACTGGTTATGGTTAATCAACTGACATGCAAAACTGCGGTTCACAGCAGGATATTTACTCTAGCCTAGCAAAACACTTTTCTGTGCCTTTTGCAGTCTCCAAGATCATATATTTAGAAATAAATGTATAGTTAGTAAGTGCCATACGTGATACACGTTTGGGCGATCATGTCTCAAAAGAGGCATAACTAACTGGGCAGAAGATTATCCCGCAGTAGGTCACCATTACTTTCTGCGGTAGACTGGTTGCCAGGGCTAGAGAATCATGGTTAAAGACTCAATTTGCTGTGATATTTAATCCAGAAGAAAGAGATTGATTATATTATTATATTAATAAGTAGTAATTAGTTGGGGGATCAGTTTATTACTTCTAACAATAGAGAACAGATCACCCACTTTAGGTCAACAGGAAGATTCAATTGCATTTGTTTCCAATTATATTAAGTTGTACTAATTCTAGGGGGATCAGTTTATTACTTCATAACAGTAGAAAACCGATCCCCCATTTTATGCCAAGTAGAAGCTTTAATTATTTTTCTAGCTATTATATTCAGTCAGTTAAGTGTCATACGTGATACACATCTTATAATATACACCTCTCTAGCTCCGTCCTTAAATGTCCTTACAATAACCTCAGTTAATAACACCCTACCTTGAGTGGCTCTTGGACTTTGCATTGGTTGAACAATAATAAAAGGTGTTAATAACGGAGACGATAAAGAAATAAAGATTTAATATTTTGGCATAAAATAAGGTAAATGTTTATAAAAATTTTGTAATAAAAATATTTTTCGCAAGATAAATGTATCGTTGTTATGGTGAAACACACCTATTCATCAGATAATGGACTCTCGCTCCTATATTAATAAGAGTTAATTCGAAAAGTTCTTGGGAGTTCTTAGAAGTTCTAGAGAATTCTTTAGAGTTCTATTGGAGTTCAGTAGAACTATTAGTTAGTTCCAGCTTGGACATAGTTGGACTAAGGCAGTTGATATTAGTCGCAGTTAGCCGAATACTGATGAGTCAGTTTACAGTGGAAGATTACCAAGTTCCTATTTTGGGTGCTTTAAGTCGATTAGCAACCGACATAGCACGATTATAACCTTCAGTGTGAAAACTACTCCACAACAAACAGTGACACTATTTTGTGAATCATTCAGTCTTTTTTAAAATGTCTTTTCTTTTTTTCACTTTTATGATATTCTTTTATGATATCTTTGTCAGTTTTTGGAAGAAAGACACAAACATAAAAATCAGACCATTATTATTGGGGTGAACTCGATCGCAGATACGACACTAGTAAATTGTAATCTGGACTCGAAGATGCTTTATTATTCAAGTGAAAGCATTATGACGATATTGCTCAAACAAGACTCTTTTTACTGTGCTACGGCTGCACATCTAGAAACAAAAATCGAATCATTACAATATACAAGGTGTCCCTAAAGTCTGAACACAGAACATCTCATTAACTGTATTTTTTTTTATCTCCACATATTAAAATATGGTTTTGTTGAAAAAAAAAAAGAAAGGATTAGCTTCTTTTTCCGGGGTATTATAAAGAAGGTGTACTCAATGAAAAGCACACATGCAACACACTTGATTCAACGTATAAAGAGTCAACGGCTAAAATTTACAGCCATGTGGAGTTATTATCTCGATTTCACGTGAATCTGGCAAAGTGCTTCAAGCTTTGCATCACAAATGATGGACATCTTACTGAAGATGTTTATTTGTTAATATTTCAGTTCAATAAAATGTTTTTGAAAATTTAATTTCTTGAAGATATACATTTTTGTCTGCGTGTCTAGATTTTAGGGACACCCTGTAGATTATTATTAAATGCATTTGCATACAATGTCTGGCTGTTATTATAAGGAAGTGACTGGCAACAAGCTTCATTATTCTTTAATTTTTCGAAGTCTTCTCACTGACTGTGGTTTCAAAAGTCTCGACCTTTCTTCTAATCCACAATGTCAATCATCATCATTTATCCATCACACCCAGATGGTGCATAGGGCAGCAACTTTTTGTTGCTGTTTCTGTAACAAACTTTTTACGGGGCAGGGTTGTTAGCCTAACCCTCAAACCTGGAGGACCGGTGGACCATTCTTGGTCCTTACGTTTACAGCACCTGGTATTCCCAAATGGTTACCCATTAAGTACTGACCAGGCTCGATGTTGACTTAACTTCGGTGATCAGACGGGAACCGGTGTATTCAACACGATATAGCCGTAGACGATGTCTATAGTTTCTTCAAAATTTCAATTCAACGAATTTCTTATGTTATTTCCCTTTCATTTTTTTGTAAAAAAAAAAAATAAATAATAATTGTTTACAAATTTTACCATACTGTCGTATAATTTCTTTTGTTCAGTCATTTTCTGACTGCTATTGTTTTTTATTTTTTTAATTACGATAATTAAAATCGACTTTAGTGTCTTTTATTTATTTATTCTATCCTTACTTTATTTATGTTGATCACGGAAAGCTCTTGTATCACGTGATTGACATCCTCCCTACCACCCCACCGGCACGATCGTCGCCGCGCCATTTCTCCGACGCGCGCAGTCGACGTTCGCCGGCAACAGTAACGACGGCAAAACGTTGAAGACGCGGGAAAGTGGACATCCGTCACCAGTTTTCTCGTGCCTGCCGGTGAGTCGCGCATCTTTTCTTAGGACCAAACAAACTAGAAAACATGGCTTCAGATTGAGGAATATAGCCGTCGGAAACAATTTTTTTATTTTCCAAACATTCTTTCATAGACGGATTAAAAAAGAAAAAGAAAATACATATAGTCACATGTACTCATAAAAAGATTCATAAATTCACTTCCAATTCCTCTGTGGATATTAACTCGATATTATCTAAAACTTTTGCTCTGATTAATATAATTTAATTATCGATAACTATTTACGGGTCTTTTCAACATCTTCCAGTATCCTCACACTTCATTACAATGGAAACATTTTATTATGTTGACGATACTATGAAATGATATAAGGGTACTATTTTTTGTGATGACAATTTAAGAGAAGTCACAAGTAGCATAAATACTTTCTCTCCCCCCCCACACACACAAACACACACACACACACACAGATATATATATCGAGAGGGAGAAGGAGAGAAAGAAAGAAAGAAAGAAAGAAAGATGAGAGGGTCTAGTCGTAAATTATTATCGGTCTACAGAAAAAACCGGTTCTTGATTTCTAGTTAAAGCCAAGAGAACCGTTTTGGTGATCAATTTAACTAATAAAATTTTCGATTACCAGTATTTAAATTGGTTAATATATAAATTCTTATTTACCTGTCTGGATTAGGATTCTTGACATACCAGTTTCAGCTTTTTTTCTATCACATTTCAAGAATTAAAAGTCACACTCCAAGAATCAAAAGTAAAGTATTACCATCATTTTTTTAGAAGACATCTTTTGATTTGAAATCGATTCAAAACAAACGATCGTACCTGGTAACATCTAAGTAGAAAAACTTACATTTTTTTAAAACTGTAAATACATCTAAACGGGGAGGTTGTCTTTGGAATCTTTAATTGTAGTTGTTAGTGAAAAACAATTAAAGGCATTAAAAAAACCGGCTAAAGAGATATATGGAAATTACAAACTTTTTTTAAAATACCTAAATATTATTTTCACATAAAAAGTTTCAACGTTTTAATAAAATATAACTTTTTGCTTATAAAGAAAAATTAAGAAAAAGCGCAAGAAGTGACATTTGATTTGCTTTTTTAAAAGAAAAAAAAGAAAAGAGAAAAAATACTGACTACCTAAGATTTTTTTAATGAAGAAATACAACAAAACAAAAACCAAACAAAGAAGTAAAATAAAAAAAAAAAGAAGTAAAATAATTTGCAATACTATAACACTCTTTCTACAAAATGTGTAAATGAATTACTAGCATCCCTAATACTAGGATTTTTATCACCTCGTCCAAGACAATTGCAGATATAAATATTATTATTAAAAATATTTTTAAAAAGCAAAAAAACAAAAACAAAAAAACAAAACAAAAAAAAACTGAATTATTTTCCTGTTAAGTTAGAGAAAATGGACAGATACTAATTAGCACGCACGAACGTAAATGCACACGCGTAATTTTTATTAAATCAGACACACACACAAAAAAGGATCTTGTTCATTAAATCAGGCACAAAAAGATATTTTGTTCATTAAATCAGACTTGCATATATATATATATATATATATATATATATATAAGAAAGCTCAACACATCTGGATAATATCCATTGAGCTTTCTATTTTTATTTAATATTAATTTTGGGATTATCCTCTTCGTTTTTAAGCATTTTTCATGATTTCCAACACACACACACACACACACACACACACACACACACACACACACACACACACACACACATCAATCATCAGACGCATGTATAATCGACTACATTTTCCTTCGATTGACTTAATAATACTGAACCGTACAAAAGTATAAATCGACCTAATAAACTAAATATCATTATTTAGTGAGCATAGATTAACACAAGAAACAAATCAGGGGTAGGCACTCGTTGATAATCGAACTCACTACACACGCGAAAACATGAGCTCGTTAACCATCCCGACCTGTGAAGAAAATAAAATATGAAAAAAAAAAACTTTAATACTGAATTTTATATGACTTATGTTGAAATTTCTCCTTCCGTGTTTTTTACGCGATTTTCAATTTAATTACAAAAATAAAAATATGAAATAAAAAACAAATGATAAGATAAAACCATTTGAACAAAAAAAAAAAAAAAGAAACAAAAAAACCTGGCTTTGAATGTGATGAATGAATTTAAGTGAAATCATAAAAGGCGGAGGAGGAAATGGAGTTACAAACCAATGAGGCAAACACTTGTTCTGCTGTCAGCCGCCTGTCAGCCAGTGTATATACCTGTACGTAAATATCTATATGGGATAGATTTTTGAATTGATGGGCTAGCACAAACGGAACAAGACTTCGAGACTTGAAAAGAAAAACAAGTTTTCAGCAAAGCTTTGAAAGAAAAGAAAGAAAATAGGTAAAAAAAAAAAAATGAAAGAATGAAAGACAAAAAGAAATAAAAAGTATCTAAAGAAAATGAAATAATGAAAGACATAAAACAGAAAAAGTTTGAGAAAAAAGACAGAAAGACAGAAAGGTAGAAAGAAAAAAAAGAATCTTGAAAAAAAAAAAAACTAAAGAGAGAAAGACAGAAAAGAAGAAAAAGGAGTTTAATAAAAGACAGAAAGAAAGAAAGAAAGAAAGAAAGAAAGAAAGAAAGAAAGAAAGAAAAAGGAGATAAAAACGAATGAAAGAAAAGCATAAAAAAGAAAAGAAATTTGACAAAAGAAAGAAAGACAGAAAAGCAGAAAGAAAGAAAAAGGAGCTTTGAAAAAAAAAACGAATGAAAGACAGAAAGCGCATATTGCGGGCAAAAATATAGAAAAAAAAAAAGAAAAAGCAAGTGAAGAAAGATGAAAAAACTTTAGAAAAAATAAAGATAATAGAAAAATGTCGAAGAAAAGAAATAAAATAGAAAAAAGATAAAAAAGAAAATTTGAAAAAGAAAAAAGAGGAAAGGAAGAAAAAAAAACACGAAAAAAGGGCAAAAGAAATTAAAAAAAAAAAAAGCAAAAAAGTAATTAAAAAAGTAGTTATACCCGCCGAGACATTTCAATAAAATTTGCAGATTTTCTAAACAGACGGGTCCAAAACTTACAATTGACGACTGCTGATATTAGTCCGAAACCAAAAGAAAGAAAGAAAAAAAGGTAAGAAAAAATACAAAAAAAACAAAAAAACTACAGCAATAAAAACATCAATGACATCTAACCACTACTAATACTACTATCAGAACAACAAATAGACCATTGAACTGAGGAGAATCGGGATTCTCATTGAATATACTTGTAAAGAGAAAAAAGCTTACAAAAGAAAAAACTAGTCCATTTCCACCAATGACAAAGCAATAATCGTAAGTAAATCATTTGAAAGAAGTAATCGAATAAATAGAATATTTTCTCTCGGAAGTTAACGACGGTGAGCAAGCGTCATGTCATTTATTTCGGGACAGTCGGAGAAAAGTTTCTCCAATGACACATTTCGGACGACAGAAGCTAAAGAAACAAACAAGGACGATTGTCAAAAGAAATATCCCGACTATTGTCGGACGATGACGGTCAGAGGTGAGTAACTATCAAAAATTTATTGTTTGTTTCCTTTCTTTTCTGACTGGTAATTAAAAATTTTCAATGTCTGCAACAAGTAAATTTTATATCCAAATTTGATTTCAATTTTGTGGTTGATTTAAAAATTCTCTTGATCAGTTCTAAGAGCAAATACTTTTAATGACTCGAATGCATCCAACAACAAATACAAAAGATGTAAACACCAACTTCTCAGATTTCCCACTATATATATATATATATATATATATATATATATATATATATGCGCGTGTGTGTGTGTGTGTTTCGTTAAAAACGACTGACAAGGAAGATCTTAATTTTTGATTTAATTTTTCCAGTATTTTTACATGCTTTCTTTTTGCTGAAGATAAGGAGTATAAAAATTTTCTACAATTTTTGACTTTTCAAGCGCTTTCAACCACTTCACTGGCCATTTTCAAAAATGTTACTTTTCCGATGTTGTTACTTATCTTCATTTTTTGACTGTAACACATTTTTTGTGTCTTTGAAAAAGAGTCTAGACGCCTTACATGCCATCTATCTAATAGCAATAGTGCAATACAAAAAATTATTTACCCATAATTTACAAGAACCCTTAAGAAAAATTTTGGTTGAAGAGGCAAAAATACTATTTAACTCACAATATCAAAGGTACCTCGCTATAAAAGAGGCACTATATATCAAACACTTTTCTCATACATCAACCTTACAGTATTTAACGGTGGAAATGAACATTTGAAAGGTTTTTTTTTAATAGACACTCACGTGATGCTCACTCGCGCGCGTCACGTGATAGCTTTTAATGAACGCTCCTTTTCAAAAACACAACAATTACGTTACAATCAAAACATGAGGACAAAATAGCAACATCGAAAAATGAACATCCTAAAAATGGCCAGTGAAGTGGCTGAAAGCGCTTGGAAAGTCGAAAACTAGGCAACATTTTCACGCTCTTTAGCTCTAGCAAAAAAGGAAACATGTAAGAATACTGGAAACATTAAATAAAAAATTAATAAAATCTTCCTTGTTTTTAACGAACATGTTGAAAAGAAAAATTGCTGCCCCCCCACACACACATATAGACTGCGATGAGTAAATTAACACTATTTTATATTTTTAAATTGCACAGACTGCAACCCTCCTTGATTATTATGTGTGTGGCGAAGTTGAGCGAAAGACCGAAAAAAAAAACCCTCTTTGTAACACCAAAGATGAACCGATGGCAATGATTATGGCAGCATTCATCAACTTAAACAAAGAGACTGTCTAGAAGAGTTGCAAGAGATTCCGAAGTCGCCTGAAGGCCATAGTTGAAGCCAATAGCTATTGTGTTGAATAATATTTATTCTTTAATATTTCAGGATATTTTTGTGCAATTTTGGTAAATATATAGAATGAGATGTCAGTATTATTTTCCTTTTTGCGTAATTCTGGCTACAATTTATCCATCGTATCCTATATATATATATATATATATATATATATATATATATATAGTCTATATATATATATATATATAGTCTATCGAGGCAGCAAATAATTTTTTAAACATATGCTGTTAAATATAAGAGACAATGAATGCTTATTATGTTTAATCATGAGCCGTTCTAAACGTCGTATTTTGGCTTTAATTTCAGTTGAAAATAAAGACAAAAATTCTCCAACATTTAGATAATTTCTTATTAAGTTTGTTCTAAGCTTTCGGCTCACATGAGCCATCTTCAGAGAGATTATTAAGACGGTAACACAATAACATCCACCATCAGCGACGATTTATTTTGTGCTGACATATATATATATATATATATATATATATATATATATATATATATATATATATATATATATATTATAGTTTAGAACATGTACAAGTTACCATCTACTACAAATTGTACATTTTTGTTTCGACACTGAAAGGTAGTATGAAAAAAGATGATAATTTGTACATGTTCTAAACTATAACATACAATAAATAAATATTTATTGCTCTATTTGTATTAAGTACTGTTTTAAATTTGATGTTTTCAACGTTTTTAATATTTTCTTCGTTCCTTAGTTATTTGGATATAGCTCAAATGTAGAATCGCCGACTGACGCCAATTCGGTCGGGTTTCAATCCTGGGTAAAAAGCAATCGACTGTCTAACCGTACTGATGAGCTGTGATACAGCGAAACAGATCTATCTGCGGATGACTATATATATTCAAAAACATCTTCAAACAAACAGATGTATATCATTTATAGTGTTGAGTTGTGATGATGTTTACTGCCAAGATTGAAGTTTTTTCACTGGTTTACTGATAAAAAAAACCATTTTGGCAAGCAGATTATTTGTCGTAAAGAGCTCGATATCAGGATCGAGACACAGCGTTAATAGGATTAATGGGGAGACATTTTTCATTTGACTGAGCAGAGTTATGCCAACTTTGAAGTTTCGTGAAGGGAACATTGTGATGTTCTCACTTATCAGAGCTAATTCATATGCATACTAGCAGTCTAGCCCGGCGTTGCTCGGGTGTAAATAAAGCACTAAAACTCATCAATAGTCCTGGAGCTCAGACTCAGCCTAATGAATATTTGTGTGAAGTTTGGTGAGAATCGGATAAAAATTGTGGATTTGGATAAATGACATAGAGACAGATAATCAGACAGACGCACAAACATCTTGCCTTTTATATATATATATATATATATATATATATATATATATATATATATATATATATATTATCGATTTTCTACACTATTGTAAGAACTGCAACCTTGAAACTTCTGAATATCGTTTCTTATGTCTTTGTCTGTGAGTGTATCAAATTTGATTAAAATCGAACCACTCCTTCTATAACCCGATTTTTTTGATTATCGATTTTCGATATTTATCGGGGTACCTCGACACAAAACCTAGCTAAGCACACTCGCTTATAGTACAACTGTGTAAATTTTCAAGAAAATCGGTTAAGCCGTTTCGGAGTCTAAAGGTAACGGACACACACACACACACACACACACACACACACACACACACACACACTGACAAAGTTCCATTTATAAATAATTTTAGATCTACAATATATATATATATATATATATATATATATATATATCGCGTGAATACAGAACGAAGAATTCTTTCCACGTCCAAAACATTCATTTAAAACAGTGCTCGATATATAATTTTCTATATAGAGCTGTGAATATTTATTATATATTATATTTTAGAACATGTCCATAACGTCTCTATATATAATCGCTACGAAGGCGCGTCCGTTTCTGCATCGGAGTACCGATGCTTCGTCAGGCGATGTGGTACTGGGAATCCTTTTCATTTTTATTTATTTAGTTTTGTTAGGCGTATTGGCTGTAAACTAACGCAATGGAATGGTACAATGGACGTCATCAAATGGTTTGAAAACATTGGGGAAAAAAAATAATGCTACCTTCTTACAGTTCGACATCGTGGATTTTTACCCATCGATTTCTAAGGACCTCTTTAACCTCGCCCTTGAGTTCTCCGAATTCTACTCGGACATCACTAAGGAGGAAATCAAAATAATCCTGAACTGTAGAAAATCAGTTCTCTTCCACGACAATCAACAGTGGACAAAAAATTCAACAGATAATTTTGATTTATCAATGGGAGCCCTGGATTCAGCAGAATCTTCAGATCTGGTGGGGCTATTTCTGCTGTACAACCTCACTGCGCATAAAGAAATAGATACGAATAATATAGGACTATATAGAGACGACCGACTCATGATAATTAATGAATCTACTGGAGGTAAGGTCGATAAAATCAGGAAACTAATTCATTAAGTCTTTAAATCCTTCGGTCTTAACGTAGTGATTAACCCCAACATCAAGCGAGTAGACTTCTTAGACATTACATTAGACTTAGTATCGAACAAAAAAAAATTGAGATACTTAAATATATGAACAGTAACAAGCTTTTAAACCAGAGGCATGAAATCACATTAAACTGCAAGGACATCAGAGAGCTAACATTACAATCATGCTAAAAAACACTACAAGAGCCAAGAATAGGACCCATATATATATATATGTAAAGATAGAGATATAGGTGTATATATATATATGTGTATATATAAAAAATTTTTTTACAAGGTTTAATATTAACTACAAATAAGGTGTATAACCATAATTAGTATTGACTAAAAGAGTAAAGTTGGTAACCATAATCGGTATTAATTAAGATTAATTAGAAAGTAAGGTTAATAGCTAAAATTAGTAAAGTTAATAACCATAATTAGAGTAAGGTTAATAATCAATATTAGAATAGGATCAATTAAGGTTAATAACCATAACCAAAATAAGATGAATTATATATTGAATAGATATGAAAATAGAAGTTAAGAATTAAAATAAGGTGTAGAACCATTATTAGTTTTAACTAATAAAGTAAGTTTAATAACCACAATTGATGTTGATCAATATTAATTCTAAAGTAAGGTTAAAGACCATAATTAGGAAGGTCAATAACCATAATTAGAGTAAGGCCAATAACCATAACCATAATTAGAGCGAGGTTAATAACCATAACCATAATTAGAGTAAGGTTTATAACCATAAATATAATTACAGTAAGGTTAATAACCATAACCATAACCATAATAAATCGAATCATATATAGACCAGATATGAGAATAGAAATTTATATGAGAATAGAAAATTAAAACTTACAAATTTAATAGTAAAATGATTTCTAAAAAAAAGATCTAATTAAAAATCAAAGATTAAAAATTAAAAATTGAATAGAGAAAGCGATTCCCAAACAATGGTATAAAAAATCAAAAATTAAAAATGTAAGACAAATAACACATTCCCTAAACCCAATATTAAGATTAAACATGCAAACTTACACCGATTGTAAAGACTCTGCAAAAATAAAAATAAACAAAAAAAAATATCCGTACCAACTAATAAATTCCAACGGTCACAGACTGACTCCATTATCTTGCTAACACCCCCACACACACACACTAACACTCTCCACAAAAAATTCCAACTGTCAACGAAATATCACAATATCAGAACCCCCAGCCAATACCCCTAACAAAACTAAATAAATAAAAATGAAAAGGATTCCCAGTACCACATCGCCTGACGAAGCATTGGTACTCCGATGCAAAAACGGACGCGCCTTCGTAGCGATTATATATAGAGAAGTTATGTACATATTCTAAAATATAATTTATAATATATATATATATATATATATATATATAGTGATTAGTCAGAATTAAATTAGACCAGTACACAGTTGTATTAAAAGTACTCAATACATATATAATGTAAAGCTTTAGAATATTTAATTCAGAATTCATCCAGTTAGGCAACCTTGGTTTCAGCCTTTTGATATCTTCGGGCGTTTTATATTAGAATCATTTTTATATATAAAAATTTTATTATATGTTATTTTTAAATAAGTATATTATATAAAACGCCTGAAAATACCGAAAGGTTGAAATCAAGGTTGCGTAATCGGCTAAATTCTGAATATATATATATATATATATATATATATATATATATGTGTGTGTGTGTGTGTGTGTATATAATACCATCGTTATTAACTACACGATGAGACATTGTTCTTTTAATGTCGAAAAAATGTACAATTTTGTCGTAGATTGTAGTTTGTACATGTAGTTTAAAAATATAATATATGTAATAAATATTCATTGGTCAATTTTTTATATTTATCACTGTTTTAAATTAATGTTTTCAAAGTTGCAACTATTTTCTTCGTTCCTTATTCATTATATATATATATATACCACGGTAAACTGCAAACACATTGAAGAACTAAGCTAGGATTTCTTAGAGACGATAAACCTTTATAGTATTGACAACACTCTTACATCAAATTTTACCAATTACACACCACAAACTGTGATCTAATTTAAAGTTTTATAGAAAAAAGTGATTTCCTAAATTCAAAATTAAGGTTAAACATACAAAATTAGATTAATTATAAAAACTCTATTTAAATACAAAAATTATCTATAGTTGTACAAATAAAAATTAACGATCGTCCCACCCCTTCCCACCGTTTACACTTTCATTCACGGTCTCAAATTTAAAAGACTTGTTTTTATATATATGTATATATAATCAAGAAAAAGTTACGATATTCTACAATACGTATTTTGCAGCCGGAAAGAAAGCTTATTAAGTATAGTTTAATCATTGTATATAATAGTAGAGAATCTCTAGAAGTTAAAATTTTTCTCGAATGATTTAAAACTATTAAACTACTCATGACATGGGCACATGAGCGTCTGTGTGTAACTATTTTCGGGATTATTTTGAATATTATTAAATGTTGTATCTTTTGGGTCTGACGAGCAGTTTTTTTTCCGAAATACGTATTATCCATAAAATTGTAGAATATCTAAAAATCTTTCTAAATGATATTAAATTAAATAAATAAATTTAACATTGAATTCTTTTGAGTTCGTCTCTATCAGGCATAGAGTATATGTAAATAAAAAAAGAATACTGAAGTCAACACCGAGAGGCGGCAGTTTCTTCAAAGCTTGAACATAACTTACGATTTTAAAATTTTAATTTTTAACTATATATATATATATATATATATATATATATATATATATATATATATATATATATATTAATGCAGGTTTCATTGAATAATATAGACAAGTTTTGTCTATTAATTTTGTGTAGGATCCGTTCATACCGTCTGATATACTTGATGGTGATGTCGTTGAAAGACAACAAAAAATCACAATAATTGTTGATTTTTTTATCGGGTCTAAGCTTTCGGCTCACATAAGCCATTATCAAAGAGTAAATATTAACACACAGTAAACATAGAACATTTAAGTTATTAACAATGAAGAGAATTGAATTAAAAATATAAGTCCATCTCTACCGTGGCGGATGGCCGAAGACAGTGACAAAATAGTGGTGTTGTGGTCCCTGGTCTGATTACAGACATTTGAGTACGTTATTGGAAATATCGAAATTGATTGTATTCAAACCAGGTTTAAATTGTTTAATGTAGAGTGCTTCGAGGATTTTTAGTTTCTGCTTATTATTTTCTTGTTTGAGTATGTACGTGTTATCAACAAGCGTTTTTCTCAGAAGTGTGCGTTGATAACCGTGTTGTTCTAAATGACGGAATATATTTGAATTTTTATTTAAGTGCAACGTCAGACGCCGTGAGAGCGAATTTGTGGTGTGGCCGATGTAGGTATTATTGAGGTTGTTAGAGATACATTCTCTAAATGGACATATGAATTTATATACTACATTGGTTTTTTGCAAATCACTAACGTTGGGGGAAGAGTCGTTGCGGACAAATGAATTAGATGTAGTGGATTTAGTATAATATATAATAAACTTAATTCTTTTGTTAGAGTCTGTCGGAGAAATATTAGTATTTATGTGTTTTTTTAGGATGTTTTCATCTAGTTGGTAGTTGGAGTGCATCTGGCTACGGTATAAGAGAGTGATATGTTTAGGATTGGTTGGGTTAGTATCATGTGTTGTTTTTTCAATGTTAAGCTTTTTAAGAAAATAATGTATTTGTTCATCAATTATGTAGTTGGGAAAATTATTATTGATGAGTGTCTGTTTTATGTTTTTTAGTTCACTGTGGAAGATCTACATTATATATATATATATATATATATATATATATATATATATATATATACTACCGGCCGTAATTATTAGGTCACCCCAGTTTTAAAAAAATGATGTATTTCATACTATTTATGGTATTTTTTTTTTGTTTGTTAATACTGCGTAATAACATGTGCATCAAATGAACTGTTCTGGTGTCCAGTTTTTGTGCCCTCTTTCAAATGCTAATCTCTTCATCTTATTGGCTGGTCAAAGCAAAGGCTTCCTGGCTGCCTTGTAAAATTTTGCAAAGTAATAATAACAAAAGAACCATTCTATTTTCATTTAGAATTATCCACTTGGCAATAAATACTAAAATAGTATGAAATACATCATTTCTTTTTAAAACTGGGGTGGCCTAATAATTATGGCCGGCAGTGTGTGTGTGTGTGTGTGTGTGTGTGTGTGTGTGTGTGTGTGTGTGTGTGTGTGTGTGTGTGTATAATTTAAATTGTTAACCACATATTTAATTTACATTTTTAACTATATATATAATTTAAATTTTTATCTATATATTTTGATTTTTAAAAAATTAAATTATATATACAAGTAAATTATATATATATATAGTTAAAAATTTACATTATATATATATATATATATATATATATATATATATATAAATGGATATTCGTATATGGATGAATGCCCTGTTTTATATAAGTAAACAATATATTTATTTACATATACTGGACTGTGTAATCCAGAAATCTTATGACGTAAACATGCGTCCGCTGGCAGGATTCGAACTTACGTCCTCTAAGAGAAACCGTCATTCATAATAATGACATCTATCCAAATACGGATATCCCTTAAAAATGATGTTTAAACAAATAAATGAAAAATATGTCTCAGTTAATTCATCTCGTAACAGATTTCGTTAATTTTTTTTATATATACTAATGATAACATTTGTTGTTCAGCGGTAGCAATTGGATAATGATTGAAAACTGACCGCAGTAAAGTTTAGGCATTGATATTTGTGTCGGTCCTTTATGGTATAAGATGCTGCGGACAGCATGGACCGAGCATGTGAGCAACGATGAGGTTTTGGAGAGGATGAAAACGAAAAGGAAACTAATACTAACATCAGGAAAAGACAGCTGCTGCTGCTGGAACATGTAATGAGGAAAGACGGCTTAGATAATCTGATACTCACAGGTCAGATAGAGAGAAAGAGAGACAGGAGAAAGTAACTCATAACTTTCTTGACGGGCATGAGCAAGTGGATGACGAAACGGGGTTTGGGTGATGTAACAGAAAAAAGCGTGCTAAGAGCCACTGAGGACAAGGAGATGGAGAAACTCATAGGCAAGGCTAGGACCCCTAATCTAGGGGTCCTAGCCTTGTAATATTTTTTCTCTACAAAACCTTTTTGAAACACAAAAAATAAATGCAAGCAAAAAATTGCAAAAATAAAATAATGCAACGAAATCAATAAAAAAATTCTGTGGGCACCACAAGCCTACAAAAATCAGCTAAAAATTAATTTATGTTTTCAATAAAACCTGACCATACGATCAAGATGCTACTTTGAAATAAAGAAATAATTTAAATAGTATCATTTTTCCGTGACCCAGAAACAAAACATCAAATGGGGCATTTGGATTGACACAAGTTTTTTTTTTTTATAAGCGTTTCACCCCGAGCAAGGCATGTCACTGCCACTACTGCGCCTGGGGGCTACATAGAGTGGAGAAAGGATGATTAAATATAGGAAATGTCAGAGGGTGGGTGATAGGCGGGTAAGGATACCGAGAATGGTTACATATAGGAAATGTCAGAGGGTGGGTGATAGGCGGGTAAGGATACTGAGAATGAGGGTTGGGTAGATGAGAGTGTTCTGAGAATAATTGGGAGTTAGTGTGATAGGAGGTGTCTATTGACCCTACATTTAAACACCTGGAGATTGTAGCTGTCGGAAAAGCAGACTTGTGGAAGGAAGTTCCACAGGCGGGAAGCGCGAGAAAAGAGGCTGTTGGAGTAGAATTTACGGTTACATCTTATCTGTTTAACTGTAAAAGGGTGGGACCTAGTTGCTAATCTAGTATCTCGTGTTAATAAAAATACATGCTATATTCCTTCGATTTTACTTATTTCTCTAGACTTCAACAAAAGACAATGTAGATTATTTTACATCAGTATTAATAGAAACTTACTTCTTAAAGAGCAGAGTCAATTGACGCTGCTACTAGTTATAAAATGTAAGCTTGATCAAATGGTTGAACTCGTGGTATAGTCACAAACTGGATAATTCACAGACGGGTAATTTATTTAGAAGGCTGATTACGAATGCCTGTTTGCACTTTGACGAAATTACTACTTATAGGTACCTCCACTCATTTTCTATAACAAAATTTTAAATTGAGTTTTTAAAAATAAAAAAAAAAGTTTTTATAAAACTTAAAAAAAATTTTAATTAAAAGCTTAATGATTAAATTTACTATTTCCCGTAAGCAAAATCCTCTGGTGTATTCCAAACAAATTATATTGATAATGGAATCTAAAATTTGGAGACTTTAAAAAAAAAAAAATTCAGCCATTTTTGGGCGATCGACAGATTTGTAAACAAAAGTTAATTCTCTGTAATCTTGCAAAAATTAAATATACATCTGTGATACGCTATCTTTGGAAAATTAACTAATTTAATGTTAAATAGTTTTAGTCTAAATTTCATGATAAGTAATATTTGTGTAAATCAACACAAGTATTACTTATTTATAGCATGAAATTTAAACAAAAATTATTTCTTAATCACGGAATGTTGATCTTTCTGACCTTTACCGTATGATTTGACATGTGACAGATGCGAGATGAGCTAAGTGATAAAGGTGATCACAAGTAACATATTTGTCCACATTTTTTCCCTGTAAGGTGAAGAAACCGCGAAACACATGACCTTTTAATGTACACACAGAAATTACCATAAAAAAACACAAAAACAAAACAAAATGAAAAACAAACTTCAATTGCACCAAAAAACAAAAAACAAAAACTAAAAACTGTTTAAAAAATACGATGGCTCGATATTTTGATTTTCGATTAGTAAATATAGTCTTCACTTAATAACTTAACCTAACATGTACTAGTCTTTGAAATATTTTAAAAAATGCTTTTGAATCTTTATAAATAGTTATAATTTAAAAAAAAAGGAAAATAATTCTTTTAAAATTTAATTATTAATTGAAAAAAAATTCTTTAAAATATAATGTACTGAATTTATATTATTTATTAAAGCAAGTTTAACTAATTAAATAACGTCATAGTTTTATTGCATTTTTTATTTTACTATTTTGAGCAGATTTTCTGAAAATGGGTCAAATGGCTGAAAAAAAAAATAGATGATTTACATTCCCTAATGAGTCCTGACTAATGAAACCAATTTTGCCTACAAAATATAATTTCTTGAAAATGTGTGTGTGTGTGTGTGTGTGTGTGTGTGTGTGTGTGTGTGTGTGTGTGAAATAAAGGGTTCAGTTCAAAATTCTAATCACCTGAAGAAAGACGAAGTCTACAACGGTCGAAACGTCGTGAATATGGCAACAAAGATGAAAATAACACTTCCAACAATGTAACATAAATAATTACAATACTTCATCTCAGAAATATAGACAAATACATATTTATGCGTGTGGTTCTCTGTGCAGGGCCAGGAAGTTTTTGCCCGCCTGAAACCATCCTGCACCTATATAAATCTACCATCCTCTCGTTCATTGAATACTGCTGCCATAACTGGTGCTATCCACCAAGGGATTCATGACAAAACCCAACAGTGAATTTGTAATATGATCGATTCCGACTTAGCAGCTCGAAACAGTCACTTTCTCACCGGCGCAATGTGGCTTTCTTGTGTCTCTTCTACAAATACTTTCACAGCTTCTGCTCCGATGAACTTAGCTCTCTGGTGCTCCCTATGTATGTATTTACTCGAGCCACAACTAGGTTCCAGCCTTTTACTGTGAAACCAATTAAATGTAAACGCAAGTTCTACTCCAGCGGCTTATTTTCTTGCAATTCCCGCCTGTAGATTTTCCTTTCGTTTACTTGTTTCCCCGACGGCTACAATCTCCAGGAGTTTAAATGTAAAGTCAATAGTCATCTCCTATCTCACTAACTTGCATCTTCTCTCTCATGCTCCTTTCTCCGTCTACTCCACTGTCATCAGTATTCCCTTCCTTCTTTTACCCACTTCCTGACACCCCCTGTAACCTGTCACTCTTGCTCATAACTTTCCTCCTATGTAGCCCCTCTGCCCACCAGTGGCAGTAGACTGCCTGGCTTGGGGCGATACGGTTAAACTTGTGAATTTGTGTGTGTGTGTGTGTGTGTGTGTGTGTGTGTGTGTGTGTGTGTGTGTGTGTGTGCAGCAAATTTTCTTTTAAACATGTGAGATTAAATAAATTGCAAACACTATGTTTGCTTATTTCTAATAAAATCCGTTCATACTCAAGGATAATCTTTCGCGTATTACAATCAAAAGGTGTCAGAAATTAACTGTTACGTTGACAGATGTCATTTTCATTCATTTCTTAAGGTACATATCATACAAAATATGGTACTTCCGCAAAAGACCCTAAACATATCAAACTCTTCTATTGCAACCAGATGCACGATAACTACAAACCGGATGATAAAAACAAAAAAATCTCATTCGTACTAATATATCTCCCGTTGATCTTAATAAAAAATTAAAATCAATAATATATTATAAAAGGTACAATACTACTGATTTGATTGACCGTAATAACTTCTCCACACCAACTGATGTGTTACGTAAAACTAACATTATATATCAATTCAAATGTCTCTTGGGAGAATGTAACTCCGTCAAAAAACAAATATATATGTTGGATTTACATCAACCACATTCACTAGACGTCTTACGTTACATTTGTCTGACATTTGTAGACATCTACATTCACAACATAAAAAATAATGATCGATAATACAACTATCATACACCAAGAAAACGACAAATGCAAACTACAGATTCTTGAGGCAATATTCATTAAAAAACTTAAACCGTCAATTAATAGAATCAGCTATGAATATTGTAGTAATGTTCTAAATTGTTTGTAAAAAGAACAGGTTTTTCATGCTTTAACACGTGCATGACTATGATATTGCAACATATAAAAAATTCAATTTTGGATAATTTTCACGTTCTAATGAACGCAAGCAATTTGTCAACTGTTATATTTGAAGCAGAAAAAATGTACAGTAACTTTTAGCAACACAGATTTCCGGTTACATTTGTTACCATAACTCACACCCCTGAAGATGATCTCGGCTAGAGGTTGAAAGTACTTGGGTATCTTAAGAAATAAATGAAAATAACATCTGTCAACGTTACAGCTCATTTCTGACATCTTTTGATTGTAATCCGCGAAAGATTATCTGTGAGTATGAACGGATTTTATTAAAAATAAGCAAACATAGTGTTTGTAATTTATTTAATCTGATATATATATATATGTATATAGTCATGTGAATATATGTATATATACAGTTCAAAAGTATTAGGAGAAGAACTATTTTATCTTTTATGAGGCATCAAAATAAAGTTTAAAATCACCCCTGTCTTAACACTTTTGCACACTTATCCGCCATGGTGTCCCATCTAGGATACGTTTAATAGGACAAGGATTTATTGATCAACAAGACAATGACCCTAAACATACTTCAGATCTTTGTAAGATTTATTTAACTAAAAAGAAAGAGGAAGGAAGGCTTCAGAATTTGAATTGGCCCCCACAAAGCCCTGATCTCAATTTTATTGAACATGTATGGGATATTTTGAATAAAAGAATCGATAAGTCTAATGTTACTTCACAAGACACACTTTGGGAACAAATACAAGCTGCTTGGCAGGAGATACCATTAGATACATTGAAGAAGCTTGTGATGTCAATGCCTGACAGAATGAAGGCCGTGAACAAAGCAAAAGGCTATTATACTAAATATTAAATCTATTTTGTAACAAGTATTTTTCTTGTTAAAGCATTTGTTGAGTAAATCAAATAAAATTACTTTAATTAAATTATTTTCTGCCAATATGCCTCATAAAAGATAAAATAGTTCTTGTCCTAATACCTTTGCACAGTACTGTATATATAATCATGTGAATTAATAAATATACATATAGGAAGACATATGTATAAAAATATTATTCTGGTATTAATTAAAAAGTGTTCAATGTAGTATAAACAGAACTAATAATTGTATATATTAATAATATACATATTATCCTACGTCGATGGCATGACTTAGAGTTTACGCACCTGATGATTAGAAGTTGTCCAAACAAAAGGGTTAACAATCCACTATTTGAGGTGATTTACTTTTTAAAGAGTACCTTAAGAAATAAATGAAAATAACATCTGTCAAAGTTACATCTTATTTCTGACATCTTTTGATTGTAATCCGCGAAAGATTATCCGTGAGTATGAACGGATTTTATTAAAAATAAGCAAACATAGTGTTTGCAATTTATTTAATCTGATATATATATATATATATATATATATATATATATATATGAATGTATAGTCATGTGAATATATATATATATATATATATATATACTTATTAATGTAATAATACAATCCATCTCTTCTCCGTTCAGCTATGAGTTGAATAAGAGGACAAATTGGGTTCTATAGTCTTGGTTGGCAACCATTCTACTGCAGAAGTTAATGGCAACCTACTGTGAAAAAATCTGCCTAGTCAGTCATCGAACGAAAGAGACATGATCGCCCAACCGTATAGCACTTCAGTCAGTCAAGTGCTATGCGTGATACACTCTTGGGCGATCATGTCTCGAAAGAGACATGACTGACTGGGCAGAAGATTATCCCGCAGAAGATTGCCATTGCTTTCTGCGGTAGACTTGTTGCCTACCAAGGCTATAGAACCCAATCTGTTCTGTTATTTAACCCATAACTTTAGGGAAGAGACGGATTAATGCCTTTCCCAAGGGTATTTGTGCGTAAGTGAATACAAGGAATTCAACTATGGCACTTAACTGACTGAATTTTTCAACAAGAAATAATTTACATCTCCTGTCTTTCCCGTTGAAAGTTTTTTATTTTATTTTTGCTCATTTGAGTATCAAGGCCTCCTTAATATCTATAATATGTTTAATATATTACTTTGAACGCCAAAAATAATTGATAGCTATATCCGGCCGTATGTAAGTCAACAAAAGACAAGGCTGGTTGACAAATATATTCGTCCGTGGATGATGTCAACAAAGTGTAACAACGAAAGAAAAAAAATAACAACACCCAAGCGACAACCGGCTTGAAAAGCAATGGACTGCCGAAGTCGATTGACAGATACAACCGACCATAGATAACGCCAACAAAGCGAGGACCCCAAAAAGCAAAAATGTACGGGAGTTTTAAGACTATATAAAGTTTAGAATTGTTGGCTCAAGAGACAGAAAAGACTACCTCTGGCTTCCGACTCCCGACAGTCTCTTCGTGTACGCGACTCTCTCTGGGTGCCCTTCTGCTCTACACAAGCGTCACCGACGAAGAACAAAAATATAAAATTATATTTTTATCCATACGTGTTCCTCGTTGCCTGTTAAAATCCAGCGGTAGTGTATAACAAAAACTGACATGGTGATTTTAATATGTCTTTTCTTTCTCGCGGACAATCGTTCCTGGTTTTATACATGTTTCCTAGAATATGACGGGCAAAGAATGCTTTTTTTTAGTTTCTTTTCTTACAATGTTTTTTCTTTTTCATTTTTTTTTCCTTTTGCGAAGTATGCGGAAGAATGTGTGCGGAAGAATGCGGATGTGCATTCTGGTGCAGTGGATATCGATGCAGAACGACAACTCTGGGTGCGGAGTTCGAATTCCAGTTGAATTCCTTGCATTCACTTAGGCACAAATACCCTATTAATCCGCCTCTCCCCTACAGTTAAATAATAGAATAGATTGGGTTCTATAGCCTTGGCTGGCAACCAGTCTACCGCCAAAAGCAATGGAACCTACTGCGGGATTATCTTTTTCCCAGTCAGTCATGTCTTTTTGAGACATGATCTTCCAGGCGTGTATCACGTATAGCACTTGACTGACGAACTGTCAATTGTGTTTATTTCCCCGAACGCTTTCAATTTATACTTTACCCATTTCAAGAGCTATAGTTGTGGCCAAAGCACTTGGGACAATAAAAATTATGGACAGTTTTTGTTTTATATTCATTAAATCTTACAAAACGGAAAAATGTCTTTAATTTAAGATGTATCATTTTAAGAAACTTTAGAGACTTTTTTAACGATCAATGGTTTCATTTTTTTTTTTTAAATTTATCAAAAAATCCAAAGAGACAGTACGTTGATTAAGGTTTGATTTCATTGGTCAGATACATGTCACGTGTAATAAAGCAATGGATGAATATTTTTTAATGTAGAAAAAATTATGCCTGTTTATATGTGTGTGCCTCGTGTAATAAAATCTATAGATGTTTATTTTAAATGTAAGTGCATGTATGCGAAAATAAAGCATGTGTTAATTTAAAATATAGACGAATTAAATGTGTTTATGCGTTGTGGTGCAGTGGATATCGGCTCGGAACAAGAAATCGAGGTGCCGAGTTCAAATTCCATTTGAATTCATTGCATTCACTTACGCGCAAATACCCTTGGGAAAAATATTAATCCATCTCTTCCCTCCAGTTATGAATTAAATAACAGGACAGATTGGGTTCTATAGCCTTGGCTGGTAACCAATCTACCGCAGAAAGCAATGGCAACCTACTGCGGGATAATCTTCTGTCCAGTCAGCCATGTCTCGAAAGAGACATGATCGTCCAAGCGTGTTTCACGTATGGCAATTAACTGACTGATATACCGGTAACGTTAGTATGTGTTTAAATGTAAAAAAGAAATACATTTCCGTTCAAAATTGTAGCAAAATAATGTGTACAATTATCAAGCGATGGACGGTTTTCCTTTAGACGAATTAAGTGTCGGTAACTTTAGTATGTGCGTGAATGAAAAAACGAAAAATATTTCCGTTTAAAATTCTAGCGAAATAATATATACAAGTATTAGGAGAACTTTTTATAAATAATAAATATTTTTTTCAAAATAAGTCTTTAACGGTTAAAATCTTTCGATGAAATAATAAAATGCTAAATATCCATGTATTAAAATTATTACAACATTATAATTAATATATATATATTCAAATATACATTACAGTATTATATATTATAGGTATCTCCACTCATTTTCGATACCTAACTTTTAAATTAATTTTTTAAAAATAAAAAAAGTTTTTCTTAAAGCTTTAATTTCAGTTCAATTGAAAGCTAAATTATTGAATTTGCTATTTCGAGTAAGCAAAATAATCTGGTATATTTCATACGGAAATTATATTGATTGGAATCTAAAACTTTGAGATTTATAATTTTTTTTCAATTTTTTTGACATTTTTTGACCGATCGACATATTTGTAAACAAGTTAATTCTTGGTTTTAAAAATATTTTGCAAAAATAGAATATACCTCTGTGACACGTTATTTGTGGAAAATTAACAAATTTAAAGTTAAATTAATCTGATTTGAAACACATATTACCTGCTTACTGCCTGAAATTTAGTATGAAAGCGTTTCTTAATTACAGTAGACTTGTTATCAGCGTTATCTGAGATGACGAAATTATTGATATCTGGAACCCTTCACAAGCTAAGTATGGTGAACCAGAATTGACAAATGTATCTATTCTAACTTAAGCGACCGTTTCGTTTTTGGTTTTTAACTATATAGTAAAATTAAAAATTTAACATAATATTTTTAGCAATTATCTAATATTTTATAGAATTTTAGTTGTTTCAGCTTATAAAGTTAAAATAATATAGAATGTTGTTTTAAATTAATTCTACAATTTAATAATAGAGAAAGAAATTATATAACATGACAGAGCTAACTCAATTTATGAAATATTATGGTATTTATTAATTTTATTTCTAATATCTATTTTTCATATTATTCTTTTTAGGCACCTCCACAAATTGTGAATTTCTCAATTAATTTTTAACAAAATGCGGATACTTGGAATTAAAAATATAAAACTTGCTTTAAATTTTGAAAAGATGATTTGCAAAACGCGTTGAATGTTGAAATGTACACAGGAAACAAGGAATCAAAATGAGAGAATAGTCAGCCGGTTAAGTGCCATACGTGATACACGCTTGGGCGATCATGTATCGAAAGATACATGACTGACTAAGATTATCCCGCAGTAGGTTGCCATTACTTTTTGCGTTAGTCTGGTTGACCATTAAGGCGATAGAACCCAATCTGTCCTGTTATTTAACCCGTAACTGAAGGGAAGAGATAGATTAATACATTTCCCAAGAGTATTTGCGCGTAAGTGAATGCAAGAAATTCAACTGGAATTTGAACTCGGCTCTCCGATTTCTCGTTCCGAGCCGATATCCACTGCACCACAACGCACATCCGAAAGAAATAGTATCCTACCGAAAAAAATTTATATAGTTTTTTTTAAACATATGACCGTTTAACGACATGGCTCTTAGGTGGGTTCATATTTAAAAAAAGAAGAAATCTTAAATAAAAAGCATAAATTTTAAAATTATTTTAAAAATCCTAATGACACATCAATTGTATTAAGCTTTTCAATTTTCGATCTGTAAATATAGTATTTTTTTTTTTAATCATATCGCCCCAAGCAAGGCAGTCCACTGCCACTATAGCGCAGGGGATTACATAGAGCGATTGGGTATAGAAAATGTCAGAAGGAGGGTGATAGACGAGTAAGGAGGTATATAGGAAGAGTGTTGGGGAGAATTGGGTGCGAGTTAGTGTGTTAGGAGGTGTCTATTGACCTTACATTGTTTAAATGTAAGGTCAATAGAGGTTGTAGCCGTCGGGGAAGCAAGCATGGGAAAGGGAATTCCACAGGCGGGAAGTGCGAGAAAAGAGGCTGTTGGAGTAGAAATTGCGGTTACATTTCGTCGGTTTCACTGTAAAAGGGTGGGACCTAGTTGCCAATCTAGTATCTCGTGCAAATTCACACCTAGGAGGCACCAGTGATTTAAGTTCATCCGAGCAGAAGCCGTGAAAGTACTTATAGAAGAGGCACAGGGAAGTCACGTCACGCCGGTGAGAAAGTGACTGCAGGCGGTCAGCTGACACCAAGTGACTGAAAGAAATATAAAAGATGTTTGAAACTTTATAAATCATCATAATTAGCAAAAAAAAAATTCTTATAAAAGTGAATTATTCATCTAATTGCTTTCTTCAGAAAATGATATCCTTAATATATATTATTTATAAAATCAATTAAAAGTTTATCTAAATTAAAAATGGCTTAGTTTTAATGCATTTTTTAAATTTTACTATTGGAGCAGATTTTCTTAAAACTGGTCTCGTAAATATATATATATATATATATATATATATATATATATATATATATATATATATATAAAATAAAGAAAAAAGTACGTGATTTACATTCCTCAAGTTGTTCATGCATTTAATTGGATGGCGTAACAGAGTCAAAATTGGTATATTTTTACCAAGATTTTCTAAAAATAATAATTGTATAAAAACTTTAATCATTTGTGAATAATTCCTGAAAGTTTCATGAAAATCATGCGATTAGTTTAATTTTGCAGGAATTTCCAAATTAATGTGCCTTTCAACGTAAAAAACAACAAAAACAAAAGCAAAAAAACGATTTGATTAATATTACGTTTGCCATAGTAGTAACCCCTAGGAAACACTGAGTGAATCGCTGTAAAAAAAAATAAATAAATAAATAAATAAAAAAAAATAAAAAATTAACCGAAATTTTGAACGTGTTAGAAAGAATTAAAAAAAAATAACGACAACAAATTTTGATCTTTCCTCTAAGTAATGTCATAAACATTTTGATGTTTTTATTAAGTTTGAGCCTCTTTAACATCATGCTATACTGCTTTGGAGATGAATGTGTGTGTGTGTGTGAGGGTTACCTAAATAAAAGTATTTCTTAATCGCAGATTCTGACTTACTGAATTTTAAAGTAGGCGATGACAGCCCCGTCATTAATCATGTTTACTTATCTGGCCAAGTATTATTGACTAGAATTGACATAAATTTACAAAAACCTACGTGAACGTTTTGTAAGAGGAACAATCCTTAAAACACATGACCTTTTAATGATATGGCAGTTATGGACTACCATAGAATTAAAAGAGAGAGAGAGAGAGAGAGAGAGAGAGAGAGAGAGAGAGAGAGAGAGAGAGAGAGAAAGATCTGAATACAAAAATATTTAATTATTTTAAATAACTTGGTGCATAAAGATTTGTATTAACCTTTTCAATTTTCAATTAGTAAATGTAGTCTTCACTTATTAACTTAATAACATAATTGGAAAAATGATTAGAAGAAATTTTAAAAGATTTTTGAAACTTTATAAATTATTATAACTAGAAAATAAAAATAAAACAATTCTTGTAAAAATTCTTTAGACATCGAGATTTTTTTCTTTGACATCCTTAATATATATTGTTTATAAAAGCAATTAAATATTTATCTGAATAAAAAATGGCATAGTTTTATTGCATTTTTGTTTTCACTATTCGGATCATATTTTCTAAAAATCAGTAGCTTTTAGTAAAAAAAAAAAAAAAATTACATTCCCTCAAAGAGTCTTGTATTTAACGAGGTATCTCCACTAAATCGCTGATAAAACAGCATAGTATGAAAAAAAAACCCAAACTAAATAAAAACGAACTTTTTCTATAAAATTATTATTATTAAGAGAAAAGATCAAAGTAATTTTTAACATTTTTTAATACTTTCTAACACGTTCGAAGTTTTGGTAACTTTATTTTATTTTCGTTAGCGGGGAGCCAAATTTTTATTTTCGTTAGCGGGGAGCCAAATTTTTATTTTCGTTAGCGGGGAGCCAAATTTTTATTTTCGTTAGCGGGGAGCCAAATTTTTATTTTCGTTAGCGGGGAGCCTAAATTTTTATTTTCGTTAGCGGGGAGCCAAATTTTTATTTTCGTTAGCGGGGAGCCAAATTTTTACGTGAGTTTACAATGGAAAACGTCATATTACATAACTCACTTTCTTTCCGGTGAAAAACACATTAATTTGGAAATTCATACAAAAAATCAAATAATTGTCGGATTTTAATGAAACTTTCAGGACTTATTCAGAAATGAATGACATTATTTCTGGAATCATTATCTTTTTTTAAATCTTGGTAAAAATATTTCTTTTACATCTGTTACCCACTTCAAGTAAATTCATGAAATTTCAAGAAATTAAATTCTGCAAGTAAAATTGGTTTTATTGGTTAAACGCAGGACTCATTGGGGAATGTAAATCATTTATTATTTTATAAAACCATTTAGCCTACTTTTCCGAAAATCTGCTCAGAATAGTAAAATAAAAATTGCTATAAAACTACATTATTTAATTAGATAAGATTTTAATTGCTTTAATAATATAAATTAAGAAAATTATAGTCTGAAGAAAAAAATTTCGATTAATAATGAAATCTTAGAAGAATTGTTTTCATTTTTTTTCTAATTATAATAATTAATAAAATTTCAAAAATATTTTTTAAATATTTCAAAAATTTGTAGATGTTAGGTTGGTAGTTTATAAAGTGAACACTATATTTACTATTTGAAAATTGAAAAGTTTAATACAACTCATCTAGCCAATGTATTTTAAAATTATTTTCATTTTTTTTGTGTATTTGAAGTTTTTTTGTATGATATTTTCTATGTGTACTTTAAAAGGTTATGTGTTTTGCGGTTTCTTCACCTTACCCGAAGAAAAATTATACAATTATGTCACTTTTTGTCGCCATACACTTATCTTATCTCGCATTTCAATTACGGTGGAAAGGTTAGAAAAGTCAACTGTGTTCAAGAAACAGTTTTATTCGAAATTTCCTGCTATAAATAGTAATGCTTGTGTAAATCAGATTAATTTAGCTTTAAATTTGCTAATTTTCCAAAAATAAAATCACAGATGTGTATTTTATTTTTGCAAGATTTTTAAAACTGAGAATTAACTTTTGTTTACAATTGTGTTGGTCGCTCAAAAATAGCCTTAAAATTGAAAAAATAAAAAACTAAATTTAATCATTTAACTTTCAATTAAAGCTATAATAAAAGTTTCAAAAAACTTTTTTATTTTTAAAAATTCAATTTAAAAGTTAGTTATCGAAAATGAGTGGAGACATCTACATTTAACTAATAAAACAAAATTCCGGAACAGTAGTTAATTTCTAGAAATTTCAGGAAATCGATTGGAGGATGGGGGTAAAAAATGTAAACAATATTTGTCAAGATTTTATAAAAATAATGATTTCACAAATAATATCAGTCATTTGTGAATAAGTCCTGAAAGTTTAATCGAAATCCGTTCATTATTTGATTTTTGCAAGAATTTCCAAATTAATGTGTTTTTACCGGTAAAAAGTGAGTTGCGTAATATTACGTTTGTCGTAGTAAACCCTTGTAAACGTGTTAAAATCGGGTGATTCACTGACGAACAAAACAAAACAAAAACAAACAAAAAAAAAACGAGATATTTGATAAAAGATTCTAACGTGTTAGAAAGCATTAAAAATTTTAAAAAATAGTTGAAAATATTTTGATCTTTCCTTTTATCAATAACAAACATTTTGACGTTCGAACTTTGTTTAGCAAATTTAAAGCTAAATTAATCTGATTTACACAAGTATTACTATTTAAAGCATGAAATTTCGAATAAAACTGTTTCTTGAACACAGTTGACTTTTCTAACCTTTCCACCGTAATTGAAATGCCAGACAAGAAAAAGTGTATGGCGACAAAAAGTGACATAATTGTATAATTTTTCTTCGGGTAAGGTGAAGAAACCGCAAAACACATAACCTTTTAAAGTACACATAGAAAATATCATACAAAAAAAAACTTCAAATGCACAAAAGAATGAAAATAATTTTAAAATACATTGGCTAGATGAGTTGTATTAAACTTTTCAATTTTCAAATAGTAAATATAGTGTTCACTTTATAAACTACCAACCTAACATCTATAAATCTTTGAAATATTTAAAAAACATTTTTGAAATTTTATTAATTATAAGAATTGTAAGAATTTCCAAATTAATGTGTTTTTCACCGGAAAGAAAATGAGTTATGTAATATTACGTTTGTCGTAGTAAACCCTTGTAAACGTGTTAAAATCGGGTGATTCACTGACGAACAAAACAAAACAAAAACAAAAAAAACGAGATATTTGATAAAAAAATTCTAACGTGTTAGAAAGCATTAAAAAATTTAAAAAATAGTTGAAAATACTTTGATCTTTCCTTTTATCAATAACATTTTGACGTTGAAACTTTGTTTTTAAGTTTTGACCACATGGTATACTGTTTTTTTTTTTCATCGAACGAGTGGAGGTACTTAATATATTATAATATCATAATTGCAATTATATTAAAGTACCATATTATATCATTACAGTGTAACAATTAAGCAATATAAATAACATTACGAAAACTAAATTATATGCATATATTAAAAAGTATTGGATATAATAAACATTTACCGGTTAAAAACTTATTGAAATTATAGGTATTATAATTATTAATTTATAGACAAATAGAGAAAACTGTATATATAATTAATTATATAAACAATGCGTATAACACACACACACACACACACACACACACACACACACACACACACACACATATATATATATATATATATATACACACTTATATATATATATATAGAGAGAGAGAGAGAGAGAGAGAGTAGACAAAGAATTAACAAATATAAATAATATCTAGGACATTATTAGAATATATAGGCAGCATATTTTCATTCACACATATTTCATTAAATAACATAGATATTAGTCAGTTAAGTGCCATATGTAATATACTCTTGGGCGATCATGTCTCTTTCGAAACATGGCTGACTGGACAGAAGACTTTTCCGCAGTAGGTTGCCATTATTTTCTGTGGTAGATTGGTTGCCAGCCAAGGCTATAGAACCCAGTCTGTCCTGCTGTTTAATCCATAGCTGCAGGGAAGCGACGGATTCATACCCATATTTAAATGCAACCAATTCAACTGGAATTAGATATCGGCTCTCCAATTTCTCGTTCCGAGCCGACAACCACTGAACGACATTTTTATAATAATCCTTTCATGTTCTCTTTGAACGGGGAAATTATCCAAAATTGAATTTTTTTATATGTTGTAATGTCATGGTCATGCACGTGTTAAACCATGAAAAAACTGTTATTTTTACAAACATTTTAGAACATTACTCCAGTATTCATAGCTGATTCTATTAATTGACGGCTTAAGTGTTTTAATGAATATTGCCTCGAGAATCTATAGTTTACTTTTGTTGTTTTCTTGGTGTAGGATAGTTGTATTGATCATTATTTATTTATACTGTGAATGTAGACAGGAATGTTGTTGTAGATGTTTGCATCTAAATGAGCTCTAAATTTGCATCTAAATTTAAATTGCATAGTGTTTGCAATTTATTTAATCTGACACACACACACACACACACACACACACACACACACACACACACACACACATATATATATATAATGAAATTTATAAAGGAAAACTCAACATGTCATTTCGATTGGTTATAAACTATAGCTCATTTCATCAGACCTTACAATATTCCTTTCATCTGGTACAAATTTTTTGCCGGAATGAGTCTTTTCTTAAAATGAAGAGAAGGATAACAATAAAAAATAAAAATAAAATTACAAACAAAAATAACAATAAAAATAAGGAGAAAGAAGAAAAGAAAGAAAGCAAAAAGGAAAAAGAGTCCAGTTCCAAATATTGCCGTTGGATCTGTCTGTAATAGTTCAGGCCGTCATGAAGGGGTTGACCTCTAAAAATATCCCAATTCCCTTGGCTGTTGGCGTCTGTTTGACCCCATAAGGCTAACCTACCTACTTATACTAACTTCCCTCCATATATACATATGTCTACATTCCCACATATACTTACAATGTGACTTTGCTTATGCTTACCGATTCCTATTTTTTCTTTTTTTCTTTTTTCTTTTCTTTTCTTTAGTGCTCTCATACTCACACATATATACATTTCATAAATATAGGGTTTCCGCGCGCCTAAGTAGTGTTGTACACTCCTGATCAAAAATTTAAGACCATTTAAAAATCTTTAAAAAGAACTTTTTTTTTTACAGATAGATTTAAACTCCTACCACTTAAGGTTACCAATACTACAATCTAAAAGGTTATGGAAACAAAAAGCTACATTCCAAACATTTTATTTAGAAATTTACATTTTTATAAAATGAGGCGATTTACGCATGATCAAAATTATAAGACCAGGGTTATAAATTGTTAGATCTATGGTAATTCTAATGTTTTTAGTTCGGTTAGAGATGAGTAATCACTGCGTAAAGGTGTTACCATGCCTAAAGCAAGCAAACTTACCAAAGTTGAGCGTTCTCGAATTCTAGAATTCCATAAGCATGGTTTGTCACAGCGGGCGATCGCGGCTAAGGTAAATCGCAGTAAAACTGTGATTTGCAACTTTCTAAAGAACAGTGAGAATTATGGAAAAGCAAAATCCTCTGGTAGGCCCCCAAAAATTTCTCCTGCATTGAGTAAGAGAATAAGACGGGTTGTTATGAAAGAGGCGGGACTTTCTTCAAATTAAGGCAGTCACAAATGCTGATCGCTGTCCCGTAACCATCAGACGACACTTACGACAAAAAGGCATGGTAAATAAAAAGCGTAAACAAATTCCTCAGCTGCTTCCACGTCACAAGGTGGACTACTTAAAGTTTGGTTGTGAATACCAAACATTGGACGATGAGAAGTGGAAGAAAGTCCTGTTTTCTGATGAAAAAAAATTCAATCTAGATGGTCCTGATGGCTTCCAACGATATTGGCATAACAAAAACATGCCTCCTGAAATTTTCTCCACACGTCATAGTGGTAGAGAGTTCCTAATGGTATGGGGTGCCTTTTCTTACAGAGGGACGATGGAGCTCCAGGTGGTGCAGGGTTGTCAAACAGCGGCTGGTTATGTTAGCATGCTACAAAAAGCATCATTGATGATGGAGGGCCATCGTTTGTGTGCGGATGGATGGTTATTCCAACAGAATAATGCTGCAATCCACGCTGCAAGACGGACCTTGACCTTTCTACAAGAAAATGGGGTCCATCTCTTGGGACATCCTGCATGCTCACCAGACTTGAACCCAATTGAAAATGTTTGAGGATGGATGACAAGAGATGTTTATCGAAATGGCAAAAAATATTCAACAAAAAATGAACTTCGTGAAGCCTTCTTCAGAAGCTGGAGCAACATCCCCCGCACCGTAATGGAAACGCTTATTTCTAGCATGCCCGACAGAATTTTTGAAGTCATCAAAAGCAGTGGATGTAGAACTCATTATTAAATTTAGTTGTTGAATGTTTTCATACACTTTTTGTACAATTTCGTAGAATTTTTGTCTCTGGTCTTATAATTTTGATCATGTGTAAATCGCCTCATTTTATAAAAATGTAAATTTCTAAATAAAATGTTTGGAATGTAGCTTTTTTTTCCATAACCTTTTAGATTGTAGTATTGGTAACCTTAAGTGGGAGGAGTTTAAAATCTATCCGTAAAAAAATATTTCTTTTTAAAGATTTTTAAATGGTCTTAAAATTTTGATCAGGAGTGTATATATATATGCACACACATATCACTGCTAAAAAATTTTTCACACGCACTCTCAATCCCGCATATACTTTATATACACTATATATATACGAGACAATCATGTACATATATATCCACATATACCCAAACACGATTTTATATATGTGCATACGTACATAAACATGACTACATATAAACGCATATAGATATATATATAAATTATATAAGTATACTAGTAGCTTTCTATATCCCCATGTATAAAGACCCTGTATGTTTGTGTACATTTATATATAGATATATGAATAGAATAAGTAACGAACAGGTAGGAAAAAAGTGTCTTTAATCTAACATTTTTCACTTTAACAAGTTTATTCATAGATTTTTTAAGACGAATGATTTAAAATTTTTTAACAATTTTAAAATTCAAAATAGACACGTGACATAAATCTGATCAATGAAATCAAACCTCAATGAACATACTATCACTTTGGATTTTTTAAAAGATTTTAATTCAGCCTTCTTTAAAAAATCTCAGAAGAAGCTTGTAAAAGTGAAACCTGTTTTTTACTTATTCTATTCGTCTTGTCGGATTTCAATTCATATATTCAATATATATATATATATATATATATATATATATATATATATATATATATATATATATTAATCATATCACCCCGAGCAAGGCGGTAACGCCACTGATGCGCAGGGGGCTATGCAAGAGTGAGAAGATTGGAAAAGAGAAAGCCGGAAACCACATTCTAAACAGGGAACAAGGGATGAGCCTCTTCACCTGTTCAATAAACATGGGTGGAGTCTGAACCGGGCGATAATCATTTCACCCAAAGCAAGGCATTCTACTGCCACTGTTGCGCAAGGGGATACATCGGGGAAAGTTATGAGAAAGAGGGGTTAGTTATAAGAAAATGTCATGAGGAGGGTAATAGACGGATGAGAATACCGAGAATGGGTTGGAGTAGATGGAAAAAAGAGATTGAGAAAATGGATGCAAGTTAGTGAGATAGAAGATGTCTATTGACTTTGCATTTAACTTCCTGGAGGATGTAGCTGTCGGGGAAACAAGTATTTGGAAGGAAATTGTGTGAAAAGAAGCTGTTGGAATATATATATATATATATATATATATATATATATATATATATATGAATAAAAAGACAAGAGGAAAAACTGTTCTTAGCTGACACGTTTCATCCACTGAGGCAAAATATTTTTGAGGAATTTTATCAAGGTAAAAGTCCCTTAGAATACGAAACCCGACTCTAAGAATAGTTTTTCCTTTTGACTTTTTACTATTTTTTCCTATCCAGATACACTCTATCTAAAAAGAATTCACACACACACACACACACTGTAATTTGTAAATAATAGATTTTATTTTTTAATCCGACATATATTTATTACATTAACGTTATTTTTAGTGATTCTCATATCTGAGTAGACGCTCAGTTTATTTTGTTAAAAAAGTATTTTTTATTCTATTCTATTTTAATTTATTTCGTTTCATTAAAGAAGGCACATTTCCTTTAATGAGTTTTCTCGAATGTTTCGACCGGTAAACGAAACAAATATATTGTTTAAAAAATATTTAAGTAAACGGAGCTTCTACTCTAATATGGGTATCCACCAAAAATAAGGTTTAAAGTAATAAACATCAATTGCTGATACTCCCTGATGAGTGGGCGGGACGATTTATATATAAAATATATTAATTTCATATAAACTTCCACGCAATTGCCGAAAAAAACAAAAAAACAAAAAACAAAAAAACGGCATACCATAAAAAGGAACAAAGTTTTATCATCAAAATGTTTATGCTATTATTAAAAGGAAAGACAAAATTTTGTTGTCATTATTTAAAAAAAATTAATTCTTTTTAACACGTTCGAAATTTCAGTTAAAATTTTTTTTTCCGTTAGCGGTTCACGCTGTGTTTACGTAATGTGACTATTAAACAAAAAGTAATATTATGCAAGTCGTTTTCTGGCGTTGAAAGACACATTAATTGAAAATTCTTGCCAAAATCAACTAATTGTCTGATTTTAATGAAACTTTCAAGACGTATTTACGAATGATCAAAACGATTTATGCAATTATTATTTTTAGAAAATCTTAGTAAAAATATTTATATTTTTTTATGTTACCTTACATTCCAATTAATTGCATAAAACTTCTAGAAATACATTATCTATGCCATTTTTTATTAGTTAAATGCAAGACTCATTGGGGGAAATCATCATTTTTTTTTTAATTACGAGACCATTTTTCAAAAATCTGCTTCGAATAGTAAAATCAAAAATGCATTAAAACTACGCTATTTTTAATGTAGATAAACAGTTAATTGATTTTATAAATAATATAATTTTAGGATATCATATTCTGAAGAAAAAAATTGATGAATAATGAATTTGTTAAGAATTATTTTATTTTTTCTTTGATAATTAAAATTTCAAGCATCTTTTAAATTTCATCGAGTTACTCAGTGTCTTCGGTTATTTTTTCATTAAAAAAAGACTTTATTTACAAATCGAAAATTCAAAAGATTAATATAAATCATTTAGAATTAAGATTTTTAAAATAATTTCTATTTTTTTTATTATGTTAAACTGCACATTTTCTTTTACTAAGGAAATTTATAAAAGACTTATTAAAAAGTCACATGTTTTAAGGGTTGTCCCCCTTACGAAATGATAAACTGTGTTATGTCAAATTTTGGTCGTCATACGTCCAGATTATTTGATAACAGGTACTGTCATTGCCTACTTAAAAGGTCAACGAGTCGGACCTTTGTGATTAAGAAATACTTTGATTCTAAATTTCATGCCATAAACAAGTAATATTTGTTTCAAATCAGATTAATTTAAGTTTAAATTTGCTATTTTTTACAAATAATGAGTGAAAGATGTACATTTTATTTTTGTACGATTTTTAAATTCAATCGTTGAAAAAATGGTCGAAGAATTGAAAAGTTTTTAAAAATTTTTAAATTTTAGATTCCAATGAATATCATTTCTGTTTGAAATACATCAGATTATTTCGCTTACTAGAAATAAGTTTAATTTAGCTTTCAATTAAGCTAAAATTAAGAAAAAATTTTTATTTTTAAAAATTCAATTTGAAACTTAGATATCGAAAATGGAGTGGAGGTATATATATATATATATATATATATATATATATATATATATATATATATATCAGTTACTTCCCCACTACCTACGACGACTAACTCAAGAGTTAATCCTCATACCTCCTACTACCAAAGAATAAATTACTACTAAAATTCCGCTAGCTTAACTCTATAAAAACAAATATCCTCCAACCCCTTTCCTTACTAGAGCAAACCTCTGGGCTTAGAATTTTTCCTTATTCTTTCTTTAAATGGGGCTGAGAATGCATGTCTTGAAATGACATATTGAAAATGGCTATTTCCCAAAGAGTTTATAGAGCGGATTCATGCCGACTTTGAAGTTTCGTGAGGACAACCTTATGATGCTTCTACTCGCTAGGGCTGTTTGTCGTTAAACTACGGTATTTTTCTTGTTTATATATAGTATGGGGTGATAATGTGGGAGTAGTCTTGTGATTGATTAGTTATTCTTTTTCTTCTTGCTTATGTTTGGTTGATTTTATTTATTTTATTTATTATTATGACAGCTTAATTTATTATTTATTATTGTTCATGGTTGTGTTTATTGCATTTGTGTTTGTAAGCTTTATATGTGTTTGTTTTTATTTTTGCATTTATATTTATTTTATTTTATTTTATATATTATATTTTATTTATTTAATTTTTTTATATATTTATTTAATTTTATATATTATATTTTATTTATTTAATTTTATATTTATTTATTTTTTTATATATTATATTTTATTTAATTTTATATATTATATTTTATTTAATTTTATTTTATTTTATTTTTCGCTTAGTAGTTCTTGTATCATATTTTTGTCATCACTGGATGTTTGTATGTACTTTTATTTTTCGTATTTACATTATTTGTATGTTTTGTTTATAATTGATTTTTTTGATACTAAACATACTAACGCACTAAGAAAATTTTTACTAACGCACCGAGAAAAAGATCAAAAAGGTCACCAAAACAAAATGGTCCATCCCAACCCATTCACGGAAAAAGTAGAAAAAAAAAAAAAGAAAAGAAAAAAAAAAAGAAAAAGAAAAACGGGGCAGCTTCTTACTAACTGAATCTGTGGGTTGCCACTTTGGTTGGTACCACCACTTCATTTTCGATACCCAAGTTTTAAATTAAACTTTTAAAAATAAAACATTTTTTTTGAGAGTTCGATTTTAGCTTAATTGAAAGTTAAATGATAAAATCTATTTTCACTAAGCAAAATACTATTTCAAATAGAAATTATATTCATTATAATCTAAAAATTTAAAACTTTTTAAAATTTAAAATTTTTTTGTCATTTCTTGAGCGAATGACACATTTGTAAACAAACGTTAATTCTTAGCTTTAAAAATCTTGCAAAAAAAATCTCTCGTTATTTTTGGGAAATTAGCAAATTTAAAGTTAGATTAATCTAATTTGAAAAAGATATTAATAGCTTACGGCATGTAATTGAGAATAAAATTATTTCTTAATTACAAAAGTCTGACTTGTTGACCTTTCAAGTAAGCGATGACAGCCCCTGTTATCAATCAATCTGGAATTATGGTGATCAGAAACTGACATAACCCAATTTAATATTTCGTAAACGGAACAAGACTTAAAACATGTGGCCTTTTGATGATAAGTCACTTGTAGGTTTCTGTAGTAAAAGAAAATGTACAGTTTATAATGATAAAAAATAATAGAAATTATTTTTAAAATCTTAATTGTAAATGATATGCATTAAGCTTTTGAATTTTCGATTAGTAAATAAAGTATTTTTTAATAAAATAATGACCGAAGACATTGAGTAACTGGAAGTAATTTAAAAGATGTTTAAAACTTTAATTAGCAAAGAAAATACTGAAAACAATTCTTATAAAAATTCATTATTCATCGAATTGTTTTTCTTCTTCAGAATATGTTATTCTAATATTATATTATTTATAAAATCAATTAAAGGTTTATCTACATTAAAAGTAGCGTAGTTTTCATGTATTTTTGATTTTACTATTCGAAGAAGATTTTCGGAAAAATGGTTTCGCAATTAAAAAAAATATGTGATGATTTTTAGGTACCTCCAGTAAATCTCGAAAAAAAAATGCGTAGTTACTTTTAAACTGAATTTTTAAAAATGGAATTTTTCTTTTTGAAACTTTTATTTTATTTTTAATTGAAAGCTAAATGATTAAATTTACTATTTCCAGTCAGCAAAATACTTTGGTTTATTTCAAACATAAATTATATTGATTGGAATATAAAAGTCTGAGATTACTTTTCAATTTTCGAATTTGCCGACATTTTTGAGCAATCGACATATTTGTAAACAAAAGTTAATTCTGGGTTTTAAAAATCTTGCAAAAATAAAATATAGATCTGTGACACATTAGTTTTGGAAAATTAGCAAATGTTATGTTAAATTAATCTGATATACAGAAGTATTAATAATTTATAGCGTGAAATTTAAAATAAAACTATTTCTTAATCACAAAATTGAACTTTTTGACTTGTACGCGTCGTAAATCAAGATTTTCTTGACAGGTTCTTGATTAGAAATAAAGTGTATGGCGTTTACAGGGACAAAATTGTACTCATTTTTTCGGGTAAGTGGGGGAAACTCTGACCTTTTAATTTGCACATAGAAATTACCATACAAAAAAAAAAATTAAATTGATTTAAAAATATTGGTGCAGGACGATTTTTATTAAATTTTTCAATTTTCGCTAGGAAATATCATGAATTCTTAATAAAAAAAAATCTAACCGCAACAGTTCTTTAAAGATTTTTAAAATTTTATAAGTTATTATAAAAACAAATAAAAAAAAGGAAATAATTTATTTAAAATTTTATTAGTCATCGAAATTTTTGTTTCTTCAGATTATAATGTCTTTAATTTTTATTATTTATTCAAGCAATTAAAAGCTTATCAAATTATAATGATATCAGAGTTTTATTACATTTTTTATTTTACTCTTCGGGGTAGATTTTCGGATACAGTTCGAAAATTAAAAAAAAAATGATTTATAGTCCCCAATGAGTCCTGCGTTAACTAACAAAATTATAGACCGCAAGACCGAAATTTATTAAAATTTCATGGATTTACGTGGAGAGTGGGGTAACAGAGGTAAAAAAATATTTTTGCCAAGATTTTTAAAAAGATAATGATTTCAAAAATAATTTAATTCATTTGTGAATGAGTACCGAAAAATGAGTTTCATTAAAATCCGAGAATTATTTGATTTTTGCGAGAATTTCCAAATGAATGTGTTTGCCAACGGAAAAAAGTGGGTGATATAATTTTTACGTTTTCCATTGTAAACAGTCATAACTTTTTGGTTTACCGCTAACTCAAATCAAAACAAGATTTTCTGCCAAAATTTCGAAAATGTTAGAAGGGATTAAAAATTTAAAAAAATAATTAAAAATTACTTTGATCTTTCCTCGTAATAATATTATAAACATTTTGATGGGAAAAGTTTGTTTAATTAAGATTGGGACCTTTCTTTTATTCATACTTTGCTGTTTTTTTTTTTTTTAGCGATTTAGTGGCAGTACCTAATTTACATTCCTCAATGAGTCCTGCATTTAATAAAAAAATTGATATAAATGTATTTCTAGAAGTTTTATACAATTAATTGAGTGGTGGGTAACAGATGTAAAAAAATTATTTTTATCAAGATTTTCTAAAAATAATAATTGCATAAATAATTTCATTTATTTGTCCCAAAAATTTAATTAAAATCAGATAATTATTAGATTTTGGCAGTAATTTTCAAATTAATGTGTATTTCAACGCCAAAGAAAAAAAAACGACTTGCGTAATATTACGTTTTGCTTAATATTCACATTTGAGCGTGAATCGCTGACGGACAACAACAAAAAAAAAATTTAACTGAAAATTACAACGTGTTTGAGAGGAATAATTTAAACAAGAAATAATGACAACAAAATTTGATATTTCCTGCTAATAATAGCATAAAGTTTGAGCCCTTTCATTATCATGTAGGTACCTCCACAAAATCGCTGAAAAAACAGCATAGTCAGAAGGGAAAAGGTCCCAAACTAAATAAAAAAGTTCTATCGGCAAAAAGTTTATATTACCATTAAGAGGATAGAACAAGGCGTTTTTTAAATATTTTAAAAATTTTTTAATTATTTCTAACACGTTCGAAATTTTTGTAGAAAGTCTTTTTTTTATTACGTTATTGCGATATCCAAATTGCCGCTATTTTATTAAGTAAACAAACGTAATTGTTAATGTTACGCAATGCACTTTTTTTGGTCGTGAAAGACATTAATTTGGAAATTCTTGCATAAATCAAATAATGGTTGGATTTTGATGAAAACTTCAGGACTTATTTATAATTGAATGAAATCAATTTTGATTGCATAATTTTTAGAAAATATTGGTAAAAATATTTTTTTTAAGTATGTTACCACTCCCACCACCACCACCAATTAAATTCCAGAAATATGTAACGATTCGACTGCGGGCCACTCTAAAACTAATATAAAAAATTCAGGAGTCATTGGGGAATGCTGATTTACTGTTTTCTTTTTCTTCAATAGTCCCCGTCTTTCTAAAAGGTAGGTCCGAATTGCGAAAAATGCAATAACTATGCCAATTTTTATGTGAATAAACTTCTGATTGCTTTTATGGACAATATAAATTAAGCATATCATAGTCTGAAAAGAACAAAAAAATTCAATGACTAATTAATTTTTACAATAGTTATTTTCATTTTTTTTTTCATTTTTTTTTAATTATATATAACAATTATGTATAAAAAGTTTTAAAATTATTGTTAAATTTCTTCCTCTAATTGGCCAGCTACGGTATGTAATTAATGCATGAAGACTACAATTACTAATCGAAAATTTAAAAGCTTAATACAAATAATTGACCCCGTCAATTTTTAAAATAATTAAAAACATTTTAATTGTGTGCATTTTGATTGCCCGTATTTTATTTGTACGGGGGCCCGTACGTGATATTTAGCATTAAAAGGTCACGTGATTCAAGGATTGTCTTCTCTTACATAATAAATTACATTTTTGTCGCCTTCGGTCCCCCCTTCCGCTTGTCATTAAATCTTTCAACACTTGAGACCAGCTGTCATGCTCGGGCTACCTAATCTGATAACAAATTACACGGAATTTTTCTGAGAGTAAGCAAGCACAATGTTTGAAATCAGATAAAGGTAACTTTTGATTTTAAAAATTGACTTCAATAACGTGTCAGCGACGTATATTTTATTTTTGCCAGATTTTTAAAACAGGAATGTGGCTACTGTTTTGAAATTTGTCGATCAATCAAAAAAATGGCGCTACTTTAAAATTTTTTTTTAATCTGAAATTTTTTAGATTCCAATCAATATAATTTCGCTTTAAAATACGCCAGTGTATTTTGTTTACTGGAATTACTAAATTTAATCTCTTGACTTTCAATTAAAGCTAATTTTAAAGCTTGAAGATAACTTATTTATTTTTAAAATTTCAATTTAAATTTAGGTGTAGAAAAATTAGTGGAGGTACCTGTATCATGCTATACTTTTTTATCGGCATTTGAGTGGAGGTACCTACAGTTTGGTGACAGAAGCAAAAAGAAATACAATAAAATAAATAAAGAAAAAGAAAAAGAAAAAGAAAAAAGAAAAAAAGAGATGTGTCAGACGAAATAACGGCTTTACAGTTCACTGCTGAAGGGTGTGATTAAATTTACTATTTCCAGTAAGCAAAATACTCTGGTTTATTTTAAACAGAAATCATATTGATTGGAATATAAAAGTTTGAGATTATTTTTCAATTTTTAAATTTGTCGCCATTTTTGAGCGATCGACACATTTGTAAACAAAAGTTAATTCTGGGTTTTAAAAATCTTGCAAAAATAAAATATAGATCTGTGACACATTATTTTTGGAAAATTAGCAAATGTTATGTTAAATTAATCTGATTTACATAATGTTAATACAAAAATAAACTAGTTAAATATAATTTAATTTAAAAATTAAAATGAGAAGGAAAATAGATTTAAGAATGGGAAGTTATGTAATTTAATTTAATTGTATGGCAAATACGAAGAAATGAATCAACTATTTTAATGAATTTTAACTTTGGATGAATTATTAAGAAATTAAATTAAATTTAAATTTATAACCAACAGGTTCAGCATAAAATAAAATTAAAACATAGAATTAGAAGAAAAATAGATTTAATAACTGGAAGTTTTTGTGTAATATAATTTAATTATATGGCCAATAAGAAGTGATAAAACGATTATTTTAAGAAATTTTAATTTTAGATTAATTATTAGGAAACTGAATTTAGATTTTTGATAGCATATAAGTCGCTCTTTTTTTTTTTTTTTTTTTTACTAAAAATATCTTTTAAAATTTCCCTGCGTCTTATATTTAATTATATTTTAAAATTTAAAATTCGCGATAGTCGGCAGAAATTAGCTACCTGGCAAATCCTATGAGCTTAGACATTAGAATAACTTTCATATACCTATTATCATTATTTAAAGTGTTGTCATTGATAATATTCATTATATTAATTTAATTACGTTTAATATTAGAACTTTGTTTCACTAAAATGCAATAAATTCAAATTATGTATTCGTAAAATATGTTTAATTAATATTTTTCTTTCGATAACTTTACGTTGCATTGATATAAACACAATCAGAATGTTCATATATTAATTATTAATTAATTTAGTGCATAAATTGTTTTGAAATGTTTTAAAAAGTGTGCCATTAGCAATGCTCTCAACGGGACGAAAGATGATGCATTATTTAAAAAGGATGATACTAGTATTGCAAAGGAGTATCAGAATTTGTAAATTAAATTTAAAAACTAGTATTGCAAAGGCGTATCAGAATTTGTAAATTAAATTTACAAACTAGTATTGCAAAGGAGTATCAGAGTTTGTAAATTAAATTTGCAAACTAGGATTGCAAAGGAGTATCAGAGTTTGTAAATTAAATTTACAAACTAGTATTGCAAAGGAGTATCAGAGTTTGTAAATTAAATTTACAAACTAGTATTGCAAAGGAGTATCAGAGTTTGTAAATTAAATTTACAAACTAGTATTGCAAAGGAGTATCAGAGTTTGTAAATTAAATTTACAAACTAGTATTGCAAAGGAGTATCAGAGTTTGTAAATTAAATTTACAAACTAGTATTGCAAAGGAGTATCTGAGTTTGTAAATTAAATTTGCAAACTAGTATTGCAAAGGAGTATCAGAGTTTTAATAACGAAGATGTCGAATTTTATGGATTTGAAGATGAATAAAAGTTTAATGATATTTCTATTTTACTCAATTGTAATAATTGCTTAATTTTTATTTTGGTTTCATACTTTTGGATATAATAAAGTTTTTATAGGCTCCTGTTCTTTTTCCCCCTATTATTTTTCGTTTAATTATAATCATAGCTTGTTTAACCGAAATCATATCTTATAGCCAAGTCTGTACCATTTACTAATAATTTTAATTATTAATTTTTTCTTGATTTGCCCTGCTGAAATTGGGAGTGCGTCTTATACACCTGTACGTCTTATATGCCGTCAAATACGGTACGTATTTATATCTACATACGCTCTACCCACGATACTGAGTACTCCCCTTTCGTAAATGTAGTATTTTTTTTTTGTCTCGATATTTTTATATAAAAAAGATCTTCTTCTTCTATGTGCCATGGCCTTTCACGTTTCCCTATCCCTGGTGACTCTTAGCACGCCATCTCCTGTTACACCATGCAACCCTCGTTCCATCATCTACCTGATTAGGTCCTTTAAATATGTTATCCGCTGCTTTTCCCTGTCTCTTTTCCCTCTATCTGACCTGTTAGCCTCAGGTTCTCCAAGCCCTCTTTCCTTATTGCATGTCCCAGGAACTTTAGCTGTCTCTTCCTGGTGCTCAGTATTAATTTCTTTTTCGTTTCCATCATTTCCAAAATCTCATCATTGCTCACATGCTCGATCCTAGCTGCCAAGTCGAGATCAATCACATTACAGATTCTCCGTTGGATTTGGTCGAGGACACCTAGGTGGATAGCAGGAGCACCCGACATGATATGGCAGCAGTATTCACTTCACGGACGGATGGTAGATTTGTATATGTGCAGGATTGTTTCGAACGGGAAAAACTTCCTGGCCATACACAGAGAACCGACTTTCTTAGCAGCAGATTTAGATATGGATTCTATATAGTTATAGATGTGAGAGTTAATCCGAATTAATTTTTCTTTACTATATCCCACTCTCGACGATGCTATATGCTCATGAAAAATCTATTTATCTATCTCAGCCTGATTCTATCTATCTATCTATCTATCTATCTATCTATCTATCTATCTATCTATCTATCTATCTACATAAGTCTATTCATATTTGTTGTGGATTCTGGTTGAAAAACCACACAAAATAACAAATAACAAAAGCAGAGATGGAGATAGAAAATGTAAGTTATATTGAACAAAAATATACAAACTGGAACACGGGTTACTCAATTCAGGAATAATAGGAATACTGTTAATATAAATCAATATGTATAGTCTTGTAGTGAAGAAGTATGTCCGGGTAATGAGTCTATATCCAAAACAACTCTAACTTAATATGCACGAACTTACTGATCAACTATGCGGCTGTACAACTACTCTATATTTAGTTGTCCCTCCCAGTAAGGGCAACATGTGACACATGGTCAGTTATGACTAGTATTTCCGGGCTATATGGCCCGGCCAAAAAATGTCTATCTATTTTTGCTCTCGCGTGCTTCTAGCCTTCGGCGGAACCACGATTGGGTTATTGCTTTCTGCTCGGAGGCAGAAAGCGCCCTCTACCCGAATGCAGAGAGCTGACAGTGCCATAGCAGAGTAAAACTACTCTATATTTAGTTGTCCCTCCCAGTAAGGGCAACATATGACACATGGTCAGTTATGACTGGTATTTCGGGCTATATCGCCCGGCCAAAAAATATCTGTCTATTTTTGCCCAGTCGTACTTCTACCCTTCGGCGGAAACACGACTGGGTTATTGCTCTCTGCTCGGAAGCAGAGAGCGCCCTCTACCCGAAGGCAGAGTGCTGACAGTGTCGTAGTAGAGTACAATTACTCAACTCTTCTCTGTATAGGCAGGATTATATGTACACATCAGGCGTGTCCATTCTTATGTGCAAAAATGGGTGATATTCAACAATATCTATCTATCTATCTATCTATCTATCTATCTATCTATCTATCTATCTATCTCAGTGTGTTCATATCTATCTATCTATCTATCTATCTATCTATCTATCTATCTATCTATCTATCTATCTATCTAAATCAGTCCATATCCGTTTCAGTCTGTTAATTATCTCTCATAAAAAAATAATAGCAATAATAATAATAACAATTATCATCATCATCATCAATAATAATAATAATGGGGAAATACATGACATTTTCCTCTTCATTGTTCTTAATATATAAAATTGTATATAATTACCTCAATAATAGCGATAATAATAACAACAGTAATAATAATAATAATAATAATAATATCAATAACATAGCACTTACCAACAATTATAATAAAGACAATAATAACAAAAAAATAATAATAACAATAATAATTAACAATAATAATAAAAAAAGTGACAGCTGAATTCCATAAGATATATATATATATATATATATATATATATATATATATATATGTGTGGATTTGTATATTGCTTTGTGTGTGGGTGTGTCTGTCCTTTATACAAATCCACAATTTTTATCTGATTCTCACCAAACGGTCAGGTCATGGGCTACTTATTTTCCCATCCCCCCCGCCCCCGATATCGGAAATCGATACCACGATATCCGATCAGATCTGATGAAGATCAGGATTTCAGCCCTTTTATCGTGTTTCTTGCAGCAGAATTTCCTCTAACTTGGTAAAATCATAGTTTTTAGTCTCAAACATTAGTAGATCTTCTCAGATGACTCATTTTCGCCGATATCGGAAATCGATACCATCTATATTCTATCGAGTCTGACCAAAAACCGATATTCAGTCATCAATATGGCTCATTTTCTCCAATTTTACTCCCAATGGGTACAATAAGTTTTCATGGACTTACGTAGGTTATTTTTTCTTTGGATGACTTATTTGACTCCGATATCCGAAATCGATACCCCGATATCCTATCGGATCTGATCAAAATCAGCCCTTTTATTTTGGTTTTTGCTTCGGATTTGGCTCTAAGTAGGTATAATTGTAGTTCTTAGTCTCAGCCATGATACCATTTACTCAGAGGACTTTTTTAGACTTCAAAATTCAGTTTACGATGAAAAAACTTATTTGACATCGATACCGGAAATCAAAATTTGACTTACATCCATTCATTTTTCTTTCAGTTTACGGTTTCGCTTTAACTGGAAACAACTATTGCTTTTAAGTCTTTCGTGCCAACGTTCAAAGAGGCTGCGCTCCAGGACCATGGATTAGTTTTAAAGCTTTCATTACACCCGAGCAACGCCGGGCTATATTGCTAGTTTATAGTAAGCTGTAAAAATAAACAACAACGACAACAACAGCAACAATAATAATAAAATAAAATTGAAAAAAAATATACGTGGAATTACGATGATTTAATTGATTTTTCTGGCTAATAGAAAGTCTACCAAAAAGTTGTTAAAATCAACAATACATGATCAATAATTTTGATTCCTGCAAATGTTTGAAATTTGAAAGTTAGAATTAGCGTAGGTCGATTCCAAGTGAGTTTAGATATGGGATCTGATAAGTAAGTTCAATAGGTTTATCAAACATCTGACCCTGAAGAGCGTTTAGAAAAAAAAAAAAAATCTAAACAAAAGTATCTTCTTCATTTTATTCAACCACACACACACACACACACACACACACACACACACACACACACACACACACACACACAATTTAAATTAACCTCTTGAATCAATCACGCTTTTCACAATTAATGATGAGAGTAAAAAAAGTGTAAAAATATGTAAATTTTCGTCTCAAATGCCCCAATTAATTCATAATAAAATGCATCGTTTTCAGCTTATCGATCCAATCCTTCGATTATTAATCAAAACCAAGAAAAATAGATTGATTTGCATATTATTACATCATAACACAACCATATATTTATTTTGATCGTTTCACCCCAAAGCAAGGCGGTACCGCCACTGATGCGCAGGGGGCTACATAGGAGTAAAAGTTTAGGCAGGAGGAGAGTGAAGAGAAAGACGAACCAGTTACAAGGGATGTCAAGAGAAAGATGGGAACACAAGTGTGAAGACAGTTGCGAAGGTAGAGAGAAAAGAAAACAAGATACATGGGGTGATGTAAAAAGGACTAGAGTCAAGTGGTGAAGAGATGGGTATTGACATTGGATTTAAAATCCTGTAGCAGTCAGGAAAGCAAGTATATGAAAGGGAGTTCCACAGGCGGGAAGTGCGAGAAAAGAAATTGGTTTCGATATATACATATATATATAGAAAGAGAGAGACAGAGTGAAAGTGTGTGTGTGAGAGAGAGTGAGAGAGAAGAGAGAGAAAAAGATAGTGACGGTTACACTGAAATAAAATTTATTGGACACAAATTCTTTTTACCCGACTGAAAAGTTAGTGAGTTTTTTCCTTCGTTGTCACCAAAACTAAATGTTCGTAATTTTAAAGTATGGAAGCTTAAAAGAAGAGAAAAATATAACTTCGATTTTTATTTTTCTCGTCAACTAGAAAACTCCATTTCTACTGTTACAGTGGTGTCTGTCGTCTGATCTTGGGAGATGGAAACATTCAACCTGTCAAATCGTGAATATCTTTGTAACTGGGTGACAGATCAGTAATGTCGGATTTTTCCAACTTTGCACATAGAAGAGGCAGTCTGTCAAAATCTTGAAATAAACAACAAGCTTGTAATTTGATGATTTTTTGCATATTTTTTAAGTCCTCATCAAATCGAAAAGTTTCATAACTAGTAACGTACTAAATGTTAAATTTGTTCTGTTAGGTGAAAAGTTAAAAAGTGATTCAGGGTTTTAGGGTCAGGATATAGTTTTGCAGATATTCTTGATGCTGTTCGAAACTTCGGGAATAAAACAAACCGACTCAAAGGTTTAAAATAGATAATATATTTTTATTTATTTTCATTAGAGTAACGAGTGAGACTTTTTAAATTGGGTGTAGCAAAATGTTCGTTAATAAGGCGGATATTGGTAGATGTCTGGAGAAATGTACGTTTCGGCCTGGTATTCGAAAGTTTAAAAGTCAGCACTTGATAATATTCAGACGTATTAGGGTCAGATCAACTTCAATCTACTGTGTTTTTCTCAGCCCTAAGCAGGACAGAAATACCATTAGTAGATTAGCTATTTTTTTTTAATCATATCACCCCAAGCAAGGCGGTAACGCCACTGATGCGCAGGGGGCTACGTAAGGGTAAAAAGAATGGAAAAGAGAAAGCCGGAAACCACATCCTAAACAGGAAACAAGGGATGAGCCTCTTCACCTGTTCAATAAATGTGGGTGGAGTGTGAACCGGGCGATAGTTTAGTCTATCTACTCCAATTGAAAAAAAAAGTAAATAAGGAAAAGAGTGAAAAGATTGGAAAAGAGAAAACCGGAAACCGCATCCTAAACAGGAAACAAGGGATGAGCCTCTTCACCTGTTCAATAGATGTGGGTGGAGTGTGAACCGGGCGATAGTTTAGTCTATCTACTCCAATTGAAAAAAAATAATAAAAAAGGAAAAGAGTGAAAAGATTGGAAAAGAGAAAACCGGAAACCGCATCCTAAACAGGAAACAAGGGATGAGCCTCTTCACCTGTTCAATAGATGTTATTAACTACTTTACGTGTCACGCATGGCTGGTTTCTTCTGCTTCTAGCTCAAATGAGTCGGCTTATATCTTTTTGATCAGGCTCCGAGATTTTGGTGTGAACTTTCGTTTCGGCTAGCATCAAAAGTCCATCGTGTTAATTTTTGGGTATTAGCCAAAATTATTTTATTTTTGGCGTTTCTTTCTTTTTCATTTTTTATAGCGGAAGTTATGTATTGAGCTGTCTGATGTTTGTTAGTTTTCAATTACAAATAAGTCGGCTATGTAGTTGCAAACTTCCAGCGTTAGTCGAGAGAAGTATAGAAAGAGAAGTTCAGAGGGAGTGAAAAAGAAAGAGATAAGATCCATAGCTGCATCACTGCTACGAAGGTTGGTATACTGTGTTGGGCCAGGAAGCTTTTCTTGTCAGAATCCATTCTGCACATTTATAAATCTACCATTCGTTCATGCAATGAATACTATTGCCATATCTGGTCGACTGCTTCTGCTATTCATCTTGAGATTCTTGACAAAATCCAAAGGAAGATCTGCAATATAATCGATCCTGACTTAGTAACCTGCCTTCATTCACTTTCTCACCGACATGATATGGCTTCTCTCTGTTTTTCCTACAAATATTTTCATGGAAACTGCTCTGACGAGCTTTTTTCTCTGAGACTCCGACCACATGTATTTACTTGTGTTACTAGATTGGCATCAATGTCTCACCTTTTTACTGCTTAAATAGTTAGACGCAATCGCCTCTTCTACTCTAACAGTTTCTTTTCTCGCACTTCCCGTTTGTAGAACTTACTTCGATTCGCTTGCTACCCTGATAGCTACAATCTAGAAAAGTTTAAATGCAACTTCAATTGCCATCATTTATCTACTTGATTCCCATCCATCTCTTATCTTTACTTCAACATCCCAATAGCTACAATGTCCAGAAGTTTAAATGCAACTTCAATTGCCATCTTTTATCTACTTGATTCCTATACATCTCTTATCTTTTCTTCGACTTCCCCTGTACCTTTTTTTCTCTCACTGTTACCCCCTGCGCACCCGTGGCATTTCCGCCTTGCTTGGGATGAAATGGTTATTAAAAATTGTTTCAAAGGAAAGAGCAAATGTCCTATTTTAATTTGAATCCATTTTATTTTTGTTTATATATTTTATTTTTATCGGGACTCACAACAAGATTTAGGTTAGGGTTGAGGAATGATAATTGGTTCTTATAGTTAAGTTTTTTTTTTACGTAGAGCGGACAAACTAAAGGATCCAGTATAAGATTTCTTAACATACAGCCTTATGTAAATCAATTGAAACAAAACGAATAATGTCTTCCTGGGATCTTTCTCACTTTCCTTGATAACGTATACGTCGTCTCTTGTTGTTTTTCTCTTCCGACCGCATTTTCTTTTACGTTTTGGTCTGATTGATCTAATTCCTTTCTTGCATTGATGACACGACTGACAGTAAGGCTTGTCAGTGTGTTCTAGCAGTGTTACAATTTTGGTACGCTTCTTAAAGTAACGTTCATCGTAGACAATCGCCGTAGGACGACTAATCGACAGTAGAGACAATAGTGTCTGGGCGTGATAACGATTTGATACAATTACGGCTAAACAAATTTCATCATACACCCCCAAAATAGATTCATATTGCTGCACATCACTGCAAATGAACTAATCTGAGGAAAAATAGAAATCGATTACACCCTGTCACTTCAGTGGGTCTAAAACTGATCGAATGGTGAAAGAAAAGAAACTGAAGCAGTTGTTTCAATTAATTTTCAAAAGTGTGTATTATAAGATGAAGCCCAACACAATTCCAAGTTCAATTTGCAACGTATTATGCGAAATATTCGTCGCAATATATACGATTTTTGCATTTTTGTTTTTTTGTTAGAAAAGAAAACCATATCAACGTATTGGTTCGTCACATTCAATGCCACGAAAACTAAACTAGTAACGCTCTATCATCACCAAGCAGGTCTTGAATGTTCGACTATCGCGAGGAACGGTTATTCTCTTAAGGAGTCCTCTTTGCCTTGAACACTTATTGGGACTTAAACTCGTATATATGATCCATCGTTAAAGATGTTGGAAAAATGGCCCATTCCTTGAACTGCTGTTGCAAATAATTGTCTCCTGCTGCTACATTTTACATTTACACAGCTAGATCAGGCATAAAATGGAGTGCGCTGCTTGTGTACCTGGACTGGAGTTGTCTTGTCCTCGCTTTCGAATTCTTAATAGAGTTCAAAAGCATCTACGTGGCCTTGTTTGAGTTTAGGTTTGAATTTTGTTTAACGGAATATCAACCTCAGTGGGTTATTTAATGCCAAAAAAGTGGAATTTTAAGGTATTATGTTTAATGTTCAGTTATAGTGAAAAGGTTGATTTAGTCAGATTTTGATGTAAAATTTGTTTTTATTTTTGTGTTTTAGAAAACTGAAGATGTCTTTTTGTTTAGTATTCAAAAATGTATTGCTGGTAATAATTTTTTCTTCAAAAATGTATTATGGTAATATTTTTATCCTTCAAAAATAAGTTATGGTAATAATTTTTTCCTTCAAAAATATATATTTTTCTATAAAAGTCTATTTTTATGTATATATTTCTATAAATTTCCTTTTTTATACTTTCATAGTGTTTTGACCCCAGTTTGGGGTTAACTATTTGCCCATAGCTGAGACCCTAACAGGTACTACCACTCCAGGTTAGGGTGGAACTTTTACAACAGCAATTAAGAGGTGGTTTTATACTCTTCAGAATCTCGCTATCAGAGGTCTTGCTGCAGTTTACCGTCATGCCCAGGACCTTACGCGGCCCTGTGTGTGATTAATTACTTTCCACCATACAACTCCTTTCCCTGCAGACGAAACGTTGAAAGCTTCTGGCTACTCTTTCCTTGGAAAGAGTACATTCCTTATCTCTCACAGCAAAGACCGGCCATGCTACGCACACTGAGGCGAACCAAACACATTCCCTTCGTATTCCATTATAAAGAAGTTCGACCACTAGAGTCTTAATCTGTTCAAGTCAAGGATTAACTGTTATCGTTCCCACAAATCTTCATAAACTGCGTCTCTTACCTCTTACTCTTAGTACTCAACAACCTCCTTTAATAATACACTAGATTGAGTGGCTCTTGAGCCTTGTACGAGTTGAAAATTTGTAAAGAAATGCACTAAAGAGTAGGAAGAAATGAAATGAGATCCCTGTACTTTATATTACTGTTCACACATTATAAGTCTCAAGCACCACTCTAAAATGTAGGATCAAAGAAGGCATGGCCTGACCTTTCCTGCAAATATGATATTTTTTAAAGCAAATAAATTTCCATATGAAAATATTATAGAAAATTCCACTGGTCTCACATCGTTGCTTCATCCGTTCATAAAACGCAAACGACTAGTTATGAGAACTAACACTGGACGAAAGAAAAGACCGACACGTGACCGACATGAACGTAGATGAAGAATTTATAGAAACAATTAATACTTTTAAATAGTTATTAATTATTAATTAATATTTTTTGCCACTCTCTAATGCGTGTTGAAATCCTTGCCGTATTTAGTATTGTTGAAGTTATCGCTAACATTTTTGTCGAGATTTACAAACTCCACATTTCGTTTAATGTTGCAAACCGATCGGTGAAATTTGAATAAGGTGATTAGTTTTGCAAAATATTTTGACAAAACCCGTACTTCACAGTTTAATAATTAAATTTAATTTTATATGACTTCATGGTAAACAATATTTTTTGTGAAAATGTATTTTTTTTATTTTTACTTTTTAACAGCGAAGAATAAATTCTTTGTATTTCTTACTCTTGAGCATGCAACATTTAACCGACGATGCGTAGATATTGCTGTTTGGAGCCAAATTGTAACATTTTGAAGCGTTTGGGTTTGTGATTCATTTATAGTTTTCGCAAAATCAGGTTGAACTGGTAACTGGATTCTTGGATACATTGAAGATATAGGGAGATTGTTAATGCTTCTTTGATTCGGCCTTGTGTCATACATAACCAAACTCCCTACAGCTTACAGGTTTTATCCAGAATTATCATCAGAGTTATCAGGTTTTCATCAGAAAGTTGGTTGGCAGCAGAAGGTTGGAATTGTGTGGAATAATGTAAGAATAAAATATACATTTTGCATTTAAAATAGAAATTTATTAAAAGGAAAGATTAACTAGAGTTCGTATAAATTAACGTTCATTTAGAAAGTTAAGGGTATCAAGAATTGTAGAAAATGTTCATAGTAGTAATTGTTAAAAGAGTATATGTGTACGTACGTATGCATGTATGTATTCAGTAGGAATGTCTTTGGATGGAAAAGAAGAAGTAGAACGAATCAGTACACGAGAAATAAGGAGAAAGAGAACAAGGTGCGACCTGACCTTATCTCCGGGGCGATTTGAAGTTGAAGTTACATTTTAGTTTTGTCTTTGTTGCTGTTTCCATCTGACTGGCCGACTGACACTGATCGGGGGCCATTTTATTGTCATTATATTTTTTGCACTGACTCGCGAAGTCCTCAAGTCTGGCAAGTCGCTCCCATTGGTCAAAAATCAATTTAACACCTATTTGCGAAATCTGGTTACGACTTTTTCTTTAAGCACATGGTCAATCCTTTTTCTATTTGGGAAAAACCAGGATTTCACACGTCATTGTGAATTTTTATAAAAGTGAAGAAGGTTGATTCTAATTCTTAATTTCCTAATCACTACAATGTATACACTTAAAGAAAAGATATGTAAAAAACAAAACATAACAATATTGCATTTTTATTAAATAAAGATTTGTTATTTTAATCACTAAATTATTTTTAAATATCATTTTGCAGGTTTAATGAAATGATTTTTTCCTCAGAATTAATGAAAATTTATTGTACTACGCACCCTAGTAAAACCGACTGGAATTTGTACTCACTGGCCTGTTTAGACATCTCCCCAACATTTGGCTTTGATTGATCAATATATGGCCATTTTAGAAGAAACAATTTTTTTACAACGTCCAAAACATTAATTTAAAAGAGTACTTGATATATGATGTATAGAGCTGTGAATATTTATTATAAATTATATTTAAGAACATGTACAGAATTTTGTACATGTTCTAAAATATAATTTATAATATATATATATATATATATATATATATATATATATATATATATATATAGGGTGTTTACACGTCAGTAATTATTTTAAACAAGTGTTGCTAAACATCACGAACAAGGTCTGTCTGTTGAACTTTGATTCATTTTTTTTCCAACTTCCGACTTTCGATTTTAATATTTGGAATTGGTAAACATTATCAAGAACTGTGAGTTTAGCTTGTGTATAAAAATGTGTTCGAGTAATTCCAAAATTTTCAGGCGTACTAGAATCAATTTTAATTCACTTAAACGTGGCATCATTTACAAACGATCAAACTTAATCTTACGTGATTCGTTTTCATTTTTTTTAAAAATTTGTTTCATATACATTTCAGTATATGATCTTCTATGGAGAAAGATCGCCTTGATTCTTTGGATATTGATCGATTTCTTTTTTTATTAGGACGGCTTCCACAATTTTAAGTTTATAAAATCGAAAGTACTTGGGTCTTAAAAACTACGGCAACTTCCTTGATGAATTTTATTTCAACATGAAGAAAATGATTAGACAACTGTAAAGGATCAGAATAAAAATAAGTAGACACAATATATCTATATTATTCAATGAAACATGTTTGAATGAAAATATTCTGCTTATATCTAAACTTATTTATAAATGGAACTTTATCTGTGTGTGTCTGTGTGTGTGTGTCCGTTATATATAGACTCCGAAACGGCTGAACCGATTTTCTTGAAAATTTACACAGTTGTAGTATAAGCGTCTGCGAGTGTTTTTTAGCTGGGTTTTGTGTCGAGGTACCCCCAATAAATATCGAAAATCGATAACCGAAAAAATCGGGTTATAGAAGGAATGGTCCGATTTTAATCAAATTTGATACACTCATAGACAAAGACATAAGAAACGATATTCAGAAGTTTCAAAGTTGCAGTTCTTACAATAGTGCAGAAAATCGATAATATATATATATATATATATATATATATATATATAAAAGGTAACATGTTTGTGTGTATGTCTGTTTATCTGCCTGAATGTCTGTATTTTCTTTAGCCCTTTTATTTTAGTTTTTGCTTCGGGTTTGGCTCTAAGTAGGTATACTTGTAGTTCTTAGTCTCAGCCATGATACCATTTACTCAGAGGACTTATTTAGCCTTCAAAATTCAGTTTACGACGAAAAAAACTTATTTGATATCGATACCAAGAAATCAAAATTTGTCTTACATCCATTCATTTTTTTTCAGTCTACGGTTTCGCTTTAACTGGAAACAGCTATTGCTTTTTAGTCTTTCGTGCCAACGTCCAAAGAGTCTGAGCTCCAGGACCATGGATTAGTTTTAAAGCTTTCATTACACCCGAGCAAGGCCGGGCTATACTGCTAGTATATATATTGCTACGTGTTTTTATTTTTCGAATTTCTTCTATCTATCTATCTATCTATCTATCTATCTATCTATCTATCTATCTATCTATCTATCTATCTGCGTGTGCGCGTGTGCGCGTGTGCGTGAAGATTCAGACATATATAAAATATAAGAAAATATGAATGGAGACAAAAGAGAAACTTTACTTTACCGATGCGTTTCGTCCTCTGATGAACTTTATCAATGCAGATGTAAGGAATTTACTTATTTATCAACCTAAAGAATGTCAAACTTACTAAAAGAGAAAATTTAAACGAAAGGTTCTTGAGAGTTCTACTATTGAATCTTGTCACAATATTAACCCCAGCCCAAGATTTTTTAAAATATTCCTTTCCTGTAAGATATACACCTTTACGCAAGCAAACATATGTGACCACAAAAATATGAAAAAAATTGTAGAAAACACTTAAATCAAAACATTACTTAAAATAAATAAATACACGAATAAAATAATTAATTATAACTGCATCTTAAAAATCGTCAACAACAACTTTTACACGGTTTCGTTTATTAGGCATTAATTGACATCACTTAATGACATCCGTAGTTTAATTAGCCTATCATAGCTTGAAGACTATTTATGAGCATTCAGATGTTAAAAAAAAAAAAAAAATGAAACCTACCGATTTTTTTAAATTTTTGTCTTCTGTTTATAAATATTTGTTGCAAAATACATGTGCCTTGTTAAAAGACATCAGACTGTCGCCGCTTGTTGTCGACTTCAGTGTCCACTTTTATATATACATACGTTATCTGTCTGATATTGAGTACTTTGAGCCATACACATAGCATCCTCTAAAACTATATTTTTATGATATACACTTCTTCTTCTTCTTCTTCTATGTGCCCTGTCCCTTCAGGACGTAGGCGATCATGGTTCTCCACGTCTCCCTATCCCTTGTGGCTCTTAGTATATTTGCTCCTGTTACACCTCGCAACCCCCGCTCCGTCATCCACCTGATCAGGCCCTACAAATATGTTATCCGCTACCTTCCTCTGTCTCTCATTCCTTCTATCTGACCAGTCAGTATCGGGTTCTCCAGGCTCTCCTTCCTCATTGCATGTCCCAGGAACTTCAGTTGTCTCTTCCTGATGCTCAGCATCAATTTCCTTTTTGTTGCCATTCTTTCCAACACCTCCTCGTTGCTTGCATGCTCAGTCCACGATATCCATAGCATCCTTCTGTAGAACCACATTTCGGCCGCCTCCAGTTTTGTCCTCATTTTCGATGATATTGTCCAGCATTCACAGCCGTATTGAAGAACTGACATCACGTAGCAGTCTAGAACTCTTTTCTTCGTTTCTATTGAGATTTACCTGTGTTAGTATTTTGCTCATCTTCTGGAACGCGTCCTTTGCCATGCCAATTCGCCTTCGGATCTCCGTGTCGCATTTTCCATCTCCTGTTAGAACACTTCCTAGGTACTTAAATTTTTGTACTTGCTTGATTCTGTTATCCCCCACCTGTATTTGGCATTTTGGGTTGTATCTTTTGCTGATGACCATGCACTCAGTTTTCTTAAAGTTTATTTGTAGTCCCTTCTTGTCACTCTCCACTGCTACTTTCTGTATGAAGTCTTGTAGTTTCCTTTTCGTGTCCGCAATCAGCACTGTATCGTCTGCATACCTTATGTTGTTCAGGTTGTGGCCTTCAATAACAAATCTTGGCGTGTCATCTAGGGTCCTCAAAATATTCTCGCTGTATAGGTTGAACAAATCCAGTGAAAAGACACATCCTTGTCTTAAGCCTTTTTCTATCTTTGTGTATCTACTGAGGTCGTTACCTGTCCGTATGCAGGCCGTTTGCTGCCAGTAGAGATTCTTGATTATTCTTATGTCTTTCCCGAAAATGTCGAGGCTGCCTAGCATCTCCATCAATTCTTTGTGCCATATTTTGTCGAATGCTTTCGCGTAGTCAATGAAGCATAGGTACAAGTCTTTCTTCATTTGTAATGCCCTTTCAGAGAGCATCCTAATCATGAATATGGCGTTTCTTGTTCCAGTGTCTTTGACGAACCCGCACTGTTCCTGCCTTATCTCTGGCCTGATTCTGCTTCTCGCTCTATTCATCAGGATTCTGACAATTTTTGTAATGTGACTCATTAAGCTGATAGTTCTGTGTAGTTCGCACTCGTTTGCACCAGGTTTCTTCGGCAGCGCTATAAATATTGACTTGCATAGGTCGTCTGGTATTATTCCGCTGCTATAAATTTCGTTTATTATGTCGGTAATCTTTTCTATGCCATATTCTTCTAAGGCTGTCAGCAGCTCTATCACTATGCCATCTGGACCAGGTGCTTTGTTTCTGTTCATTTTGGCCATTGCAGCTTCTACTTCGGATTTCAGTATTTCCGGTCCATCCATCTCCTTGTGTACTCTCGGTTGTTCTCTCTTGTCGCAAAAGAGATCCTTAATATATTCTTCCCATCGCTGGAGTATTTCCTCTTTCTCTAATATGATTGTTCCTTCCTTGGATTTTATGCATCCTGTTGAGGAGCAGGTTTTTTTGTCCTGTCAGTTCTCTTATCTCTTTATGCATCTCTGCTTTGGTGTTACTGCTCAGTCTCTCTACTTCTGCGCATTTGTTGTTGAGCCATTCCTCTTTGGCTTATCTGCATTTGTTCCTTATCTCTCTGTGAAGTTTTTTTGTACTCTGCTCCGTGCCTTGGCGTTATTTTTTGTCTCCTTTGCATCATGCGGAGGATCACTTCGGTCATCCACTCGTTTTTTCTTCTGCGTCTGATTTCCTTTGGGGCTATGTTGTTCGCTGAGGTCACCATCGCTTCTTTTAGTGAATCCCATTTTGAGTACCGGCCATAGTTATTAGGTAACCCCAGTTAAACAAAAAAACAAAAACAAAAAAAAAAAACAGTGATGGATTTCATGCTATTTTTAGTATTTATTACCAAGTGGATAATTCTAAATGAAAATAGAATGGTTCTTTTGTTAAAACTGCACAATAACATGTGCATAAAATAAACTGCTCTGGTGTCAAGTTTTTGTGCTCTCTTCCCCATGCTAGTCTCTTCTTCTTATTGGCTGGCCGAAGCAAAGGCTTCTTGTTTGCCTTGTAAAATTTTGGAAAGTAATAATA
>JBBBDQ010002217.1:300000-532463 GCA_037127315.1 Ascarosepion bandense
CGAATTATTTTACGGGCCCTTTTCGCGAGCTGACGCGAAGCTTGTTCGTCGTCTAATGGAAAGGCCAGAATCATATCCGGGAGTTAATTCCCAAATGACTTTTCGAGCACCATAAACGAAATAAAAGGTGAGAAAATTCGACTGTTGCCAGTGAGAAGAAGACGAGCATAATTAACACCTACCTTTGACAAACGTTGTGCGGTCGTTATTATTACCTCTCTCTTTCTCTCTCACCTCCTTCTTCTTCATTGTTCACCCGTCTACATTTTCTCATACTTAATGACCGAACGGAACCCTTTAAGACTGAGCGATTACTTAAAAGACATTCCTACCCAAAGATAACGCTCATACATACATACATACATACATACATACATACATACATACATACATACATACGTTCTTGCCTACATACACACAAGTCACTACTACGAACTCTTGATAACCTTAACTTTTTAATACTGTTTCTCATTGAACATTAACTTCTATTAATTCATGTTATTCTTTATATTAATAAATTTCTATTTAAATCGGTGATTCCCAACGTGGGGCGTACGTCCCAACGAGGGGGGGGGTAATGTGATTTTTTAGGGGGCAATTTGATTGTTAGATGTTTTGCTAATAAAAGTCTTTGTTCTTTTGATCTATTAGCCCTAACATTCCAGTAAATAAAAACTTAGTAATGTTACATATATTTCGTTCATCATTTGTCTTGGACTTTTTAATTACCATCGATTGCACTTCCACTTGGTGAATAACTTCCATTTTAAAATAATTTTAGAACTTCATTTTGCAAAGTTTCCAAACCCTTTGTATATTCTGTGTTCATGGCATTAAAACAATACTTTTCTGAAATAAAAGTACAATTATTACTTTAATTAAAAGTATTTTTCTATATTCTAGATTTCCAAATGGCTGTATTATAATATTATAGCCGATTTTCGCTTATAATATTCTTAGTTGCCATAATTCTTGCATTATTGCCCTTTATATGTCAAGTTTAAAATAAAAGCTTAAATCAAAGTATTGACGTTTTAAGCATATGTGAGTTGTGGCGCAGTGGATATCGGCTCGGAACGAGAAAACGGGGAGCCGAGTTCGAATTCCAGTTGAATCCATTGTATTCACCTGCGCGCAAATACCCTTGGGAAAGGTATTAATCCGTCTCTTCCTTCAAGTTATGGGTTAAATAACAGGACAGTTTGGGTTCTATAGCCTTGGTCGGCAACCATTCTCCCGCAGAAAGCAATGGCAAACTACTGCGGGATAATCTTCTGCCCAGTCAGTCATGTCTCTTTCGAGACATGATCGCCCAAGCGTGTATCACGTATGGCACTTAACTGACTGACTAAAACGGAGTTCACTTTTTTACATCAGAATTATAGATCAACATATGGGAGGGGGTACATCAGGATTCTAGAGGCGATTAGATGGAGCATGGCCCAAAAGGTTGGGAAACACTGATTTAAACATACAAAAGATATACTTTTGTTCTTCCACAAATCCACCTGCTGATAATCTTCTGATAATTCTGAATAAAGCTGTAAGTTGTAAGAAATTCTGTTATGTTTCACACAAGGCCAATTTGATAAACATTAACAATATCTTTCAGAAAAAAAAAATCACAAAAAAACAAAAGCAAAAAAAACAAAAACAAAAAAAACAACAAAGAATCAAACTGATGTATGGAAATGTATCGAAAATTTACGTGTGGATTAAGGATTATAAAATGCAAAGCCTGACCTTTCCTACAAATGTACTATTTTTCTAAAAGCAAATAAATTTCGATATGAAAATATTATAGAAAATTCCAGTGGTCCCACATCGTTGCTTCATCTGTTCATAAAACGCAAGCGATTAGTTATGAGAACTAAAACTGGATGAGAAGAAAAACTGACACGTGACCGACATGAACGCAGATGAAGAATTCATAGAAATAATTAGTATAGGGATTAAAGATAATGGTAAAAATGACCCGATGATGACATGTCGATCGAGGATGAGAATCTATTTAATTCCTGTCACCAATGATCAATTTTCCGATTCCTTTCCAAGCGATGAATGATAGGATTTTGTGGCTTTTGAAGGAAAACGAAATAACTGATATTGTGGTGATACCGACCGAGCAAAAGCGAGGGACCGGATGTTTGCACTCTAACGACCAGAAAGCAAATGACCAAAAGTCGTCTGTGCGCAGCTGGATTCACGCAGTGTTCCGGTTGAAAACTAAAAATTAATTAAATATTAAATTTCCAGTTTGCGAGCCTACGTGAATTTTATTTATCGGCCAATGGGAAGTCTAGAATCAAATACGGATATGAATTCCCAAATGATCTGCTGCGATCCGAAAAGAAGATATAAATAAGCCGATGCAGAAAGCATCGCCAGACAGACAGACCGAGGCAGACAGGCAGACAGGCAGACAGACAGACAGACACACTGACTGACTCGAGAGAGAGAGGAGTGTAATCAGTATCCACCTTGACCTTAACATAGCTTACTATGCTAGCCTCTCTTCCCCCTCATTTTATCTTTCGCTGTCTCAAAACTACTTACTGACCCAAGGAGCGGAAAGTTCAAAGACTGTTTCCTTAAATACAACGCCCTGCACCTACCGTAAGCATGAATTCTCTATGTCAGCCTTCTATTGCCACTATAAATTTCGCCCCAATAAACGGAGTTTTTAACCGGAACATCTGCGCGAACCCGGAAGTGCATCGACTAGTTTTGGTCATTTGCTTTCTGGTCGTTAGAGTGCAAACATCCGGTCCATCCTTTTGCCCAGTCGGTATCACCACAATATACCTGAATGCTGCTTTTCTTAAATTATGTGTCGTTTAAAAATTACGCTTGGTAATTTGAATGTGGCTTATTTACGATAATGAATGATTGACAAAAAGTCATTTGGTTTAAGAGGATTTTTTAACGTTGAAATCTGTTTAAAGCTAGGAAATTCATTGTCTTTTTTTGTCAAGAAGCGAAAATAAAATATAAAGAAAAACGATTAAAAAATAAATATTAAAATAAATAATTAAAAGAAGTAATATGAATTTAGGATCAAAATCAAACTCTGTATGGACATTTATTTTTATTTTTTTAAGCCGTGGAAGAAAAAAAAATGGAATTCACGGCTGGTGGACGATAATACACGATGGGACAAACTTTTGTTGATCGTAGCCAAAAAATCAGTTGTGTTACGGAGTTCTGGTCTTTTTTTCTCTCTCTATTTTTCTCCCCACATTTTTCTCTTTTTTTCTTTCTCCATTTTTCCTCTCTTTCTTCTTTCTCTTTTTCTTATTCGTTTTTTTTTTTCGACTAATAAATTATTTAAAGAATTAATTTTTTTTCTCTCTCACTCTTTTCTTTTCTTTTTTCGCTCTTTTTCTATCTTTGCTTTTTATCACTTCTTTCTTTGTCTTTTTTCTCTCTTTTTTGTTTCTTTTATTTCTTTCTTCTTTTTCTCTTTCTTTTTTCGACTAAGAAATGAGTTACGGAATTCCACATGTTTTTCATTCTCTCGTTTTTTCTTTTCCCGTCCTATTTGTTCTTTTTTTTATCTCTCTTTGTTTTTTCTCTTTAGTCTTTGTTTTTTCCCACGCTCTTTTTTCTTTCTTTTTTTCTCTTCTTTTCATTTTTTGGCGGAGTAAAGAGTTACGGAATTATGCTTTTTTCTCTATCTCTGTTTTCTTTTTTTCACTCTTTTTTCTATCTTCTTTTTATTTGTTTTTCCTCTCTTTCTTCTTCTCTTTTTTTTTCTCTCTCTCTTTTTTTGGTTTCTTTTTTTTTTCTATGCTTTTAATCTCTTTTTATTTTTATTTTTTTTATTTTTTCCTCTCGTTTTTATTCTTTTTTTGTCTTTTTCTTTTTGATTAAGAAATGAGTTACGGAACTCCGATTGTTTTCTCTCTCTCTTTCTTTTTCTTTTAGTGTTCGCTCCCTTTTTTCTCTCTGCTTTTATCTCTTTTTATTTCCTTCTTTCTCTCTTTTATCTTTTCTCCGTTTTTTTTTCCTTGATTTTTGACTAAGAAATAAGTTACGAAATGTTTTTTTTTCTCTATTTTCTTTTTCGTTCCCTTTTTCTTTTTTTCTTTCTCTTTTTTTCTTTCTTCTTTTCCTCCCATTTTCGTTTTTCGACAAAATAGGAATTACGGAATTTCTGCTTTTTTTTCTCTCTCTCTCTCGCTTTTCGTTTTTTTTTTTTTCGCTCTTATTTTTTTCTCTACATTTTCTCTCTTTTTTCTTTATCCTTTTTTCTCTTTTCCTTTTTTCGACTAAGTATTGAGTTACGGACTTCCGCTTTTTTTGTCGCTCTCTTTTTCTTTTTCTTTTTCTCACTCACTTTTTCTCTGCTTTTTATCTCTTTTTTCTCTCACTTTATCTTCTTGTTTTTCTTTCTTCTTTTTTTTTTTGAGTAATGAGTTACGACATTCCTGTGTTTTTTTACGATCTCTGTTTATCACTTTCTTTACTTCTCTGTTTTTTATCTCCTTTTTTTCTTATTTTTGTCTCGTTTTTTTTTCCTTCTCTTTTTTCCATTATTTCTAATAAGTTACAGAATTCCATTTTTCTCTCTCACTGTTTTATTTTTTTTTTTTGCTCTGCTTTTCCTCTGTAATTTTTATTTTTTATTTGTCATTTTCACTCTCTACTTTATTTTTTATTTGTCATTTTCACTCTCTACTTTATTTTTTATTTGTCATTTTCACTCTCTACTTTATTTTTTATTTGTCATTTTCACTCTCTACTTTATTTTTTATTTGTCATTTTCACTCTCTACTTTATTTTTTATTTGTCATTTTCACTCTCTACTTTATTTTTTATTTGTCATTTTCACTCTCTACTTTATTTTTTATTTGTCATTTTCACTCTCTACTTTATTTTTTATTTGTCATTTTCACTCTCTACTTTATTTTTTATTTGTCATTTTCACTCTCTACTTTATTTTTTATTTGTCATTTTCACTCTCTACTTTATTTTTTATTTGTCATTTTCACTCTCTACTTTATTTTTTATTTGTCATTTTCACTCTCTACTTTATTTTTTATTTGTCATTTTCACTCTCTACTTTAATTTTTATTTGTCATTTTCACTCTCTACTTTATTTCCCCCCCATAACCACCAACCCCACCAACAATTTTCTTTTTTTGACTAAGAAATGAATTACGAATTTTTACTTTTTTTATGTCACACATTTTCTTTTTTCTCTCTTTAAGCGTCTATTTTCAAGCGGATGTTGCATTGTGGTGCAGTGGATATCGACTCGCAACGAGAGATCGGGGTGCCGGGTTCAAATTCCAGTTTAATTCTTTGCTTTCACTTACACACAAATACCCTTGGGAAATATATTAATCCGTCTCTTCCCTCCTGTTATGGGTTAAATAATAGGACAAATTGGGCTCTATAGCCTTGGCTGGCAACCAGTCTACCGCAGAAAGCAATGGCAACCTACTGCGGGATAATCTTCTGCCCAAACAGTCATGTCTCTTTCGAGACATGATCGCCCAAAGCGTGTATCACGTATGGCAACTGACTGAGTAAATGAACTCACTCATCTACGTGATGAGATCTGATTGATTCATCTGGAAAGGGCTATTAAACTGCAATGATCTGCGTCCTCACTAGGCAATATTCACTTAAGCAGCGGGACATATACTATATTGTGATGATTGTCATATACCCTCCTCATCGATAAGCAGTATTCTGATTATACGCCGATGTGGGGATTTTTACATTCCACACGTCTTTGGACGGATACGAGTTATCCCTCTTAGATCGTATCGAATGGACAATAAAAATAAAATAAAAATAGTAGATAAGATTATTATTCAGTCGGTATGATCGAATATAATCTTTCCCAGGTCGCTTCTTTATGAACACTTGAACTGACCAACAATCCAAAGGATGAACACAAGGCGAAATGGTTTTAATATAAATTTTAATGCATAAAACAAAACAATAAAAAAAATATAAGGTTTGAGTGAGAATGTCCAATAAACAAACAACTGGAATTAAATCTCAAAACCTCCTTTGGGATTTCAAAATTTGTCGAATATAATGAATTACGACGAAATAAGACTAATGCAGAAAATCAACACATAATAAAAAAATGGGATAGAATATACACAATATTATTGAGCATGTGGTAGGATGTTTGCAATAACATATTATTGGTGGATGTATGCATTTAATTTATAACACAGGGCCAAATGTATAATGACTTATCTTTATCTATTCATGTCTCTTTTTCTCTTTCTTTTCTTTTCTCTTCTCTTTCTCTCTCTTTTCTTTCCTTCTTTCTTCTGTCTTTTCTACATATACTTGGGTCGAACCAACCGTAGAAAACATTTCTGCAATTTTTTTTCACTTTCGTTTTTTTGATTAACGTTATATTCTCTGCAAATCGGAGTCGATATCTTTCTTCCTCTGATGATCGATTTGGTCTATTACAACTTCTTCCTTTCCTCTTGACGTAGCTGGATTTTATATTCTTAGAATTCTGCAATCTTTCACTTAAGTCTTCTTATTATCAATTTAACGAATAAATCATATACTCTTATGATTTTTATCCGGAGTTGCTACAACTGAATTGATTGAGTTACATCATTATAAAACTGTGCCTCCTCCTTTCATTCATAGGCTGTGAGAGATTCAGCATAGAAATATCGTGACCTGTTCAGTCGAAATCTAGCCCGCAACTGAGTGGATTTTTTGATTACATCGTGATTCGCATTTTTAGGCGCGAATTCTGGCTACTTCTGATTTTTTACCTTTCACGTCTGGCTTTTGCCTAGACAATTGTTACTAGGTGGACATTTGGGTCAGTTTAATCTTTTCCCTGCTACTCCCAAACTTATTATATGCTCACACGTAACTATCTCTCTGTTGCCTAGCGGTGTCTAAGCTTAGTGTGTGTGTGTGTGTGTGTGTGTGTGTGTGTGTGTGTGTGTGTGTGTGTGTGTGTGTGTGTGTGTGTGTGTGTGTGTGTGTGTGTGTGTGTGTGTGTGTGTGTGTGTGTGTGTGTGTGTGTGTGTGTGTGTGTGTGTGTGTGTGTGTGTGTGTGTGTGTGTGTGTGTGTGTGTGTGTGTGTGTGTGTGTGTGTGTGTGTGTGTGTGTGTGTGTGTGTGTGTGTGTGTGTGTGTGTGTGTGTGTGTGTGTGTGTGTGTGTGTGTGTGTGTGTGTGTGTGTGTGTGTGTGTGTGTGTGTGTGTGTGTGTGTGTGTGTGTGTGTGTGTGTGTGTGTGTGTGTGTGTGTGTGTGTGTGTGTGTGTGTGTGTGTGTGTGTGTGTGTGTGTGTGTGTGTGTGTGTGTGTGTGTGTGTGTGTGTGTGTGTGTGTGTGTGTGTGTGTGTGTGTGTGTGTGTGTGTGTGTGTGTGTGTGTGTGTGTGTGTGTGTGTGTGTGTGTGTGTGTGTGTGTGTGTGTGTGTGTGTGTGTGTGTGTGTGTGTGTGTGTGTGTGTGTGTGTGTGTGTGTGTGTGTGTGTGTGTGTGTGTGTGTGTGTGTGTGTGTGTGTGTGTGTGTGTGTGTGTGTGTGTGTGTGTGTGTGTGTGTGTGTGTGTGTGTGTGTGTGTGTGTGTGTGTGTGTGTGTGTGTGTGTGTGTGTGTGTGTGTGTGTGTGTGTGTGTGTGTGTGTGTGTGTGTGTGTGTGTGTGTGTGTGTGTGTGTGTGTGTGTGTGTGTGTGTGTGTGTGTGTGTGTGTGTGTGTGTGTGTGTGTGTGTGTGTGTGTGTGTGTGTGTGTGTGTGTGTGTGTGTGTGTGTGTGTGTGTGTGTTTGTGTGTGTGTGTGTGTGTGTTGATCTGCATTCGTACCAATGATTAACAAGCATTTCTCACAGACCAACTTGTATATATAATGTGATACACAACACCACACCACAATTAATTATGACCCCATAATATTTTCAATAACTACATTATACTCTTCACCCAAGCGGCATACAGTTTTAAATTTAAAGTTGTATTTCTTCTAAACCGGCTGCCAACTACAATTAGAGATTCTCGTCTGCCATGGTATTTAATCCATACCCGGAAGACAAGAGGTGAATTTATGCATTTCTTCACTAATTTTAGTTCGGAAGCCGCTGCACTAGTCTCTCATGCCGTCACTGTATCCTTGTGACACAAAGTGACCATGATTTATAACAATGATTTTGTTTCTCACTGGGTGCCCCACCAGACTAAGCTTAACCGATTAAATACATTTTTGAATCGGTCTCAGACAAAATCACCTCGTTTTTTCTGTTCTTTCATTGTAGATGCAAATGGTGTCATACGAGAATTGGTTTTTCCGAAAGCCCTCGATTTGGACCGACCTAAAAGAACCCGGACAACATTTTCGCGAGAGCAACTTTATTTCCTTGAAGAAGAATTCCAACGGAAGCAATATATGGTCGGTAAAGAAAGATCGGAGCTTGCTAAGCGACTTTGTCTCACAGAAACACAGGTTAGGTATTATTCATTTATAACTAACCAAGCTACACCAGTAAGTCCATACCGTGTACTAGTAAAAGCTGAATTTTGGTCTGAAGTGTTCACTGTATAAGGCTTGGGCTATGTTAATCACCCAGAATGAAATGAATAAACAAAATGAGATCATGTTTAAAAATAAATATCTGGGACAAAATAAATGCATTTTTCATCATTAGACGTATTGATAAATCTACGAAAGTGGTGCTGAAAATCTCTTGGCTTAAGCTAATTCACCAAACCTGATCCAATGACCAAATATCCATTTTTTTTTTAAAGAATTTCTCGGTTTGGCAAAAATGTTTCAGAAACCATATATAGCACGCATGCTCACACGCGCGCACACAAATTTAGAAGTGCGAGCCGATAATAATTTCTTTCTGTATCTGAAGATTATATATTCCCAAAGGGAAACGGCGCTGTGGGAACTGACTAGGTCAGGCAGATTTAAGCTCGAATCGGTTTGAGTTTGACTCCAGAATGCGGACTGACTGCCACTTTCGTCACTGTATTAAGTGACATCACAAAGTAACCGTCACGCGACTCTAAAGAGATAATTGTCTTTTGTATCCTTGCAGGACATTTAACTCCCTAAACAGGTTCTTGAACTTGTCACTTATTTTATTTGTTGTTGATATGTGGGAACATGATTTATTAAACTACAGTATAGAAAAATAATAAGCATAGAGACTGTATTAAAAAGTGTTGTAATGTTTAAACAATGCGAATTTGATATCACAAAAAGTCCTTCCTGCGTTAATATAATACAAAAGTTCATGTGAAACAAATATCCTGAAAAAAAAAAAAAAAAGCAAATTAAAAAATGCCTGGCCAATATAAAAAATGGAGCAGCCTAAAATGCGTCAGATCAATTGACGGATTCTCTTGTGTTGTTAGGAGTCGCAATTTCGAACACTGCTGAATGAGAAACATATTTTTCCAATATAAATTTCTCAAACATTTATATATATATATATATATATATATATAATGTTCAATTAAAAATAGAGTATCTACTCAAATACGAGTATCTACTAAAAATAATGCTCAAACAAATAAATTAATATATATATATATATGTGTGTGTGTGTGCGTGTGTGTGTGTGTGTGTGTGTGTGCATTGTAAACGATATGCATTATTAACGTTTAGTTTTATATATATATATATATATATATATATATATATATATATATAGTGATGATCATCCACGTATACTGTCTTAATATGTATAGGAAAGAATATTAATAAAAAGTTTTGAATTTAAAAATGTACTTTTTTTTAACAGTATTTGTTTATTTTTATTATATTTATATTTCAGACCGCCCTCGTTGTGAACATGTTGTGAACAAACACACCACGTGATGTAAACAACAAAATATTCGAACGCTATCGTGAAATACGTTTCTAATTCAAATTTAAAAATCAGTTGTTTCTGATGAAGGACCGAGGGCGGTCTGAAATATAAATATAATAAAAATAAACAAATACTGTCCAAAAAAAGTACATTTTTAAATTCAAAACTTTTTATTAATATTCTTTCCTATATATATATATATATATATATATATATATATATATATATATATATATATATATTATTTAATTACTTAGTTTTTGGTCATAATAAAGTTAGTCCAGTACACATTTGTATTAAAAAGTGTTCAATACAATCATATTGTAAACTTTTTGAATATTCTTCATTTGTAAACGAGTTATTACGTGATCTAGGTTTCTACTATGTGGTATCTTCAGGCAATTTGCAATAACTTATTTTACCGTTTTTTTAAGAACGCTCACGTAACCCGTAATTTTTGAACGTGCATTTTTCAAAAATAGAAGAAATTATAACGTTTTCATCCATTGTTGTATGAACCTAATAGGTATTTTATGGTATAGTTAGACTTAGTTATAATTTCTGTTCTTTCATTCAGTAATTCATTCCCTGTTACATGAGCGTTCGAAAAAATCCCCATTACGTGAACGTTCTTAAAATAAACGGTAAAATCTCTTATTGCAAATAGCCTGAAGACAATATATATATATATATATATATGAAGAAGATATATATATATATATATATATATATATATATATATATATATATATATATATATATATATATTAATTCTCTTTATTGTTAATAACTTAAATGTTCTATGTTTACTGTGTGTTAATATTTATTCTTTGATAATGGCTTATGTGAGCCGAAAGCTTAGAACCGATAAAAAAAATCAATTACTGTGATTTTTTGTTGTCTTTAAACGATATCACCATCAAGTATATCCGACGGTACGAACGGATCCTACACAAAATTAATGGACAAAACTTGTCTATATTATTCAATGAAACCTGCATTAATGGAAAAATAAAAATGCTGCCAAAATACACAATATATATATATATATATTGTAAGAGAGAAATGATACAAAAGTTCGACTTTATTAAGTCATTTTTAGGGTAGTGTTACAATAGAGACGGACGAGCCCCCATTTATGTTAGTGTAATAAAAATAAAAAAATAAAAATGATGGACCAAAACTCAGAGTTAAAATACAGACAAATATTTAATTCACAAATCATTAGATAAAAAATATTTACAAATATACAGTTTTGCATTCAAATCAAGAGACATAAAAAACATAGTGTACAGTTTACTACTGCCCGGCGAAGTGTTACAAGGAAGAGAAGGGGAGGGAAGGTGTCAAATATCTTTACCCAGTTAAGTTGGTGGGGAAGTTAAGTGCTATAGTTTTTGGAAATCCTTAAATGCATATATAAAGACTAATTATTTTCTTGGTCAATGAAAAAGGCAAAAATATATATTTACCCAGATAGTTCCAGGAGGTTTTCTTTCAGGTTTTAGTTGTTCGGATTTTGTCTGTGAAATTCTTTCGGCTGGATCTCGAATTTTTACCGGAGTTGATATGACAGCAAAATCCTCCTTAACAACTCTTTCAAATTTTTGTTTGTCGTCGACTAGAAAGATTTTTTAGGCTGGAATATTTCATTGAATCGAAACCAGTGCTAATGAGGTCAGCACATCTTTTTATCAACTGTTTCAAGTTTTAGTTGTTTTGTCGTCGATTTAGGGATTCTTACGGCTGGATATACATTCTGAATCTACCGGAGCTGTAGAGGTCAACCCATCCTCCTATCAACTGACGGCTCCGTGCCCAAAACCTATTTTTATAGGGGCTAACACTTAATTTGTAAACTTCTAGAACCTTTTAGAACTCTCTGGAACATTCTACAAACTTCCAAACGTTCTATTTCTAATTTCCTTATTTTACGACTACTTTCTGAATTAAAACTTTTTTGTAACAACATTAGGACTCAATAGAGTCCTATACTACAACTTTTTAAACATTATTATTATTATTATTATTATTATTATTATTATATATAAATGCATTTATATACAAAAAAGTAATGTCTAAAAAGTTGTAGAAAAGGAAATTTTAACGCGTTGCATATAAGCAGTGTATACACACGCCAGTCACCGACAGAACTCAATTCATTTCTGAAGAGTCACGCATATATTGTAGAAGTGGAAAACTATTTTTAAAAACAATATATATATATATATATATATATATATATATATATATATATACATATATATATATATATATATTGTATATTTGGGAAGCAATCTCTCGTTTCAGGTTTCATTAAAACTGACAGACAAGGTATTACGGTTAATGAAATTGACGCGAAGACTCACGTTGCAGCTATCAGAACAGAGCTCAATTTGACCTCATTTAACAGACACGGCGACCTTCCTAACCTTATACGGAACATATTTTGTTGACAGCACAAATATCTTAGCATCATTTACATGCAAAAAAAACAAAAAAACAAAAACGAAAGCACAATTAATGAAAAAGAAAAACGCAACACTCACTAATATCAGCTACAAACACGGCTAACAAAGTGTTTACCGTGTTCGGTACATGAAACACATACACTATCTTATAAACATAGATAACACTACATACATTCTGTTACACTTAAAATATAATACATGCTCGATCATGGCTATAGCCGAAAGTGCACGGATAAAAAAATGTTCGGACTATTTTATAAAGAGAAAAAGAAAAAAAATCATAAGGTCACATAAAAAATTACATAAAAACATAATACCTTGTCTGTTATTTTTAATGAAACTTGCATATATATATATATATATATATATATATATATTTACAGGTCATATTTAAATGAAATTAGCCCAGTAAACAGGTGTATTAGAAAGTGCTCAACACATTTTAAAGGAAGATGGAGATTCAACATCTGAGGTGTTTAGATATTTAATTAGGAAGATTAGCCTATTATGTTACTATGGCTTCGACCGTTGCGTCCTCGTCAGGTGATTTGTTTTCGCCTAACGAAACCGGAAATGTCGAAACCATAGCGTAATAGGCTGATCTTACCTACCTACCTACCTACCTACCTACCTACCTACCTACCTACCTACCTACCTACCTACCTACCTACCTACCTACCTACCTACCTATATATATATATATATATATATATATATATATATATATATATAATGTGGTGTGGTAAATAAGTATATATATGTGTATACACGTATATACACATCAATATCTAAATTTTAATCACGTGTGAATGGAAAAGTGTTCAGTGCTCAATAACAAAACAAAAATATAAATTTATAAATATACATATTATCTTTGATTTTGCGCACGACTCTGAGTTTTATGCAGTCTAGCAATCCTCGGGTGCTTATCATATTATAGGAATATGATATGCTTATCATAGCATGCATATATGCTATGCTAAGCACTCGAGGATTGCTGAAAGACATGAAACTCAGAGTCGTGAGTAAAATGTAGGGTAATATGTATATTCATATATATATATATATATATATATATAAGAGAGATATTTATTCTAATGGAAGGCAATTCAACGGCAAGTGTGACCTTTGGGAAGCAGTCAAAGTTGCAAACAACCTACCAGCCGCTAAAAGTGTAGATCTAACATCAGATGTTGACAATCGGCTGCTAAGTGTCATTGAAAAGAAAGAAGCATTCGTGCAATATATTTTAGGAGGTTCTTATTATTTTTTGTTAATATATCTTTTATTTTTAAAATAAAATGTTTTTTTTATGTTTTTCCTTTAAGAAATTGATGAATTTGTTCTAAAATCTTTCCATATTATTTTTTACATTAGTTTTTCAAGGTATATTAATGTAAAAGTATCAAAATAAAGAGTTGCAAATAAACTACTGACAGTCACATTAGTTTGTTTTGTTAACTTAGGAAAATTTTTTAAACCCCAACAAGGCGGTGGTGGGATCATGATATGTGCTGGGATTATGGGTAATGCGCTCGTGGGCCCATTTAAAGTGAAAGACGGGGTTAAAATATATTCCAAAAGTTAATGTGATTTTCTAGAGCAATATTTCTTTGAATGGCTTGATAACCAGTCTTTAGCCAAGCGTAGATCTATGATCTTTGTGCAAGACAACACACAAAGTCATGCATCAAAAGTTTGCTAAATCCTGGTTGAAAGAAAAGGGATTTGTTGAAGATTCTCTTATGGACTGGCCTTCAAATAGCTGTGACTTGAATCCCATTGAGAACCTGTGGAGCATCCTCAAGAGAGATATTTATTCTAATGGAAGGCAATTCAACAGCAAGTGCGACCCTCTGGAAGGCAGTTAAAGTTGCTGGAAACAACGTACCAGCCGCTAATATTGTAAATCTAACATCAGATGTTGACAATCGGCTGCTAAGTGTCATTGAAAAGAAATAAGCATTTGTGCAATATATTTTAGGAGGTTCTTATTATTTTTTGTTAATATATCTTTTATTTTTAAAATAAAATGTTTTTTTTATGTTTTTCCTTTAAGAAATTGATGAATTTGTTCTAAAATCTTTCCATATTATTTTTTACATTAGTTTTTCAAGGTATATTAATGTAAAAGTATCAAAATAAAGAGTTGCAAATAAACTACTGACAGTCACATTAGTTTGTTTTGTTAACTTAGGAAAATTTTTTAAACCACAACAAGGCGGCGGTGGGATCATGATATGTGCTGGGATTATGGGTAATGCGCTCGTGGGTCCATTTAAAGTGAAAGACGGGGTTAAAATATATTCCAAAAGTTAATGTGATTTTCTAGAGCAATATTTCTTTGAATGGCTTGATAACCAGTCTTTAGCCAAGCGTAGATCTATGATCTTTGTGCAAGACAACACACAAAGTCATGCATCAAAAGTTTGCTAAATCCTGGTTGAAAGAAAAGGGATTTGTTGAAGATTCTCTTATGGACTGGCCTTCAAATAGCTGTGACTTGAATCCCATTGAGAACCTGTGGAGCATCCTCAAGAGAGATATTTATTCTAATGGAAGGCAATTCAACAGCAAGTGCGACCCTCTGGAAGGCAGTTAAAGTTGCTGGAAACAACGTACCAGCCGCTAATATTGCAAATCTAACACCAGATGTTGACAATAGGCTGCTAAGAGTTATTGAAAAGAAAGGAGCGTTTGTGTAATAAATTTTAGGAGGTTCTTATTATTTTTTGTTAATATATCTTTTATTTTTAAAATAAAATGTTTTTTTTATGTTTTTCCTTTAAGAAATTGATGAATTTGTTCTAAAATCTCTTCATATTATTTTTTACATTAGTTTTTCAAGGTATATTAATGTAAAAGTATCAAAATAAAGAGTTGCAAATAAACTGACAGTCAAATTGACTTAATAAATTTTTTTCAACCCAAAACAATAGTTTTCTCTATCCCTATATATCTAAGTTAATAATATTGAGTAGAATCTAAACAACATCATAATAGGACTTTTGACATTAAAGACGCAACTCTTTATACCAATTCATAACTTGTATGTAATCTTTAGACGCAGTTTACACGCAATCCACTTTAATAGAATTAATTTTGTTTGTTTTATATTTTATTTTATATCTTTGATATTTCAGGTAAAAGTTTGGTTCCAGAACCGACGGACAAAATACAAACGAGACAAGTGCAGGGAAACAGAGACAACGGACCTTTCCAAAGATTTCTTTCCAACGGACAATCTTTTCAAGTATTTTCAACCTCCAAGTCAGCCGACGTGCGGCTGCTACTCCTTTTTCCCCTGTCAACAATTCTCTCACTACTCCCCATTCAATGGTACATGACTCTATTCAAGAATATAATAAAGGACACGTGACTTGGGTCCGTTTGTCTGAACTTTCCATCCTAAAACAAAGATTTAGATTAATCAGAAACGCAAGTGTTTTTTGTTTTTTTTTAAGATCGTTTATGAAGCAAACATTTTTTTAAAAGAGAAGTGCAACCAAAAACTGTTTGGCTCTCGATAAAAAAAAAAAAAATTATTACTAAAAATCTTCTGGTTAAGGGATTCGGTAGGAATTTCTAAGAAGAAAGGAGATGAAATTTTGAAAAACACACAAAAAAAAACTATGTGCAAATAATTTAGTGATAGTCTCACTTCCTACAAACCTCTTTTTCTTATATCACACTTCATTCATCATTACCGCTCTAACAATAAAATCCTACCTTAAGTGACTCTCGAGCCTGTATTGGTTGATTTTTAATATAAATAAAGAAAAAATAATCTTACTTTCTCGCAATACATTGACTACTATTATATTTTTCAGTCTTAGATGTGTATTCCTAAAAAGTGTTTTTTTATGAGACTATTGCTCGTGACCCTTCTTTCCTAACAAGAAGTAAAACGGCGTTTATTTCAACCTCTCATTCGTAATCCCAGCATCTTCGGCACCCTGCTCAAGTACAATACTTACTAAGTTGGTCTCCAAATCCAATATTGCGGTTCTGTCAAGTTTAAATATATCATTGATTCATTTGTTTACGGCTTATCAACCTTTTGTCTGTTATTTCAAGCTAGAAAATATTTTTTAGATTGTAATATATTTTTTTAGATAATAATGGTTTAGTGATACAAGTCTTAATAATTAACCCATAATTCGTGGTAGAAGAAAAATATCTTTCCTCGTGGGTATTCGCGCGTGAGTAAATATAACGAACCCAAATGGAAATGGAACTCGGCTCTCCGATTAGCAATTCTTCTTCTTCTATGAGCCCTGTCCCTTCGGGACGTAGGCGATCATGGTTCTCCACGTCTCACTATCCCTTGTGGCTCTTAGTATGTTTGCTCCTGTTACTCCTGGCAACCCCCGTACCGTCATCCACCTGATCAGGCCCTGCAAATATGTTATCCGCTGCCTTCCTCTGTCTCTCTTTCCTTCTATCTGGCCAGTCAGTATCAGGTTCTCCAGGCTCTCCTTCCTCATTGCGTGTCCCATGAACTTCAGTTGTCTCTTCCTGATGCTCAGTATTAATTTCCTTTTTGTTGCCATGCTTTCCAACACCTCATCGTTGCTTGCAGTCCACGATATCCTCAGCATCCTTCTGTAGAACCATTTTTCCGCTGCTTCAAGTTTTGTCCTCATTTTCGATGATATTGTCCAGCATTCACTGCCGTACGAGGTATTATTCATTACACCACCCGCACATCTAAGCTTACAGCATATGGTATTCCCAAGCGGTCACCCATCTAGGTACTGATCATGCTCGACGTTTCTTAACTTCGGTAATCGTACGAGGGGATCGGTGTTTAATCGCGATGTGTTCGTAAGTCTTAGCAATCAGTCATAATAATAAAATTGTTTCGTTTGCAATCAATAACTGTTTGGGTGTCAATAGGAATGAGATATGGAATAATAAAGATAATAAATCATTACTGAAACTGGTTAGATTAACCTTTTGTTTAATTGAACTAGTGGAGAAGAGAGTTTGAATAAATTGACTGGAAGCTCATCTACCTGTTTGAAAAAGCTGGACAATTTAGTGAAGGAAATCGATCTTTGCAAAGTGTTAACCTGTTTATCGTCTCTGGTTTGTAGTGGTCTATTCAGCAATTCCTCAGGTACCCCAATCCTGCATCAATTACTATATTCTTCAGGTTTCTTTTTTAGTCGCTTTATTACAGGGTGGGGGACATAGTAGGCATTGTTTCTTGGAAAAAGCGATAAAGGGAGAGAAAAAGACAGAGAGGGGGAAGTTAGAGAGAATGGATGCTGACAGATTGGTCAACCCCTCAATCTCTTCATGCGTTGGCTTGCCTTTCTGCTGAAGCCAGGGCACATAAAGGAATCTGGGAGAAGAAGGTATCAAAGCTTTTGCCACAAACGTATTGCCAATTTTCTCGCATTTTTCGGTCTTATATCAACACTTAAACAATTCCACTTCCACTGGTTGCAATCTCCTTCTACTCAGTTCAGGTCGTCCATGTTTTGACCAGTATGGTAATATTTGTCATTTTTATCTATCCTAGGCATTCTGTAGCAAAAGAAACTTTTCGAAATAAGGAAACGAATTAAATCATTGACCAATTAATTAACTGACCTTATCAGGCAGCCTACAAGATACATGATTCATATAAAAAAAAAACTTTGCTTATAAAAAAACGAATAAACTGGGCAATGTGATGTACAACACTGTCTTACATTTCTTTAAAAAAAAAAAATAAATTGCAGATGTGTAATTTTTTTATGGAATCTAAAACATAAAATGACAAAGGCCACCAATCTCCAAGACTAAAGAAATATGGTTAATTCTTCTATCTTCTCTGCTCAAGAAAATAAACAAAGAACACGTTTGTTTTAGGAAAAAGAGTTCAGACAACCGGTTTCAATGCCGGAAACCAAAGAAAGTTTGAGAAAATGAGTCCTTGTATTTACCAGACATTCTGACAAACAGCTTTTTTAAAATTTATTTTAGATGTTTTTAGAAATTTATTATAAATAACCTATTATTACCATAGGACGATTGTGATGTTTCGATTTGTGAATTTCCCAGAATCATCAAATGCTGTTGCTCGTTAATGTAACCGCGAAACTACCAGCAAATGTGTAAATTTATACTCGTCCAAGTTTCGGGTATGGATTTATTAAAAAAACAACTTCATTGTTCCATCCGAATTTGATCTCGGGTACTTAATTATTCGTCCTGAAATTTAGCCGTGCGTTTCACAACGATTAGAATGTTTATTGTTTTTTACAACTACATGAATACTACTCTAATCTATCTATCAGGTCAATACAAGAAGTAAGAAACGAATTCAATTTTCAAGACATATTTCACAAAGTTAAAAAAAAAATACAGAACTTTTTACGTAAGTTGGAGTTTTTCCTTCAGAACTGCACTAATGGAATTTATTCAGACTATACTTAAATCGAAATTCTCTAGCAGCGCTACTGAATTTTAAAAAGAATTTTTTTATAGTTAAGTTATTCTTGTTTGCTATTAAAATTTACTCAACGTTGGACTTAATTTAGAACGCCATCATCATACTATTGAAGTTTAACTATATTTTTATGTGAGTTAGAATTTTAGGACTGTACTATTAAAATTTACACAAATTTTTACTTTAATTTGAATTTTTATCTGTACTATTGAAATTTAATCAAACCTTACGTAAGTGAGAACTATCACCCTAGGCAATTAAGATTTACTCAGATTTTTGTGATCAGTTGGAACTTTAACACAATATTATTGAAACTTATACAGATTTTCAGGTCACTTGGAATTCTAATCTTGTTCACTCAGATTTTTACTTCACTATATAACCTGCCGAATTCGAATTCCAGTTGAATCCGTTGCATTCACATACGCACAAATACCCTTGGGAAAGGTATTAATCCGTCTCTTCCCTCCAGTTATGGGTTAAATAGCAGGACAGATTGGGTTCTATAGCCTTGGCTGGCAACCAATCTACGGCAGAAAGCACAGGCAACCTACTGCGGGATAATCTTCTGCCCAGTCAGTCATGTCTCTAAAGAGACATGATCGCCCAAGCGTGTTTCACGTATGGCACTTAACTGACTGACTGACAGAATGTAATTATGCATTAGCGGATGTGCGTTGTGCTGCAGTGGATATCGGCTCGGAAAGAGAAATCAGGGAGCAGAGTTCGAATTCCAGCCGAATTCATTACATTCACTTACGCGCAAATAACCTTGGGAAATGTATTAATCCGTCTATTCCTTCCAGTTATGGGTTAAATAACAGGATAGATTGGGTTCTATAGCCTTGGTCGGCAACCAGTCTACAGCAGAAAGCAATCGAAACCTCCTGCGAGATAATCTTCTGCCCAGTCAGTCATGTATCTAAAGAGACATGATCGCACAAGCGTGTATCACATATGGCACTTAACTGACTGATATAACCTGCCAGCCTGACGTCTACAAGTCTTGTAAATATTTTTCGAACTCTTGTTCAGTATCATTAAAATTTAATACAATTTTAGTGAATTTGGAACATTATTCCTATACAGATTTTTTCGTAATTTGGAGTTCTGATCAAATATAATGAAAATTTAATAGAATTTTAGTTAAGTTGAAACATTATTCCCTAATGAAATTTTTCGTAAGTTGGAACTTTAGTCCAGTATTACTAAAATTTAATACAATTTTACTGAATTTGGGACATTACTCCAATACAGATTTTACGTAATTTGGAGCCTGGATCAAATATGAAAATTTAATAGAATTTTAGTTAAGTTGAAACATTATTCCCGTATGATTTTTTTTCGTAATTTGGAAGTTTAGTCCAGTATCATTAAAATTTAATACAATTTTAGTGAATGTCGAACATTATTCCTACACAGATTTTTTTTGTAATTTGGAGCCTTGATGAAATGTGAAACTTTAATAGAATTTTAGTTATGTTGAAACATTATTATTTCGTATGTTGGAAATTTAGTCCAGTATCATTAAAATTGAATACAATTTTAGTGAATTTGGAACATTATTCCTATACAGATTTTTACGTAGTTTGGAGCTCCGATCAAGTGTCATGAAAATTTAATAGAATTTAGTGAATTTGAAACATTATTCCCGTATGAAGTTTTTTGTATGTTGGAACTTTAGTCCAGTATCATTAAAATTTAATACAATTTTAGTGAATTTTGAACATTATTCATATAAGGATTTTTACGTAATTTGGAGCTCTGATCAAATATCATAAAAATTTAATAGAATTTTAGTTAAGTTGAAACATTATTCCCGGATGAATTTTTTCGTAAGTTGCAACTTTAGTCCAGTATCATTAAAATTTAATACAATTTTAGTGAAATTGGAACATTATTCCTATACAGATTTTAACGTAATTAGGAGCTCTGATCAAATATCATGAAAATTTAATAGAATTTTAGTTAAGTTGAAACATAATTCCCGTACGAATTTTTTTCGTAAGTTAGAAATTTAGTCCAGTATCATTAAAATTTAATCCAATTTTATTGAATTTGGAACATTATTCCTACACAGATTTTTACGTAATTTGGAGCTCCGATCAAATATCATGAAAATTAATAGAATTTAATTAAGTTGAAACATTGTTCCCGTATGAAGTTTTTCGTAAGTTGGAACTTTAGTCCAGTATCATTAAAATTTAATACAGTTTTAGTGAATTTGGAACATTATTCCTATACAGATTTTTCGTCATTTGGAGTTCTGATCAAATATCATGAACATTTAATAGAATTTTAGTTAAGTTGAAACATTATTCCCGTATGAATATTTTCGTAATTTGCAACTTTAGTCCAGTATCATTAAAATTTAATACAATTTTAGTGAATTTGGAACATTATTCCTCTACAGATTTTTCGTCATTTGGAGATCTGATCAAATATCATGAAAATTTATTAGAATGTTAGTTAATTTGAAACATTATTCCGGTATGAATTTTTTCGTAAGTTGGAACTTTAGTCCAGCATCATTAAAATTTCATACAATGTTAGTGAATTTGGAACTTTATTCCTATACAGTTTTTACGTAATTTGGAGCTCTGATCAAATATTATGAAAACGTAATAGAATTTTAGTTAATTTGAAACATTATTCCGGTATGAATTTTTTCGTAAGTTGCAACTTTAGTCCAGTATCATTAAAACTGAATACAATTTTAGTGAATTTGGAACATTATTCCTATACAGATTTTTACGTAATTTGGAGCTCTGATCAAGTATCATAAAAATTTAATAGAATTTTAGTTAAGTTGAAACATCTTTCCCGTACGAATTTTGTCGTAAGTTGGAACTTCAGTCCAGTATCATTAAAATTGAATACAATTTTAGTGAATTTGTAACATTATTCCTATACAGATTTTTACGTAACTTGGAGCTCGGATCAAGTATCATGAATATAAAATAAAATTTTAGATAAGTTGAAACATTATTCCGGTATAAATTGTTTCGGATTTTGGAACTTTAATCCAGTATCATTAATATTTAATACAATTTCAGTGAATTTGGAACATTATTCCTATACAGATTTTAACGTAATTTGGAGCTCTGATCAAATGTCATGAAAATTTATTAGAATTTTAGTTAATTTGAAACATTATTCCCGTATGAATTGTTTCGTAAGTTAGAACTTTAGTCCAGTATCATTAAAATTTAATACAATTGTAGTGAATTTGGAACGTTTTTCCTATACAGATTTTTATGTAATTTGAAGCTCTGATCAATATCATGAATATGTAATAGAATTTTAGCTAAGTTGAAACATTATTCCGTATTAATTTTTTCGTATGTTGGAACTTTAGTCCAGTATCATTAAAATTTAATACAATGTTAGTGAATTTGGAACATTATTCCTATACAGATTTTAACGTAATTTGGAGCTCTGATCAAATATCATGAAAATCTATTAGTTTTTTAGTTAATTTGAAACGTTATTCCCGTATGAATTATTTCGTAATTTCGAAGTTTAGTCCAGTATCATTAAAATTTAATACAATTTTAGTGAATTTGGAACATTATTCCTACACAGATTTTTTTGTAATTTGGAACTCTGATCAAATATCATGAAAATTTAATAAAATTTTAGTTAAGTTGAAACATTAATCCCGTATGAATTTTTTCGTAAGTTGGAACTTTAGTCCAGTATCATTAAAATTTAAGACAGTTTTATTGAATTTGGAACATTATTCCTATACAGATTTTTCGTAATTTGGAGTTCTGATCAAATATCATGAAAATTTAATAGAATTTTAGTTAAGTTCAAACATTATTCCCGTATGAATTTTTTCGTATGTTGGAACTTTAGTCCAGTATCATTAATATTGAATACAATTTTAGTGAATTTGGAACATTATTCCTATACAGATTTTTTCGTGATTTGTAGCTCTGATCACATATCAGGAAAATTTAATAGAATTTTAGTTAAGTTGAAACATAATTCCCGTATGAATTTTTTCGTAAGTTGGAACTTTAGTCCAGTATCATTAAAATTTCATACAATGTTAGTGAATTTGGAACATTATTCATATACAGATTTTTCGTAATTTGGAGTTCTGATCAAATATCATTAAAATTTAATAGAATTTTAGTTATGTTGAAACATTTTTTCCGTGTGAATTTTTTCGTAAGTTGGAACTTTAGTCCAGTATCATTAAAATTTCATACAATGTTAGCGAATTTGGAACATTATTCCTATTCATATTTTTTCGTAATTTGGAGCTTTTATCAAATATCATGAAAATTTAATAAAATATTAGTTAATTGGAAACATTATTCCTGTATGAATTTTCTCGTAAGTTGGAACTTTAGTCCAGTATCATTAAAATTTCATACAATGTTAGCGAATTTGGAACATTATTCCTATACAGATTTTAACGTAATTTGGAGCTCTGATCAAATATTATGAAAATTTAATAGAATTTTAGTTAATTTGAAGCATTATTCCCGTATGAATTATTTCGTAACTTGGAACTTTAGTCCAGTATCATTAACATTTAATACAATTTTAGTGAATTTGGAACATTATTCCTATTCATATTTTTTCGTAATTTGGAGCTTTTATCAAATATCATGAAAGTTTAATAAAATTTTAGTGAATTTGGAACATTATTCCTTTACAGATTTTAAGTAATTTCGAGCTCTGGTCAAATATCATGAAAATTTAATAGAATTTTAGTTAAGTTGGAACATTATTCCCGTACGAATTTTTTCGTATGTTGGAACTTTAGTCCAGTATCATTAAAATCGAATACAATTTTAGTGAATTTGGAACATTATTCCTATACAGATTTTTCCGTAATTTGGAGCTCTGATCAAGTATCATGAAAATTTAATAGAATTTTAGTTAAATTGAAACATTATTCCCGTATGAATTTTTTTCGTAAGTCGGAACTTTAGTCCAGTGTCATTAACATTTAATACAATTTTAGTGAATTTGGAACATTATTCCTACACAGATTTTTACGTAATTTGGAGCTCTGATCAAATATCATGAAAATTTAATAGAATTTTAGTTAATTTGAAACATTATTCCCGTATGAATTTTTTCGTAAGTTGGAACTTTAGTCCAGTATCATTAAAATTGAATACAATTTTAGTGAATTTGGAACATTATTCCTATACAGATTTTTCGTCATTTGGAGTTCTGATCAAATATCATGAAAATTTAATAGAATTTTAGTTAAGTTGAAACATTATTCCCGTATGAATTTTTTCGTAAGTTGGAACTTTAGTCCAGTATCATTAAAATTGAATACAATTTTAGTGAATTTGGAACATTATTCCTATACAGATTTTAACGTAATTTAGAGCTCTGATCAAATTTTATGAAAATTTAATAGAATTTTAGTTAAGTTGAAACATTATTCCTGTAAGAATGTTTTCGTAAGTTTGAAATTTAGTCTAGCATCATTATAATTTAATCCAATTTTAGTGAATTTGTAACATTATTCCTATACAGATTTTTACGAAAGTTGGAATTTTCCTCCTTAGCTCTTGAAATTTAATAAGATTTTATTTAAACTGAACATCTATAACATTATTATACGAAGTTACTCAGATTTGTGCGCAAGTTGGAATTTTAATTTTTCGATATTGAAATATATTTGTTTTTGTTAATTAGAATTCTATTACAGCACTGTTTGATCTTACTCGGATTTTGACGCAGTTCAAAATTATCAAACCATTACTACTGAATACACAAATTATACTGGTTTGCAACAACAACAAGAACAACAACAGAAAAAAATGAAATGGTATCAAGACACCAAACATCTGTTTTTAGCTAATTTGAGTTCGCTGAATCTTAAAATGACCTTCCTTTTTCTTGGTTGTTTACCGTCTTTGCTGTACAGAAATGCCTCATGTTTAGAAAAAAGCATTTTCATTCGTTTTCTGCATATATAATTTTGATTGATGACAACATCCTTCAAAGTAAAATCGTAGAAACCTCTCAATTCATATTTAAACTAACCAACACTATTAGTCAATAACAATCAATCTTTAAGTTTTTAAGATAATACGACTGAATATACCAAAACCAAGTATTTACCTAAAATTATACTCCATGATTAAATTTACTATTGCCAGTAAGCAAAATATTCTGGTGTATTTCAAACAGAAATTATGTTGATTGGAATCTAAAATCTTGAGATGTGTTTTTAATTTTCAATTTTTCGGCCATTTTTTAGCGCTCGACACATCTGTAAACAAAAGTTAATTTTAGGTTATAAAAATCTTGCAACATAAAATATACATCTGTGACAGATTATTTTTAGAAAATTAGCAAATTTAATGTTAAATTAATCTGATTTACACAAGTATTACAAGTATTACTTACTTACAGCATGAAAGTTAGAATAAAACTGTTTTTAAACAGAGTCGACCTTTTTAACCTTTTTAGCGTAATTGAAATATGTTGACAGATGCAAGATAAGTGTATGGCAATTACGAGTGACATAATTGTACAATCTTTTTTCCGGTAAGGAGAAAAACCCTGAAACACATAACTTTTTTTATGTACACATAGAAATTATCATACAAGAAAAGAAAACTTCAAATACACACACAAAAAATTGAAAATATTTTAAAAATATGATTTGTATTAAACTTTCAATTTTCGATTAGTAAATATAGTCTTTCCCATATTACCTGCCAGCCTAACGGTTACAAGTCTTGGAAATAAAGCATTTTTTAAAACTTTATAAATTATCATAATTAAAAAAACAAATAGAACAATTCTTTTTAAATTTTATTATTAATCGAAATTAATTGTTCTTAATTTATATTATTTATTAAAGCAATTAAAAGCTTATCTAATTAAATAATGTCATAGTTTTATTGCATTTTTTATTTTACTATTCAGAGCAGATTTTCTGTAAAAGAGGCTAAATGGTTTTAAAAATAATACATGATTTACATTCCCCAATGAGTCCCGCGTTTAACTAATAAAATCATTTTTGCCTACAGAATTTAATTTCTTAAAATTTCATGAATTTACGTGGATCGGGAGTAACAGATGCAAAAAAAATAGTTTTACTAACATTTAAAAAAATGATGATTTTAATAATAATTTCATTCATTTGTGAATAAGTCCTGAAAGTTTAATTAAAATCCAACAATTATTTGATTTTTACAAGAATTTCTAAATTCATTTGTTTGCCACCGAAAAAAGTGTTTTATGTAATATTACGTTTTCTATTGTAAACTCTCGTAACGATTTGGCTCCCCGCTAACGAAGGTAAAAGCAAGATTTTTACCAAAATTTCGAACGTGTTAAGAAGAATTAAAAATTTTTGAAAAATAATTAAAAAATACTTTGATCTGCCCTCTTAATAATAGCATAAACATTTTGATAGAAAACTTCGGTTTCATTAAGTTTGGGACCTTTTTTCTTCATATAATGCTTTTTTTTTCAGCGACTTAGTGGAGGTATTTACATAAAACCAATTAATAAACTAAGAGCAGAAATAAAATCTTCGTGAACATAAGAACTACAGTAAAAATGTTTTCTTTTTTGACTGTCTGTTATATCCAATGTTATTTAAGTCCCTACTGATACACCAGCAGTAGTCAGTCATCAATCGTTTGTCCAATCGTCCGTGGTAGCGCTCTTACATTGTTTTGATATTCTGATGAAATCTTTCTTTTTGCTCATCACTCAAACAGCCACAGTTATGCGGAAATTTATCCAGACGACTATGTAAAAATGAACCTTAATAATCATATTAGCATATTGCCGATAAAATGTATTACTGAAAAATTTTATCAGTTAACTTGGATTTTGGCGGTGATTTGGAAAAATTCGGGACTTCTTTTTTTAAAATTTTTACCTCAAAAACACTTTTTTTAAAAATAAAAATAGTTTATTTCAGGTTGCTGACAAAATGATCGGTCTACCTGAAAATTGATGGGTTTCTACGACCTTTATTAACTAAATGTGCGATCAGCCAAGATTGAAAATTGATCTAAAAATGATCAATTTCATTACAGTAAAAACGGTAGTTAAACTTTCATATCTAAAGTTCTTTCCTGAATCTTCACCATCAAATTAACTGAAAAATGTTTTGTTTCTTAGCACCAAAAATCGTGTTGACCAGTGTTATCGCGCTGTACTTACTCCACCCACATCAATAGATAATTTAAACAAGATAAGAATAAACTTAATATATGTTTGTGTTGTATAAATTAAGATACCAGTACATATATAGAGAGGACAAGATCCCACTGTCTATAAAATAGTTCCATGGCACGAGTCTCAAATAGCGTCTGAAAAGTCTAGCTCAAAACCTGAAAAGACCGTCGTCTCATAACCAGCTGATCCGGGTGGAGCTCGTGAGACCTAGAAGGTAGTTTTTTTAGGGGAAAAACCCTGGTTTTAAACCTTGGTTGCTTTGTGGTCATACCCGAACATCGAAAAGGCTATGGAAGTAAATCCAGGCATAAAATCCGGAGTATAGCCCCGAAGGTGGTTGGATCTCAAAACTAACAACGTTCTGGCACAAAGTCAGACCCAAATGTATCCTTTGGATATTTTTGGTACGGCCGAGAGGTGATCCATGTGGTTTTGGCAGCGCATGCCCCCCCATATATCATCGCCCAGGTATGTACCCTGGAGAGGTCACTCCAGTCTCATGAACAAAGGACTAAATTTTCACCAGAGTGTTACCTTTATCTCACAAGATAAACGGATGCTACGTTAGTTTATTTATTTTCCGTAAGGTGGAGCTGTTGGTTTTCTTTTCTATCACAAATTGTTTTAAAATATCAGGTTACATTAGCCTAGAAACAAAAATGATGATTCTGATGATTTTTATATAACTCAATATTTATGTCTAGCAATTCCTTTAAAAGAACGAATTTCCTGCCTTAATACAAAGTGGGGGAAACTTTGACTAAATACTTTAGTTTTCATATCATGGGTTCTTGTGCGAGCAAGATAGTTTAATAGTTTTACATTGCTTTTGATTCTTATTGTACGAACTAACACACACACACACACACACACACACACACGCACACACATCTTTCTTTTTATATATATATATATATATATATATATATTGACTCTCCCGTCGATTTCGACGTATGAGTGTCTAACTCAGTTAGACTGCCACACAAAGCATTGTTTAGAGCAGTGAAATCTTGTGTAGCACCATCCATACTTTTTGGAACTGTTGATAACAAACAATCGGTGCAAAAGTTTGCCACAGATCGCATGAAAAGCAGACCTCAGTTATTTACCCCATCATCATCATCATCATCATCATCATCATCATCATCCCCAGATGGTGCATAGGGCAGCAACTTTTTGTTGCTGTTTCTGTAACAAACTGTTTTTTTACGGGGCAGGGTTGTTAGCCCTGCACCCAACCCCCAAACCTGGAGAACCGGTGAACCGGTGAACCATTCTTGGTCCTTACGTTTACAGCACCTTCTTCTTCTTCTATGTGCCCTGTCCCTTCAGGACGTAGGCGATCATGGATCTCCACGTCTCCCTATCCCTTGTGGCTCTTAGTATGTTTGCTCCTGTTGCTCCTGGCAACCCCCGTTCCGTCATCCACCTGATCAGACTCTGCAGATATGTTATCCGCTGCCTTCCTCTGTCTCTCCTTCCTTCTATCTGACCAGTCAGTATCAGGTTCTCCAGGCTCTCCTTCCTCATTGCATGTCCCAGGAACTTCAGTTGTCTCTTCCTGATGCTCAGCATCAATTTCCTTTTTGTTGCCATTCTTTCTAACACTTCGTCGTTGCTTTTATGCTCAGTCCACGATATCCATAGCATCCTTCTGTAGAACCACATTTCGGCCGCTTCCAGTTTTTTCCTCATTTTCGATGATATTGTCCAGCATTCACAGCCGTACTGAAGAACTGACATCACGTAGCAGTCTAGCACTCTTTTCTTCGTTTCTATTGAGATCTTCCTGTGTGTTAGTATTTTGCTCATCTTCTGGAACGCGTCCTTTGCCATGCCAATTCGCCTTCGGATCTTCGTGTCGCACTTTCCATCTCCTGTTAGAACACTAAGAATTTACAGCACCTGGTATTCCCAAATGGTCACCCATTTAAGTACTGAGCAGGCTCGATGTTGCTTAACTTCGGTGATCGGACGGGAACCGGTGTATTCAACACGATATAGCCGTAGACTATTTACCCCATAACTGGAGGGAATGGACGGATTAATACCTTTACCAAAGGGTACCAGTGCGTAAGTGAATGCAGAGTGTTCGACTGAAATTGGAACTCGGCTCACCGATTTCCCTTTCCAAGCCGACATCCACCGCACCACAACACACCGCACATCCGTCCCTAAACGCTTACAGCACCTGGTATTCCCAAGCGGTCACCCATCTAAGCAACGTTGAGTCTGCTCAGTGCATATATATATATATATAAAAGTGGACATTGAAATCATCACTAAGGTAGTGAAAGTCTGTTTCATGCTCAACGCAATCGTCAGGCTATCCATTACGTTCAGCATGAAACAGAATGTCGCCACCAGGTGTTGACTTCCATGTCCATTTTTATCTAAAGTTATTTTTTAAATGGAACTTTGTGTGTGTGTGTGTCCGTTACCTATAGACACCGAAATGGCTGAACAGATTTTCTTGAAAATTTACACAGTTGTACTCTAAGCATCTGCGAATGTTCTTAGCTAGGTTTTGTGTTGAGATACCGACGATAAATATCGAAAATCGATAATCGAAAAAATCGGGTTATAGAAGGAGTGGTCCGATCTTAATCAAATTTGATACACTCATAGACAAAGACATAAGAAACGATATTCAGGGGTTTCAAGGTTGCAGTTCTTACAATAGTGCAGAAAATCGATAATATATATATATATATATATATATATAAGGCAAGATGTTTGTGTGTGTGTCTGTTTATCTGTCTGTATGTCTTTTATACAAATCCACAATTTTTATCCGATTCTCACCAAACTTCAAAATTTGACTTACACCCATTCATTTTTCTTTCAGTCTACGGTTTCACTTTAACTGGAAACAACTATTGCTTTTTAGTCTTTCGTGCCAACGTCCAAAGAGTCTGAGCTCCAGGACCATGGATTAGTTTTAAAGCTTTCACTACACCCGAGCAACCCCGGGCTATACTGCTATATATATATTTACATACTCTCTATACTTGATATTAGACACTTTAATCCATAAATATAGCATACCTTAAAACTATATTTTATCACACACACACACACACACACACACACACACACACACACACACGCACGCACGCACGCACGCACATCTATATATCTATATATACTCCTAAATAAAGGGAGGGAGATCATTAGTATGTATTGTCATAGAAATAAGTATAAATTGCAATAATTATCCTATTCTTCCAATTAGTCACAATATGGTTTATTTAAAAGATTTACCTAAGCAATTACTCCCCTCTACCTACCACTACTAACTCAAAGGTCAAGCCACATACCTTCCACTACCAAAGTAGAAATTACTACTAGAATTCCACTAGCTTAACCCTACAAAAACCAATATCCCCCAACCCCTTCCTTACTAAGAATTTTTCCTCATTCTTTGTTTAAAAGGGGCTGAGAATGAATGTCTTAAAATGACATGTTGAAAATGGCTATTTCCCCTCTAAGTTTTATTTGAATTTACACACACACACACACACACACATATATATATATATATATATATATATATATATATATATATATATATATCGGCATGCAGTGTGGGTATAGAATAATCCAAAGGAGTGTCCTGTACATACAGTGGTAGGATATATATATATATATATATATATATATATATATATATATATATATATATATTCCTTTTTATCTGAAACAAACTTCCTTACCAGGCAAAACGGATACTAATATTTCGAGTTTAGGGGAGTTCAAATTATTGGCCACGTTTCTAAAATGTTTATTAAAATTAGTTAAATAATAAAAACCAGTTCATATATCAATTAACCATTAAAATATTTCTTTAATTTCGCCTGATCTTAAGTGAACATTTGAAATGTTTTCGAATGACACCTTGAGGAAAAGACTCTAGCTTCATATAAAATTGTTAATGAAAGCACCTTTAGTTGTTAACTGGAAGAACAATGTTGCATTGGCAGAAATACATGATAGTCTAGTGAAGCTGTGTCTAATGAATATGCCGCACGAGGAAGAGTATTGTTTTTCAAAGTTTTATCTTTTGTTGGGAAATGAATCAACAAAAGAACTTGGGGACAAATATTCCTATGCAATATGACCTTTCTGTCCGGTAAATGGCCAGTTTCTTGCAAATTTTAAGGTGACGCCCTTCAGTAGGCGTCTCGTCAGACTTCAACTTTTCGTAATACGGTGCCCCTTTCCTATTCTACCAAATAAAAAACAATATCTTAAAAAAAAGAGAAAAGAATACATGTTGAGACTTCAGAGTTGTCTTAGAGTCATTCCTAATTTGAGACACTTCCGATTATCATTTTTTTGACATTATTTACATTGTTTGGACTGTTGTCTTCATCTTTGTAACCATATTCCTGACTTTCTTCTTCTTCTTCTTCTTTTGTGTACCCTGTCCCTCCAGGACGTAGGCGATCATGGCTTTCCACGTTTCCCTATCCCAGGTGGCTATGAGCACGCCTTCTCCTGTTACATCATGGAATCCTCGGTCCGTCATCCACTTGACTAGGTCCTTCAAATATGTTATCCGTTGCTTTCCCCTGTCTCTTTTTCTCTCTATCTGGCTTGTTAGTATCAGGTTCTCCAAGCCCACTTTCTTCATTGCATGTCCCAGGAACTTCAGCTGTCTGTTCCTTATGCTCGGTATTAATTTCCTTTTTGTTTCCATCATTTCCAATTTCTTCAGATCATTGATATTTCGAAATGAACATTTTATTTCAATCACTGGGGTGGATTGTTCTCGTTCCACGAGTCATGCCACTTCCGGATGTCTTACTTATTTTCATTTTAACTCAACCTTTTTTTTTGGTTGTTGTTGTTTACAACTACTGCAGCCAGGTATTGAACTCACAACTCTTTGGATCAAGTCACTCGATCCAAACAACTCTTTTATACACTGCGCCGTGCGTCAATGATTGAGGTATTCGTAGACGACACCTTCATACTCTGGCCACACCAGGAAGAGTTACAGCTACTACTGAACCACGTGAACTCAATAAGAACATCGATACAGTTCACAATGGAAAAAGAAAAGAACAACAGACTAGCTTTCCTGGACGTACAAATATCTCGAACAGAACATGGTTTCAAGTCATCCGTATATCAGAAGCCAACATTCGCCGAACAATACCTCAACTTCAATTCCTACCACTCATAGAATGTAAAGAAAGAAATCGTACTCTGCTTACAACATCGAGCAAAAGTCATAAGTGGCAACCCATAGACAGATGAACAAGAAATAGTCAGTATAAGTAGTACCCTATAACGTAACACAAACCTGGGTACAGGACAGCAGCTCCAACAAACGTAGATGGAAGGGTGCAAGAGGATGACAACGCTCAGAAAACAGCCTCAGTCTGCCTACCCTATGTGAAGGAATTATCGGAATGAATACAAAGAATTTGTGGTTCATATAACATCAGGATGAGCTTCAAAAATGGTTCAACACTTCGCAGATACCTCTTCTGTATAAAGCCTCCAGTAGAGAAGAACGTGACTAAGGAATGTGTGTATGCCATCTCATGAAGCTGCGGTAAAAAGATGTAAAGGTGAAACGAGCCGCTCCCTTAAGAAAAGGCTGCAAGAACATCACAAGATCGTAACATGAGGGAAAATAAAAAATCAGGTATATCTGACCATATATGGAGGGAGTATTACCGTTCCCTGTGGGATGAAGATGAAATAATAGATAGTTTGTTTCGGGGTTTAACGACCTATCAATCCTTATGGGATCATTTAAGGTCATAACAAATGATTTTGGGTAAGGTTATATTATTTTACAGAATTTTGGAAGATGTCTTGCTTTTGAAACGTTTCCACTGCAAGTCTTAACCTTGTTATTTAACCCATAACTGGAGAGAAGAGACGGATTAATACCTTTCCCAAGGGTACCAGTGCTTAAGTGAATGCAGGGTATTCAACTGGAATTTGAACTCGGCTCACCGATTTCTCCCTCTGAGACGATATCCACTGCACCACAACGTACATCCGTCACTAAACGCTTACAGCACCTGGTATTTCCAAGCGGTCACCCATCTAAGTACTGACCAGGCTCGACGTTGCTTAACTTCGGTGATCGAGAGAAAACTGGTGTATTCAACGTGATATGATCGTAAGCGCGCACATCCGTCACTAAACGCTTACAGCACCTGGTATTCCCAAGCGGTCACCCATCTAAGTACTGACCAGGCTCAACGTTGCTTAACTTCGGTGATCGAGCGAGAACCGGTGTATTCAACGTGATAGGCCTTAAGCCCGAAATAATAGATAGGGAACAATACTAGAAAATATGAAAACCAAAGGAATCAGCACATATGCTGGATCACAAAAATCTTCTAAGCAGGCCAAGAATAGAAATGAATACAATATGGAAACCAGTATTACGGAGTTCTAGAGAAAACAAATTACAAGCATCAAGATTGCAATATGAGCTCTGGTTAAAATGGTTACTGAGACATTAGGTTTGTAAGTCCACAAAATTTATACACTAATGTAAGTCTTTAAGGACACGTGGTCCAGCGTTGGATGGATCAAATGACTTGACCCAAAGAGTTGTGAGTTCAATAACAGGCTACAGCAGTAATGAACAAAAACTTAGAGGGTTGAGTTGAAATGGAGATAAGTAAGACATCCGGAAGAGCCATGATTCTTGGAACGAGAACAATTTACCCCGGTGATCGAAATAAAGGGTTCAATCACCTGAAGAAGCTGAGGGTGTACAACGGCCGAAACGTCGTGAATATGGCAACAAAGATGAGGCCAACAGTCTGAACAATGTACATAATTATAATACCTCATCTCAGAAATACAGACAAACATAATTTTTTTTATACATTCATAATTTTTTAAACTTGGCAAAAAATGAAACGTAGGCGATGGGCCGCTGTCCACTGTGTAAAACATTTTACAGCTTTTTGAATCTTCAGAAATGTTTGCAAGTATCTTACAAGTGTTAAGTGATCGACAAAGTTTTTCGGTCAATTTCAAAGTTAACTCATTAGAATTATCATCGAAAAGGCCTTGCAAGCCATTACCTCTATATTAATGTAACTTACCGCAAATCTTCTAAGTCAGATTCCTCTTTCGCAATATTAACTGCTTCCAACCGAATCATTTCTTTTGCCATAATCGATCATCTTTTTCGCTTCTCCTTCTATGTTGTCTAACCAGAAAAGGAAAATGTAGCATTCTACATGTACCTTGTCAGCCATTAAATTTAGTATTAAAAAAACAACACTGCATGTAAAACAACCGAAAATCTATTTTTAATTGTGTAAGCAATCTCTATTTTTAAGACGGTTTTAACTTTAGCTTCCATTTAACACTTAAAGCCATTTTTTATCATTTCACCCCAAGCATGGCGGTACCGCCACTGATGTGCATGGGGCTACATAAGAGAGTTAAAGTTTTAGGCAGGAGGAGCGTGAAGAGAAAGACGAACCAGTTACAGGGAGTGAAAGAGAAAGGGCACGAGAAGGATGTGAACACAGGAGTGGAGACAGTTGCGAAGGTAGAGAGAAAGGAAAAGAACAAGATACACGGGGTGATGTGGAAAGGGCTGGAGTTAAGTGGATAAGAAATGGGAATTGACTTTGCATTTAATTTCCTGGAGGTTGTAGCCGTCAAGAAAGCAAGTATATGGAAGGGAGTTTCACAGGCGGGAAGCACGAGAAAAGATGGAGTAGAATTGTCGCCTGCATTTGGTTGATCTAACTGTAAAAGGGTGGGACCTTGTTGACAGTCTGGTTACCCTAGTAAATTCTTGTGGAGGGGGCACCAGTGACCTAAGTTTGTCAGAGCAGAAGCCATGAAAATATTTATAAAAGAGACAGAGGTAAGCCACATCCCGCCGCTGAGAAAGTGACTGGAATCGAGCTTCCAGGTCGGGGACCAATCACATTGCAGATTCTTCTTTGGAGCCTGTCGAGAACACTGAGACGAACAACAGGGGCGCCTGACCAGATATGACAACAGTATTCCATGTACGGTCGGATGATTGATTTGTATATGTGCAAGATGGATTCAGAGGGCAAAGCTTCCTGGCCCGACACAGTGACCCAACCTTCTTAGCAATGGATTTAGCTGTTGAAAAGACTCATCCGGGAACGTTGCATTTGAAATTGAATGTACAGTAAATCGGATGAAAGACCATAATTTTTAGCAATATACACCGATATAAAAGCTTTAAAGAACCCTTTCCTGTAATAACACTATGTTCATTCGTACTAATGTCCTCATCTTTGTTGCTATTATCACAATTTTTCAGCCGTATGTTCTCCGGCCTTCTTCAGGCGTCTGTTAATGCAGATAACCTTCAAGGAATTTTGAACCGAACACTTTATTTAATCTAAGGAGATATAATATTCTCTTGTTCGTTGTCCGTGACAAGGGATATTTCGTTTAGTTTTATTAATTACGGCTCAGTTATTGCTTGCCTTGATTTTGCTGAGGTCAGGTTTGAACTACCCTATCCAGAAAATGAATTTACAATTACTATGGTATCAATTTAGCAAACCAAACATTTTTATTCACAAGGCTACTGGCGACATATCCAGAGACTGGGGTAGTAGAACGAGAACACTATATCCCTGGAATGAATAAAATTAATTTTGAAATTCCTTGAAGGTCACCTAAATAAGCTGAGGAAAACTGGGAAGCACAACGGCCACAGCGTTGTAATAACAGCAGCAAAGATGAGGACATTAGTCAGACTGCAGGTGATGTAAATGATTCTTGAAATTCAGATAAAAACCTCTTCCTGTCCTCGGAGTATTTCCCGGAAGTTTGATGACGTCATAAAGACGCAAAACATTTGTAGTAACTTGTTACATTTAAAGTATTAAAGTGACAGCTGAAATTCCCGTGATCTAAATGTTTATCAATTTATTTTCAAATTTAATCTTAGACAGGGTTACCGGGTTGAGCTAACAAATAGCTATGTTGGAAAGCCACCGCAGCGATGTTTTGGATTGTCTGTGTTTTGATTCGGAGCCCCAAAACAGCAAGTAGTGAAATTAAACATTTCGTAACACCATCGTCCGGTTCACACTCTTCCCTTTATTTTTTTTAATTTTTATTTTTTTACAGCAGTAGACTTTTATTTCTTGTTTCCTGTCTTGGATTGGATTTCTGTTTCTTTCTAATGACTTCATATTCTCTTTCAGTCCTAATATCCACTTTGTGTCTTAGTGGCATTATCTCCTTGCTTGAGGTGAATTTACAAAAGGTCTTTCAAAACTAACTGAATCAGGTTCTCAAAGAGTAAAGTTTCTTCAGAGAATAAATTCATGGAAATCTACTCTGGCAAAAAAAGTTTATGAATTAGTCGAAAACGAAATGTAATCTTTCACTTAATATTCATTTGTTTGGTTATCAAGCACGATTGCCGAATTTAGTTAACAACTAGCGAATTGGATTACATTTACTCTTGGGCTTACGGCCTATCACGTTGAATACACCGGTTCTCGCTCGATCACCGAAGTTGAGCATGGTCAGTACTTAGTTGGGTGACCGCTTGGGAATACCAGGGGCTGTAAGCGTTTAGTGACGGATGTGCGTTGTGGTGCAGTGGATATCGGCTCCTCGGCTCCTCGGCTCCTCGGGAGAAACCATTCGGTGAGCCGAGTTCGAATTCCAGTTGAATACCCTGCATTCACGTAAGCACTGGTACCCTCGGGAAAGGTATTAAACAGTCTCATCCCTCCAGTTATGAGTTAAATAACAAGGGTAGGACGTGGGGACCCAGCCCTTTCATTAAAAATAAATCTTGATACTTGAAAAGAAAAAAGTATTACTATATAAAAACAACGATAAATTGTTGAAAGAAAACGTTATTACCAGCAGTAAATAAATAAAATTTAGTTGGCATTAAATGACCCGCCGTGATGTTGATATGCCATAAAAACAAAACAACCAACATTTACAGTTCCTTATGTGGTATGTTCCATTGGAACGTAAGCGATCATGCCTTTCCACAATTCCCTACCCTGTGAAGCACTTAATGAATTTGTCTTTTCTTTTTATTTCTTCTAAGCTTGTTTCATTATCCATTTATTTAAACTCAATAAGTATATTGTGCGATATTTCACTCTGTCACTTTTCCTTTCAATCTGTCCTCTTTCATAAATTTTAGCGCCTTAGAAATTTCAACTGTCTCTTTCTTTTCTATAACTAGTAGTATAGCCCGGCATTGCTCGGGTGTAATGAAAGCTTTAAAACTAATCCATGGTCCTGCAGCTCAGACTCTTTGGACGTTGGCACAAAAGACTAAAAAGCAATAGTTGTTTCCAGTTAAAGCGAAACCGTAGACTGAAAGAAAAATGAATGTATGTAAGTCAAATTTTCATTTCTTGGTATCGATATCAAATAAGTTTTTTTCGTCGTAAACTGAATTTTGAAGGCTAAATAAGTCCTCTGAGTAAATCGTATCATGGCTGTGACTAAGAACTACAATTATACCTACTTAGAGCCAAACCCGAAGCAAAAACTAAAATAAAAGGGCTGAAAAAAATAGACATACAGGCAGATAAACAGACATACACACAAACATCTTGCTCTTTATATATATATATATTATCGATTTTCTGCACTATTGTAAGAACTGCAACCTTGAAACTTCTGAATATCGTTTCTTATGTCTTTATCTATGAGTGTATCAAATTTGATTAAAATCGGACCACTCCTTCTATAACCCGATTTTTTCGATTTTCGATTTTCGATATTTATCGGCGGTACCTCGACACAAAACCTAGCTAAGTACACTCGCAGACGCTTATAGTACAACTGTGTAGATTTTCAAGAAAATCGGTTCAGCCGTTTCGGAGTTTATAGTTAACACACAGCCACATACACACACACACACACACACACACACACACACAACGTTCCATTTATAAATAAGTTTAGATATGTGACACACGTCAGAAGACATCAAACTATTTTTGTACTCAGTCTTATACGAATGCATTAGCAAAGCAGGGTGTACTAGTGGCAGCCCCGCAACATTTGTTAATCCAGCTGCTCTTGGGATGTACGCACGTGCGACCGCCGATGATAGGAATATATATGAACGCACATCTAAGAGGAGAAAAGAAGAGAGCCACTTACAACCTCGCAAGAATGTAGAATGCACGTTTTCCTTTTTGTTTTCATTTTTTTTTTTTTAACTCAGTCGTTTCTCCCATGACAAGCACATAGCCTATTTTAATCAATTAGAGCAGCACACCGTCCCATTTTTAGGACGATTGGCATTAATGATTTAAAAGTAATTTTAATGGTAAAATCAACCGTTTTCATACAGGAAATATTAGACATGTATTTTAATGCTTCCAAGACGAAGCTACTCTCCTTTCATCACCATAGAGAAACATTCCTGCCTATTATCAGAATGGATTACGCTATTCGCCTAGAAAGCAGCGCACTGTGCCTCCTTGACCTCATTCACTGAAATGGAAGGACTACATGGAATCCATAGCTGCATCTACTGCTAGGAAAGTTGGTTTACTGTGTTGGACCAGGAAGTTTTTCTCGTCAGAATCCATTTTACACATTTATGAATCTACCATTCGTCCGTGCATTGAATACTGTTGCCATATCTGGTCGAGTTCTCCTGCTATTCATCTTGAGGTTCTCGACAAAATCCAAAGGACGATCTGCAATATAATCGGTCCTGACCTGGCAGCCCACATTCAGTTACTCTGTCATCTGACGTGTGTCACATATTATAGATGGGATAAATTGCATCTATAGAAATGTTTGAATGATTGTGTAATGTAATAACAAGAGTAGGTGATTTAAACGCCACAGAAATTTGTTAGGTAAAGAAGCGCTTTACTAGTATTTTCCTAATAAAAGCAAAGTCGTTAACAATGTCACATGACATATACGAATTTGATTTTAGCCCCATCTCTTAAACAAACCATGAAGACATAAATAATTGTGCAGTATGATGCCAGAAAAGACGTTGAAGACCATCAAAGAAGCTATATTTACCAGAGCCGTTGACCTAAAATAAGATTTTCCCGACCGCCGAATGGAGAAGTACGTAATCCTACACCGGCATCCGGTTCTGCAAGCTTAAGAGACATTTGCAACAAATGCGGTTATATTACTAACTCAGTAGTCCTTCACACCGTATATTGGGATTTTTCTTTTTGCTTGGTTTTACTTTTCAGACAATAAATAGAGACTAAATATAAATAGTTAAAAAATTTACGCCTTTTTTCAGTTTTTAAAATTTCTCGCGATATAAATCTACCATCCTCCCGTGTATTGAATACTGCTGCCACATCTGGTAAATTTTTGTTTTGTTCCCCGAAGGCCTTTACCCCTTCAAATCTTTCCAAAACATCCTTATCTCCGTGCAAATGTATCTGCTGAACTGAAATCGATAATTGTTTATTGAAGAAACCTACCTTTCTTATTGTTAACGAATAGAAAGAAATCGGACTATATCGCACCCCTTACCACCGTTCTTATATCTGATTCACCGCTGAATGACTTTAGGCGTAGGATGCTTATTTCGGCCTTTTTACTTCCTTTGTGCAATTACTACGCGATTTGTTTTGTTTCGGAACTCAATTTCCGCTGAAAGTTGCGTGTATTTGCGTTTTATTTTTCCTGGGGGGCGGCTGTAACATTTTTTTTAAGAAAGTTAACTTTCAAATAGAAATTTAGGGTTAGGGTTAGGGTTATTGCGTGTTTTTTTCCTTTTAGTGACAAGAAGTCCGATTTTTTTTTTCTGGTCGTTAACAACAAAAAAGGTAGGTTTCTTCAATAAACAATTATTAATTTGAATTCAGCATATACATTTGCACGGAAATAATGGTGTTTTGGAAAGATATGAAGGAGTAAAGGCCTTCGGGGAACAAATCAAAAATTTACCTTCTACATTAGCGTGTTCGGAAAATTAATACGTTTAATCAGAAAGGCTATAAAAACAAATGTAAGTTAAATTTATTTAAATATTATCCAAAATATAATCACATTAATTTTCAAAACATGAAGCTCAACGGGAGCGAAATTTATTTTCTGGATTTTTCTCTGAAAAATTCTTGAAAGGCTGTTTTCAGTTTCATTTTTCTCTTAATGTTGTATTGATTGAAACCAGAGATGGTGCAAGGGTCTCGTTTCCCTCACTTCCACTTCGACTCTAAAATACGCAACCCAATCTACTAAATATCAATTTTCATAAAGTGGTTTTTCATATAAAATACAAATTTTATTGTAAGCTAATTATTTACAGTAATGGATCAGATGCAATATATAAGTGAACAATTCAACTCGAAAAATTGAAAATAAATACAATACATCTAAATACAATTTAGAGACATTTTCATAATAGATCATTCCATCTTAAATAAATCAACAATGTTTTGTTGCGGTAATTTTAGCATCAATTTGATATAATAATTTTAACACGTTTAACGTAATAGATAAAAAATTCTGAAATTTATATATATTTTTTGTTTCTTTGTCTTTTTGCGAGATTTAGCATCAACTAAATAAAATCACGAATTTCTATAAAAAAAAAAACCCCAAAAAACCTATAATCCTGGTCGATGAAAATTTTGTCAAAATTATTCACCGACACACTATGACGCTTCTCGATAAGAATTTTGCCAAAATTATTTACCGACCCACAATGCCCCTTCTCGATAAGAATTTTGTCAAAATTATTTACCGACTAACGATGCCTCTTCGCAATAAGAATTTTGTCAAAATTATTCACCTACCCACTCTGCCCCTTCTCGATAAGAATTTTGTCAAAATTATTCACCTACCCACTCTGCCCCTTCTCGATAAGAATTTTGTCAAAATTATTTACCGACTAACGATGCCTCTTCGCAATAAGAATTTTGTCAAAATTATTCACCTACCCACTCTGCCCCTTCTCGATAAGAATTTTGTCAAAATTAAAATTTACCGACTAACTATGTCCCTTCGCAATAAGAATTTTGTCAAAATTATTTACCGACCCACTTTGCCAATTCTCGATAAGAATTTTGTCAAAATGATATAATAACCCACTTATGCTCCTTCTTGATAATAATTTTGTCAAATTTATTTACGGACCCAATAGGCTCCTTCTCGATAAAGTGGGTCGGTTACCAGTTTAAGTAAAAGAAGGATTTTTATAGAATTCATGGTAGTCATTCTCAGGTAAATAATTATTATTGGAGAAGTATTTGGGGTAGAATTTAGAAGTAAGAATTGTGCTCACTTTTATGTGCTATTAAGAGATTTTCTCGAATAATGACTGGATGTTTGTCTGTACTTTTATTTCGCGATAAGTGGAAAATGTAGACCTGAGAATAAATATCTCCTTTGTTACAGAAACAACAAGAAATAACAAGAAAATCAAACAAAATAGGCACACCAGTATGAATAAAACAACAAAAAGAATAAAAATTAAAAACTAAAAATATAAATACGAAACCACAATAAACAAAAACAAAACGTAATAATAACATAAATACTAGATAAGTACATACAAACAACCAGTCATGGCAAAATAGAAAATAATACAACCACTAAACGAAAAATAAAAAAATAAAAATAACATAAATAAAAAAAATAAGTAAAAATAAAAATAAAAGTAAAAGCAAAAATAAAAACAAATATACGAAAGCTTACAAACAACCCAGCCATGACCCAGAAAAAAATGAACCGTCACACAACAAAACATATCAACAGACTAAGAAAAAGATCAAGACGAGGTCAACAAAACAAAAGGGCCCATCCCAACTAAACAAACACCCGTACACGTACACTAAAAAATAAAATAAATCAAACAACTACAAAATAAAACTAGAAAAATAAAGAAAATCAACCAATCATGAACAAGAAGAAATAGAATAATTAACCAATCACAAAACTACTCCAACAATATCGCACCATACTCTCTATAAACAAACAAACAGAAAAAAACAAACAAACAAAAAAACCGTAATTTCACGACAAAAGGCTCTGACGAGTGAGAACATCATAACGATGTCCTTACAAAACTTCGAAGTCGGCATGAACCTGCCCAGTTAAAGTAAGTACCTCCACTCATTTTCGATATCTAAATTTTAAATTGAATTTTTAAAAATAAAGAAGTTTTCTTGAAACTTTTATTTTTTAGCCAATTGAAAGCTAAATGATTAAATTTACCATTTCCAATAAGCAAAATACTCTGGTGTATTTCAAACAGTAGCTGTACTGATTGGAAACTAAAATTTTTAAATTAAAAAAAAATCTTTCAATTTTTGAGCCATTTTTAAGCGATCGACACATTTGTAAACAAAAGTTAATTCTCGGGTTTAAAAATCATGCAAAAATAAAAAATATATAAGTGACACATGAATTTTGACAACTTAGTCATTTTAATGATAAATTAATTTGATTTACACAATTATTACTTAGTTATAGCATGAAACTTCGAATAAAACAATTTCTTAAACTTAGAGTTCAACTTTCTGACCTTTCCACAGTATGTGTCGACAAATTTGACAGATGCGAGATAAGATATGTGTATAGCAATCACAAGTGACACTGAGTAGTAGACTAACCTCTGCTACTGTTGACACTGTCAGCTTTCTGCCTTCGGGTAGAGGGCGCTCTCTGCTTCCGAGCAGAGAGCACTAACCCAGTCGTGGTTCCGCCGAAGGGTAGAACCACGACTGGGGAAAAATAGACAGATATTTTTTGGCCCGGCTATATGGCCGGGAATACCCACTATAAAATGACCATGTGTCACATCCAGCCTACGTGGGAAGGCTAGTAAATACAATCACAAGTGACAAAATTGCACAATTTTTTCCTGTAAGGGGAGCAAACTCTGAGACACATGGCCTTTTAATTTAGACATAGAAATTACCATAAAAAAACTTCAAATACACACACACAAAAATTAAAAATTATTTTAAAGATAGAAAGAGACGACGATTTATATTAAACATTTTAATTTTTGATTAGTAAACATAAGCTTCATATATATATATATATATATATATATATATATATATATAAAGAAAAAATTAAGGCAGACACGTTATTTCATGGTAAACCGGGAGTAAGAGCCTATATCAGGCGAACCATCATCTGCTTCCGTCTTTATTGTACAGAAGATTTTACACGAATATATATATATATATACACTATCAGCATAGCCCGGCGTTGCTCGGGTGTAATGAAAGCTAAAGTTAAACGTCGTGGTAGTCTGCTTCAGGTTCACCCATCTTTTGTATAAGATCTTCCCATTTTTAGATGAGCAAAAGTAAAGGACCAGATAGTAAATAACATTTAATGTTTGTTTGCATAACACTTGGTTGCAATAACTGCACCGAGCCTGCGATACATTAACACCTCCAAACTGATGCATTCTTCATTTGTGATACTTTTAAAGACTTTCAACACAGCCTCTTTCAGTTTTTGTATGTTTCAGGGAGTTTATTCCCTTAGTCTCTTCTTCAGGAGGTTAGCTGATTGGCTTGGCCAATCTGAAACTGTCCCTTTTTTTCCTGGTGAAGTTCATTGTTATATTGACAATATATTTGGGGCCATTGTCCTGCTGCAGGATAAACTCTCTCCTAATTCGTTTGGATGCCTTTCTCTCTAAATTGGTGGACAAAATGTTTCTGTAGATTTCTGAATTCATTCTGCTGCTTCCATCATGAGTTACATCATCAATAAAGATTGAATGGACCTGTTTCAAAAGCAGCCGTGCACACTCAAACCAATACACTGCCTCCACCATGCTTCATTGATGAGCTTGTTTGCTTTGGATCATTAGCAGATCCATTTTCTCTCCATACATTGACCACTACACCACTTTTGTAGAGATTGATCTTGATCTCATTAGTCCATAAAAACTTCTTGAACTTTTGTTGCTCATCCCTGTGCATTTTTTTTTAATCATATCACCCCGAGCAAGGCGATAACGCCACTGACGTGCAGGGGGCTACGGAAGAGTGAAATGATTTGAAAAGAGAAAGCCGGAAACCACATCCTAAACAGGAAATAATGGATAAGCCTCTTCACCCGTTCAATAGACGTAGGTGGAGTGTAAACCGGGCGATAGTTTAGTCTATCTACTCCAATTGAAAAGAAAAAAAAAAGAGAGAGAGAAAAGAAAAAAAAATAAGAGTAAAAGTTTGGAAAAGAGAAAGCCGGAAACCACATCCTAAACAGGAAACAAGGGATAAGCCTCTTCACCTGTTCAATAGACATGGGTGGAGTGTAAACCGGGCGATAGTTTAGTCTATCTACTCCAATTGAAAAAAAAATTAGAGTAAAAGTTTGGAAAAGAGAAAGCCGGAAACCACATCCTAAACAGGAAACAAGGGATAAGCATCTTCATCCGTTCAATAGACGTGGGTGCAGTGTAAACCGGGCGATAGTTTAGTCTATCTACTCCAATTGAAAAAAAAAGAGAGAAAAGAAAAAAGTAAGAGTAAAAGTTTGGAAAAGAGAAAGCCGGAAACCACATTCTAAACAGGAAACAAGGGATAAGTCTCTTCACCCGTTCAATATACGTGGGTGGAGTGTAAACCGGGCGATTGTTTAATCTATCTATTCCAATTGCAAGGTCCCAATATGGCCTTCCGATTCTTACTACTGATGAGTGCTTTGCATCTTATGCTATGTATGCTCTTTGTATTTCTACTCTCGAACGGTGGATTGTAAAATCTTCACCCAGCACTGTGAATATTCTTGGTGATGTTTTTGGGGTTGTTCTTCACAGTTCTTACAATGTTTGTGCCAATTGTTGTTGTTTTCCTCACTGGACCTGTTCCATTTCTGCTGCTCAGTACACTAGTAGTTTCTTTTCAAAAGTGTTGCTGTTAACTATGTCCAATGTTTGTTCGATGGCTCCGATCGATCTTCCTTTTTTTTTCTGTTTCAAAATAGTTTGCTTTTCTCCCATCAAAAGTTCTCTCATCCTCATGTTGGATTATCCTTTTTAACAAGAAATGCAGTCTTTACGGGTGAAACCCAAGGCTGAAAGCAATAGTAGCCATTCAGATCTATTTAATGTTTAAATAATAAATCTAAAAGACAGCAACAAGGCAACAAGAAATAACTATCAGTCACTTGTTCGAATCGTTCTGCTCACTTGGAATTGGGTTGGTTCAAACAAAAGGTGGTATGTCCTAAGTTGTTTAACACATCTAAATAAAATACAAGAAAATAAAAGTTGAAGTTCTGAATTCTTGTTTATCTTCGACTTTTGATCTAAAACCCAAATATCTTCAGAGAATAACAAAAGCAACTGAATTTGCCTTGTTATTTCAATACTTTTGGAGGAGACTAAGTTAGACCAAAAATATAAAATGTTTTCTTACTTTCTTTATCTCTTTCCTTTTTTCTATAAGACCTGGTCAAGATATGAAATGAGGGAAGAAAATTGTACAAGGATGTATACATCAAAGGGAACAGGATCTAGAGAGGGGTAATAAAAATAAAAAATAAAAATAAAAAATAAAATTAGGTTGACCCTTTGACCTTTAAGGCTGAAGGAAGAAAGCATGTATTCCCTAAAAATAGAAACTAATTGTTAAGTTTTAAAGTGACTCTTTATTCTGATTAGTTAAATGGAACACACATGAATTTTATGTCTTCCCACATCTTTAAATAACAAACGTATTGTTTCTTGTATTTAAATGAAAATCATTTTCACAACTAACATCTAACATTGCCTGATGACGAGATAGAAATCTCGAAACAGAAATTTCAGTGTCGCAGTGTATTTTTAATTTTTAATTGGATCACAATTTTTTTTTTTAATCATCTCACCCCAAGCAAGGCATTCCACTGCCACTATTACGCATGGGGCTACATAGGGGAAGGTAAAGAGAAGGAGTGGTTAGACATAGGGAATGTCAGGAGGAAGGTGACAGATGAGTAAGGATAGCGAGGATGAGGGTTAGGCAGATGGGAAGAGTGCTTGATAGAATGGGAGCAGGTTAGTGTGTTAGGAGGTGTCTATTGACCTTACATTTAAACTCCTGGAGATTGTAGCCGTCGGGGAAGCAATCGTTTGGAAGAGAATTCCACAGTCGGGAAGTGCGAGGAAAGAAATTGTTGGAGTAGAAGTTACGGCTGCATTTTATCGGTTTCACTGTAAAAGGGTGGGATCTAGTTGCTAATCTAGTATATTTAATTATATAATTATATTATGATTTACAACATTTATTGTATTGAGCACATTTAAAAAAAAATATATGCCAGAGAACTCAAAATCGTAAAACCTTGGGTCCTCTTTACCTGGATATATATATATATATATATATATTAAAGAGAAAACAAAAACGTTGGTGAACTCAACGGTCAACTTGTCAAAAGATCTAACACTAACCAAGAGAAAATCTCGAACAAAGACAAAAAAAAAAAACCCTAAAGTTAAGCATCTATCTTTTCAGTAAAGTGCTCAATGTCTAGATTACCTATCAGTCAGTTAAGCGCTATACGTGATACACGCTTAGGTGATCATGTCTTGAAAGAGTCATGACTGACTGGACAGAAGATTATCCCGCAGTAGATTGCCATTACTTTCTGCGGTGGACTGGTTGCCAACTAAAACTATAGAATCCAATCTGTCCTGTTATTTGACTAATAGCTAAAGGGGGAAAAGAGATTATATTACATTATATTAAGTATAGTATGTGGGGGATCAGTTTATTACTTAATAACAATAGAAAACCGAGCCCCTACTTTAAGCCTAGTAGAAGTTTTAATTATGTTTCCAACTATTATATTCAGTCAGTCAGTTAAGTGCCATACGTGATACACGCTTAGGCGATCATATCTCAAACGAGACATAACTGACTGGACAGAAGATTATCCCGCAGTAGGTTGCTATTACTTTTTGCGATAGACTGGTTGCCAGCCAAGGCTATAGAACCCAATCTGTCCTGTTATTTAACCCATAACTGGAGGAAAGATCCGGATTAATACTTTTCTCAAGGGTTTTTGTGCGTAAGTGAATGCAGGGAATTCAACTGGAATTCGAACTCGGTTCCCCGATTTCTTGTTCCGAGCCAATATCCACTTCACCACGACGCAACAGAGCAAAATACGCTTCACAATGATAAGACCTATCAAAAGATGACTTTAGTCGTATCTCGAGTTTCACGCTTACGTAAACTTCAGACGATATGAACATAAATGAAAGAAGTGAGCACAGCTTTTATAACTCCTGACCACAACACATGCCTTAAATCATCGCATGAGAAAAATGTCAAAATAATCTTATTAAAAAACCCGCTGACCTCACCCTCGCGGAGGAAAAAGAAAATAAAAGTCAGTTAAGTGCCATACATGATACACGCTTGGACGATCATGTCTCGTAAGAGACATAATTGACTGGGCAGAAGATTATCCCGCAGTAGGTTGCCATTGCTTTCTGCAGTATACTGGTTGCCAGCCAAGGCTATAGAATCCAGTCTATCCTATTATTTAACCTATAACTGGAGGGAAGAGACGGATTAATACCTTTCCCAAACGTATTTGTGCGTAAGTGAATGCAAGGAATTCAACTGGAATTCGAACTTGCTTCCCTGATTTGTCGTTCCGAGTCGATATTCACTGCACCACAACGCACATCCATCTATTGAATATTGGAAAATAAAAAATAGACAAAAATATCAGGGGCAAATAGTCCATATATGCAAGACATGACATTTTTTTTTTCAGAAAAAAGAAAAAAAAACTTTCATGTCAATTTTTGTTCATTTTTTGCTTATAAACGTAAAAGAAACGCTAATGCATATAAAAAGTTCATCTTGGGAAAAACTGCAGCAAAAGATTTTCATTAAACATAGTAGTTAAAGAAGCAAAAGTTGCACATGAAAAACTCATTAATATTCTACAACTTCTGCTTTTATTTTGCATTTTGAGAGAAATATTATCTTTTAACTGAGCATGAAACAATATTTGGAAAAAGAAAATAAGCAAAGAAAAAAATGCCGTCTGTTAGCCTAATCAGTAATGGCTTTATTATAGAGAGGAGGTCAGAAAAAAGTCCCCAAGAAAATAAGCTAATCAGGTGGCAGGTGAGGCAATAGGTATTTTGTATACCCAAATCTGCTAATCAACTAATTTTTATTAAGTATTCTGTTCTCGAATACTTAGGATAGCAAACTTTTGTGCAAACAATCTTTTTTGTGTAAAATTTGTTGAAAAATGCAAGTTTTATTGCTTGGAAGTTAAAATTTTTCGATTAACTATAATTTAATATTTGTTATGACCTAGTCGTCATGTTTTGTGGGAGCCCCAACGAACTCTCTAATCTTGGAGATTCAATAATTCCTGAACGACGTAACTCCCATTTAATTATTTGAGCCGAATATAAATATACTGTTTAATTAAAAACAATATTTGTAGGGGCCTCTGCTATGTTTGTCAAATTGGCTTTGTGCCAAACACAACCAAAGTCCCCACAATTTAAAATATCACAAGGTTGGAAGTTGAATGTTTGAATGTGGAAGAATGAAATATTTCGTTTTGTATGTTAGAGTAAAATTTTATTAACTAAACAACAAATTTGTAAGAAGAAAATGTTCGAAGAGAAAACGTAAGTAATTAAATGTTGCAGAGAAATAGTAGTAAGGAGTTAAGTGAATCCAGAGCTTATAGTTGATAGTAGCAGAATATGTGTATGTAGAAAGATTAATCAGGTTACTAATAAAGTCTGTGTTCCTTTCCTTTTTTTATGGCCGGTGAAAAAGTGAAAAGGAAAGTGAAGCAATAAAAGAAATTGTACTAATCAAATGTTAATATTTAGGAGTCAGTTGAAGTATCTTGTTGTTTTTGTTGTTGTTATTGTCGTCTTTTTATTTATTGACCGCAAGAATGTTGAGGATGGAGAAGAGGGAAAAGAAATTAGCATGAGTGAAGGAGAACGAATGTGTGACATGACCTTTGTATGTCCGGGGTCTTGCTTGAAGTTTCTTTTGTTACATTTTAGTGTGTCGTCTCTGCTGCTGCTCCCATCTGACTGACTGATTCTGACTTTCTTTCTCTCTTCACTTTATACCGATTCAACTTTTCACACTGGATTGCTAACTTTTCTCTAAGTTTTGCAAATTGCTTCCCTTCATTTGTTAGAAAATAAAGTTAACATCTTATCGTGAAACTTGGCTTCATCTTTTCCTTTCAATATGGGGTCATTCCTTTTCCTATTTGTCAAAATTAAATTTGACACTTGATTGTGAATTTTTGCTTTGGTTTGGGTTTTTCCAAAATGCTTTCAGTCATTCTGATCCATTTTTGTGGGTGTGCAATTTTACTTTTTGTGTCTCAGTTAATTCTTGGATGATAGAAGATTTTTATCCTATAGATCTATACAAGTATCTATTAAAAATATTGCTCAAACAACTAAATTCTCTCTCTCTCTCTCTCTCTCTCTCTATATATATATATATATATATAATAGATGGAACTTTGTGTGTGTGTCCGTTACCTATAGACTCCGAAACAGATGAAACGATTTTCTTGAAAATTTACACAGTTGTACTATAAGCGTCCGCGAGTGTTTTTAGTTAGGTTTTGTGTCGAGGTACCCCCGATCAGTCAGTTAAGTGCCATGCGCGATACACGCTTGGGCGATCATGTCTCGAAAGAGACATGACTGACTGGGCAGAAGATTATCCCGCAGTAGGTTGCCATTGCTTTCTGCGGTAGACTGGTTGCCGACCAAGGCTATAGAACCCAATCTGTCCTATTATTTAACCCATAACTGGAGGGAAGAGACGGATTAATACCTTTCCCAAGGGTATTTGCGCGTAAGTGAATGCAAGGAATTCAACTGGAATTCGAACCCCCGATAAATATCAAAAATCGATAATCGAAAAAATCGGGTTATAGAAGGAGCGGTCCGATTTTAATCAAATTTGATACACTCATAGATAAAGACATAAGAAACGATATTCAGAAGTTTCAAGGTTGCAGTTCTTACAATAGTGCAGAAAATCGATAATATATATATATATATAAAAGGCAAGATGTTTGTGTGTGTGTCTGTTTATCTGCCGGTATGTTTGTATTTATTTCAGCCCTTTTATTTTAGTTTTTGCTTCGGGTTTAGGTATAATTGTAGTTCTTAGTCTCAGCCATGATACGATTTACTCAGAGGACTTATTTAGCCTTCAAAATTCAGTTTACAACGAAAAAAAAAAATTATTTGATATCGATACCAGGAAATCAAAATTTGACTTACATCCATTCATTTTTCTTTCAGTCTACGGTTTCGCTTTAATTGGAAACAACTATTGCTTTTTAGTTTTTCGTGCCAACGTCCAAAGAGTCTGAGCTCCAGGACCATGGATTAGTTTTAAAGCTTTCATTGCACCCGAGCAACGCCGGGCTATACTGCTAGTATATATAGTGTTGAGGTTTGATAATGCTTAGTGCCAAGATTGTTGTTTTTTCAGTCGTTTACTGACTGATAAAAATATATTTCACAAGCAGGTTTTTTTGCTGTAAAGTGCTCGATATTGAGATAGAGCAATAATAGCAGATTGAAATTAATCCCTGACTAGTGATATCATAACGGTGTTTTCACAAAACTTTGAAATCAGCATGACTCTGACCAGTTAAGTTACAAGCTTCTCCACATAAACCCCACTCTTTCTCCCTCCCTCCTCTCTCTCTCTCTCTATATATATATATATATATATAAACTTATTTATAAATGGAACTTTGTCTCTGTGTGTGTCCGTTACCTAAAGACTCCGAAACGGCTGAACCGATTTTCTTGAAAATTTACACAGTTGTACTATAAGCGTCTGCAAGTATTCTTAGCTAGGTTTTGTGTTGAGGTACCTCCGATAAATATCGAAAATCGAAAAAATCGGTTGAAGAAGGAGTTATCCGATTTTAATCAAATTTGATACACTCATAGACAAAGACATAAGAAACGATATTCAGAAATTCACGGTTGCAGTTCTTACAATAGTGCAGAAAATCGATAATATATATATATAAAGGGCAAGATGTTTGTGTGTATGTCTGTTTATCTGCCTGTATGTCTGTATTTTTTCAGCCCTTTTATTTTAGTTTTTGCTTTGGGTTTAGGGATAATTGTAGTTCTTAGTATCAGCCATGATACCATTTACTCAGAGGACTTATTTAGCCTTCAAAATTCAGTTTACTACGAAAAAAACTTATTTGATATCGATATCAGGAAATCAAAATTTGACTTACATCCATTCATTTTACTTTAAGTCTAAGGTTTCGCTTTAATTGGAAACAACTATTTTTTTTTTTTAGTCTTTCGTGCCAACGTCTAAAGAGTCTGAGCTCCAGGACCATGTATTAGTTTTAAAGCTTTCATTACACCCGAGCAACGCCGGACTATACTGCTAGTATATGTATATATTAAAGAAAAACAATTTTTTGTCAGTTTAGTTTTAGAAATAAAAAGATTTCATCCCCAACAATAACAATAACTAGAATAGTTCAGGAGAAATCAAAATACAGGTTGTGGCAATAGAGAAATAATATATCTCTAGCCAGGTGCATTGAATTCTTTAGCCAGGGTAGTATCAATTTCATTTACTGGTATTCACTCAGTACAAGATTCAAGAGCCACTCAGTGTAGAGGATTACTAAATTAATATGAACATAAGAGAAAGTGAGAAGTATGACAGATGGGTGACCATTGATCCTAGACTTGAAGAGGTTAGGTTGTAGTATTCAGGGAAGCATTCATGCAGGAGTCTCTTCCACAAAAACAGTGGTTGTAGAGAAGAAGCTTTAGAAGTGAAAGGCCTTTCTGACCAAAAAATTATGTAGATAACGTCACATACTAACATATGAACATGGTGTTACATTCTCATGTGAGTTTATTTCTTTGTTTGACACAAATTGGAGGCCAAGGGTCAGCAAAATGTGTATAACAAATAAAAGCAATTAAAAGTTCAGTTGAATAATCAAAAGACAATATTCACTTGTATACAAGATCACCACTTTTTACCCATGAAATATCTACCAAATCATATAATTAAAGTTGATGGATATATCTTTTAAGAATACCACTAATACTTGTAACTACACATCTGTCAGTCTTGGGAGACTTTAATGTTTTGAAAACTATATACAATTTGTATAATTTGAGGTACACCTTTGCTAGAAGAGATAGGTAATATGTTTATTACATAATTAGTTTAAAAGGTGAACTCTGTGTGGACTTTTAATCTAGTGACTGTGGAGGGCTAATTAGACCTTCAAACCCAAACTAAAGAGACCTCCAGTCCAGATTAGGAAACAGCAATAATTTTGAAGCCATTTTTCCCTAAATTCACACTCTTGTAGATTGAGACCAAAATGACTAATTTAGTCATTTGTTGCAACAATTATTGCATTGATCAAAAGATTTGTTCGCTTAAAATTTACTTAATAAACCAAACAAACTTTTAACCAACCCAATAAAATGGTTAGCACAAGTAACTTGAAGAGATAATGACAACATAATCAAAATGATGACGCTCCACACAACCCCAAACAAAAGGCAAGGAAGGAAGCCCTATCACTACTAGAATGAGCATTAGTAGCGACTGGACTGTAGAAAAAAAAAACACTCAACACTCAAACTGACTTTCACTATAAAACAATTTCACAATTACATTTAATGTTACTCTTTGTCATCCTTGTCACCATAAAACAATAATATTGATCTGCAACAAATACTTCGTAAAACAATAGATTGAATCAAATTGTAAATAAAATGTAAAATTTTTTTTTTAAAAAAAAAAAAAGAAAAAAAGTGACATCTATGGTAACATGCAATAAAGTAAAGTAGAGGTTCTTTGATCTGAGTTGTCAGCACTCCTACACATCCAGCTAAGCCCAGTTAAGAGAACAACTGTTCCCTTTGAGGGTTGAAATTAAGCTCTTTAAAATCAAATTAAAAATTGCTACTAAAAATTTTAACTGTTGGTTTAACATTACTTCTGCCCCACCAACAGCCATCTTTTGGTACGAACTTATCTAGGACAGGAGTTGGCCTTTGACACTGGCCAGTCATAATAAAAATCCTTAATTTCTGACGTTTTCCTCTTCCCCACCTGGCTGACATTTTTCAACAAAACATTTTATTCAAATTTCAAAATATCTGTGTCACTAAGCACAAATTGTCACAAATTCATGCTGCCAAAAATATTGTACCAACAAATATTTAACACATGCACGGATATAAATATTTCTCTGGTATAAATAAGACAGATCTATAAAGTATATATTAATAAATATATTATCCTACGTCTATAGCACGACTGAGTTTCATTCACTATGCAACCATCTGTTCTAGGATTTGAATTTTGGTCAAAAAGAAATTCTTTGTATGCATCTGATGATTGGGTAAGGCATGAAACTCCAAGTTGAGCTATAGACAGAGGATAATATGGGTTCAATATATGGATTGAAATCTGACAAGATGAATAGAATAAGTAAACAGATTAGAGTGTCTTTAATCAAATGTGTTTCACTTTAACAACCTTCTTCAGAAACTTTTTAAAAAATGATCTAAAATTTTTTTTTAATTTTTAAAAAATCTAAACAGACACTATGTTGATTGGGGTTAGAAGAAATAGATGGACATTTTTAAATGCAGAAAAAAACTTATGCTTGTTTATATGTGTGTGCCATGTGCAATAAAAGCAATAGATGCTTATTTTAAATATAAGTGTATGCATGTGAAACTAATACACATGTGAAGTGTATTTAAACTATAGACAAATTAAGTGTGTTTATATGTTGGTAACGTGTGTGTGTGTGTGTGTGTGTGTGTGAGTGTGCAATTTATTTTTTAAAATAAAACTAATTTTACAAACTGCCTCTTTCTCAACATAGAGAAGCATATTACTGTTAAACCAAATGGCCCTGATAGGATGAGAGTAATTATATCAAACAGAATTTCTGGGGTCTGGTAATCATTTAGCAGTATTAGTGCTAGGAGTGTGTAGGTTTGGTGGGAGGGGGTGAGATTAAATAGAAATGAGGGTTGTGGAGATACATTAAATTGTGGTTTTAGTTTATTCAACACTTTATTAACCTCAAATGATTTAAGGTTTTATTTTAACCTGAATAAAAATTTTAAACATATTTTTAGATTTAATATTCCCAAGGCAATAAATTATTAATATTGAAATACAACAAGAATTATAATTTTAATTTCTTTTATTCAATATGATTGGGAATTGTGGCAAATAACAAAAAAGCCATTCGTCCAAAAAAAAAGGAAATGGTAAAAAAGAAAAAAAAAAGTAAAAGAAAACGGTAAAAAAAAAAAGAAAACAGGGAAAAAAAGTCATTTATATTGCATATTGCATTGCTAAGTTTTCCCTGATCAATTTTAAGATTTGACATAACACTCTTATTGAACAGCCAAACCTGATGCAAGGAATGTTTGGAATAAAATCAACACACAAATGGGGTCTTAACAAGAGAGTAAGGTGAGAGTGATAGAGAGAAAATAGTGAGGGAGTGAAGAAATTAAACAAGCCAACTTCACACTATATTATTCGGACTATTGTCTTCATCTTGGTTGCCATTTGTTCGACGTTTTGGCCTTTGTATGCTCTGGCCTTTTTCAGGTGCTAGGAATTTTGAACTGAACCCTTTATTACGATCACTGGGGTATATCTTTCTCATTCCTTGTGCAACGCCTCTTTTGGTAGTCATGAGTTATCTCCCTCTAAGTTACTTGTTTACCACTGCTGTAGCCTGAACTCACAACTCTTTAGGTCAAGTCACTGGAACTAACCAACGTCTATATCCACTGGGCTGTGTCCTTAACTTCTTTTGTTGCACCATGGAAAAGTACCCTATCACTAAAATCATGTTTATCAAGATAATTTAAATTCAACAATATTATTACAATTTTGATAATGGAATTTATAGTAGTTGAAAAATCTCTCTACAATATGAGTGAGTTTTGTTTAACAGCATATCAACACCTCTGTGGGTTATTTAATGCCAAAAAGGTGGGGTTTTAAGGTATTTTTTTAATGTTTGGTTATAGTAAAAAGGTTGATTTAGTTAGCTTTTAATGAATTTTTTTTTATTCTTTGCTTTAGAAAACTGAAAATGTCTTCTAATTTTGTATTAAAAAGTGTTTTGCTGAAAGATTTTTCCTTCAAAAATGTATATTTTGCTATAAAAGTTTATTTTTATGTATATATTTCTATAAAAGTGCATTTTTATACTTTCATAGTGTTTTGACCCCAGCTTGAGGGTTAACTGTTTACCCATAGCTGGGACCCTGACAGATGCTACCATTCCAGGTCAGAGTGGACCTGGGAACAACAGCAATTAAGAGGTGGTTACATGCTCCAAACAACCTCCCAATCAGAGGCCTTGCTAACAGATGCAATTTACCGTCATGCCCAGGACTATCTGCAATATGAGACTTGGTAAAAAAAAAAAAAAAAAAAAAAAAAAAAATATCCACAAAGTGAAGGATTTCAGATTTGTGTTTTCTTAAGTTATACAGTGATGTAGTTACTATTTGAGGAATTATCTGAGCTAGCATCCTCATCGCTATTTTTAGCTGGGGTTTCATTCACCTTCTTTTAATCATCTTTGAAATGAAATTAAGATTTATTGCATTAAACAAATCTTCTGTAACTTGACAAAGTTAAAATCTGAGGAGAAAAAATAAATTTTTGGACAGGAGGAAAAATGAAAAAAGGATCCAGGGGTTCAAAACTACAGCATGATCAAAAGAGTGGGAATTTGTTTTCAAACAAGTATTTGAATTTATTAGCAATGATGGAAAAGGTATGAGAATGAACAAATCTTCTATAGTGACTTTTGTTTTGTCTACTAATCAAATTTAAATACATATATTAGTCAAAACTTTTGTTTGTTTCTATAAATAAATTTTCTACTTCATAAAAAAAAAAAAAAAAAAAAAAAAAAAAAAAAATTGGACCAACCCAATAATTCCTGAAATATTGTTTGAAACCTAGACAATTTTTTCGAATTCTACTGTTCAGACTAATATCCTAGTCTAAACTGTTTTTAACAACCACACTTCAATTGTGAAATTCTTCTAGTGGATAATTTTGCGAATACAGGTGTGAAATAAAGAGCCAGAAAACTTGCATACAAAAAACACTGAATAAAATTCAATGCTATGTAAGTGTTTATGATCGATAGAGTCAGAATTAGCCACAATGGCCTTCCATAACGGGAAAATGGTATTGTCTTGTCTGCAGAAATTTTCATACCTAGACCTGTAACTATGTATAAAATTAAAGAAATCTGATCAGAAGGCTTGAATGATTGTTTCTTTATAATTTAGCCGTTAGCAGGTTATTTAAAAGCAGAAAAGTTTTTTATAAATCACAAGAATTTTTCAGAGAACTATTTAGTAATATATCCTACTAATTAACCCATACAGGGGGAAACAGAAGGATTCCTATCTTTTCCAAGGGCACTTGTGCATTAGTGAATATAACAAAAATCAACTGGAATTGAAACTCAGCTTTCCAATTCCAAGCTGTTCTCTATCCAAGCTTACAGAATCTGGTATTCCTAAATGGGCACCTATCTAGGTACTACCCTGTCTCAAAGTTGCTCAACTGTGATGATTGTCTGAGAACTAATGTTTCACCATGACATGGCCTTAATCCATTTGCAGAAGCCCAAAGATGATATGAGCCAAAATGAAAACAGACATCTCAACAACTTACATTTACTGCCATCATTACCAGTCCGTGTGTGCTCATTGTACTGCTGTGCAACCAACTACACAATCAGTCCTTAACACAAAAAGATTCTTTCAGCGGTAGACCATTTGAAGGCTGACCTTGGCCATAAGACACGTGGAAGTCTAGGAACCCCTTCACCCAGTGATGACGTGTCATCACACTGGTGATTATAAATATCGCTATGGAGCCCAGTCTACCCAGTTGTTAGATGTGTATTGACATGACAAGGAGGTTTGTTTCCCCTTTAACAAGTCTTGTTTTTAATCTTGTCAGATGTCTAGCCACCCTCCTCACCAGAAAAGCCTGTTGAAAGGACCAGTTTTGTATCTGGTTCCTCTACAAGTTCCATGAAACCCAGTCACATGACCAGTCATCAGTAAATTAGCTGGACCAAACATATTTCTCACAAATATTTAAAAAATATCTATCAAGGATGATATTTACTTTTATCAGTAGACTTTAAAAAATAAAGCAAATTTAATTTTCAAATTTCTGTTAGGTTGACATCTTAGGATCCCTTTTTTCTCACGTAATGTGATTTTTGAAAAAGTTTACTGGAGAAACGATAAAAAAACAAAAAACAAAAAAAAAAAAAACAAAGTCAAGGGTAAAACTTATCAATAATTTAGGAGCAACTTTATGATTTTAGTAAGGGAGGTAATTTCTCCTTGATCATCCAACAATTCACTTGGAACTGGAATGGAAGATAACTTATTGACAGAGTTATAAAAAAAAAAGCCTTTTGCTAATAATATCACACACGTTTGCATGTCGGAAAAATTAAGGACAAAGGATGATGCTGGAGAGAAAAAAAAAAAAAAAAATGGTGATTTTTCTGTACTGCTCTGCCAAGTATCTGACACCTTCTGCTATGCTTCTCTACTTTTACAAGAGTCAGATAAGACAAAAAAATAAGGAGTATTGCTGCCATATATGGCCAAGAGATGCACAATCTTAACTTTCAAGTCTCAATAGATTTCAAAAGTGTCTCTGTGTCCTTGTGGGTGCCAGATTATTTTGCACCCCACAACCCCTTTCCCCAGTCGAAATGTCACAAGCCTCTTGCAACTCTATCCCTATTTCCATGGAAAGTGTTCAAACAAACTACATTCATTAGTTCCACTAGTTCTGACCTCCAAGACTAAGACCCTGCCTGCTATGCCCACCCATTGTAGTGAATCACCCTCATCCTCTTTGTATTCCATTGGGGAGATGCAAGTTCCATTTGCATATCTTCTTCCCACAAACAGCCACTTTGGGAAACAGACTCCTAAGAGATTGATTGATTTTAGTGATCACTACAATCAATCTTTAAAAAAAAAGTTTTTCTTTTTGTATTTATTTCTGAGATCAGTCATTTCCAATATCTTGGTATTATTTCAAACTATTGTTCTCATTTTAGTTGATGTAGATGCAACATTTTGACCAAGTATCCTCTGGTCATCCTCAGGTGTCTAATGATTGGCTGATTTGGATTATCTGTTGATTGTTGTGATATATCCTGTGATCATTTATTGTTCTTTCTTATTGGAATCGGTGTCACTTCCAGATCCAAGGATTGAGGGTACCAGAGGGTACTTGGTCGAAATGTTTTGTCTATAATAACATGTATCTCAACTAAGATGAGAACAATAGCTTAAAATAATACCAAGATCAAAAAAACAAAAAAATAAAAAATAAAAAAAAACGAAAACTGTGTCTGGATATGTAGTTTTGCCAATTTCATTTAGTTTCTTTTTATCACTTTTCTTATTCGCTCTTACCCCCTATTAGCATGGAACAGGCTTGCCTCCCTGAGAGTAAGACACTATGCCTCCTTGGTTGCACACTCTCAGCGGACCTCAAGTGGAAGGACTACATTGAATCCATTGCTAATTCTGCTGCTAAGAAGGTCCGTTCACTGTGTAGGGCCAGAAAATATTTCCTGTCTGAGTCCATCCTGCACATATATAAATCTACCATCCACCCATGTATTGAATACTGCTGCCACATCTGGTAGGGTGCCCCTGCTATTCACTCTGGGGTTCTTGACAAAATCCAACGTAGAATCTGTAATGTGATAAATACCGACTTGGCAGCTCAGCTGCAGTCGCTATCTCACCGGCGTGACATGGCTTCCCTGTGCTTCTTCTATAAATACTTTCACGGCTTCTGCTCCGATGAACTTAATTCACTGGTGCTCCCTAGGTACGAATTTGCAAGAGATACTAGATCAGCAACTAGGTTCCACCCTTTTACAGTGAAACTGATAAAATGTAACTGCAATTTCTACTCTAACAGCTTCCTTTCTTGTGCTCCCCGCCTGTGGAATTCCCTTCCATATACTTGCTTCCCTGACAGCTACAATCTCCAGGAATTTAAATGTAAGGTCAATAGACATCTATCTCACTAACTCGCATTCATTCTCACAAGCTCTTTTTTCCCCCCGCTCTACTCCACCCCTATTCTCAGTATTCTCATCCATCTATTACCTTCCTCCTGACATTTCCCATAACTAATCACTCTTTCCCCTATGTAACCCCCTGTGCAACAGTGGTAGTAGAATGCCTTGTTTGGGGTAAGGCGATTTATAAAAAAAAAAAAAGAGAAAAGAAAAGTATCCCACAAGGCAAGAGTAGATCTGCCAAAAAAGGTGAAATATTGTAAGAACATAGACAGAAATTTATTGTGAATGATTTTGTGATTAAAACACATTCCATACATTTTCATTTTAGTAAATTGTTTTCTTTTAAAAAAGAAAAAAAATTTTTTGATCAAACTCATTATAGCAAGCAACTAATCCATTCAGTGTGTTGCTTTTTTTAAAATATTCTTTTTGTGTTCATATAAATTCCTTGAGGTTTCTCCTATGCTTCCTTTGTGGCAATCAGTACGAATGATGATAAAGTGAATTCTTTAAGGGTTTAGCTTAATGTGTTTTGTCTTAAGTCTCTCACTGCTTTAAAAATCAGTTTAATGCCATACGTGACACATGCTTGGGCGATCATGTCTCTTTTGAGACATGGCTGACTGGGCAAAAGATTTTCCCCACAGTAGGTTACCATTACTTTCAGCAAGAGACTGAGTGCCAACCAAGGCTATAGAACCCAATCTGTGCTGCTATTTAACCCACATTTGAAAGAAAAGCGACAGATTAATACCTTTTCCAAGGGTATTTGTGTGTAAGTGAATGCAACAAATTCAACTGGAATTTGAACCTGGCTCTCTGTTTTCTCATTCTTAGCTGATATCCACTGCACCACCCACACACATTTTTCACTTGTAGTATGATAGAGATGGTGTATGTATATATATATATATATGTGTGTGTGTGTGTGTGTAATTTTCTCATTAATATGAATGTTACTTTTAGACTTTTAGTGGGTACACATGATTCATGTTCTATTCATTTTCTTAAAAAGTGAAATTTATAACAACTAGTCTAGATCACGAATTCCTTGTAAAGAAAAATTCTGATACTGACAGGAATCAAAACAGAGTATCCCTTTTTCCATCAGAGAAATTCCTTCTAGATCCAAAGCAAGTCTATTGCCACGAGAGATCATCTTGTTCAAAAAAATGTTTCTTTAGTAGAAATTTACAACTAGGCTGATTGTTGATCATTATTAATTTCACTGTATCAGAAAATAAAAAAAGACAAAGCAATTCAAATACGTGACCTACTAAAAATAATGTTCATAGAAATAATATATACTGACTACTTTAAGTATACTACAAATTTAAAATAACTAATCTAATTCTGTATATACTCACACGCAAATAGCATTTTTTTTTTTAATTATATACATATCATTAAAATTTGCCTGATGAATATCTATGACTGTATTACTCCATGTGCACTAACCACATAGATATTGGCACTGTGAACTGGTTAACATGTGGTATACCCTTTCTAGATATACAATCAGCAAAATACAAATGGTCAAACCTTAACTTTAGACAAGAAAATAAATGAAAACCATGTGTTTGCATAGATTTTTTATGTTAATTTGAGTTTTTGTAAAGTAGATGGGTTTGTGGAGCGCAATTTTATCAGATTCTGTAATGAAAAAAGAAAAAAAAGAATAGCACCTTACTACCTCATTTTCCTCTCCAACCCCATGATTAACCCCCCCTTTACCCAGGGAGGTAGTATTATTCTTGACAATCTCAGCTCTAAAAGTCCTATAACATAAGCAGGATTAGAGTCTGGTTATAGAAGATCAAGAGAGATGAGAAAAAAAACCTAACCTGAACATGACCTTAGCAAACGAGAAAGGAATATTCAAATTTATAAAGTTAACCTTAATCTCTGACATCGTCAAAATAAAGTTAGTGAGGATCAAAGTGATTAGAGGTGCTTGTTAGCCACAACACTATGACAGCAGTCTGAGGAAATGTTTACAGAAGTTAAATTAATGGACTGTCAGTTGAGCTTCTTCTAGAGGAACTTATCTTGGCCTATATGGAACACCAAGTCGATTTACTAACAATGACTTGCAAAATGAGTTTGCTTATTAAGGTAAGCACCCACAAGGCCACACAAGTGATAAGATTTATTGCCTATATATCATGTGCTCAAAGTGAAAAAAAAATTTGGCGTCATCCTTTTGACTGGTAACAGATTCTAATATGTCTTACTGCACGAGGCTAGGAAAAAGAAAAGATTTAATTAGAGAGAGATTTATAATATTGTATTTTTCCGTTTTAAAAATCAAACCATTTTTAGTAATTTTAAATATTAAATTTTTAATCGACCTAATTTCAACAAATCTCAAGATACTTGGCTGGCAGGTGACAGGACTGGGTGACGTGCTAACTGAGAAGCCTTAATAGCAGTCTGTTTTAATTTAAGCTTGCCCTGTGACTTCAATTCAGATGTTTCTGGAAGGTGACACTTCTCAAGAATATGCTGAAAACCCTGGTTGGCTTTAGCGACATTTTTCTTGTATCTCTCTAGTCCAAATGCCTGAATGGCTCTTGAGAAACCAAAAATTGTAGAATGTATATATGCCCACCTCTCACATACTGTCCAATGATTATTCTCTGGATTTGTGAGATAAACACATTTCTCCTCTAGGAGCTGAAAAAAATAAAAACATGAAATGAAAAATTAAAACATTTATAAAAATATTGTTATGATTAAAATAGAACCCCAATTTAACCCCCATTTAAAAAAGCGTTAACATAAAAAAAACAAAAAAACAAACAAAAAAAAAAACATCTTTCACATTCTAATAGGAAAAAAAATCTTTTAACAACTTTTAGATATCATTATGGATATTTTTTGTTTGTTTTAAAGTCTATTTAGAGGGTAGAGGCTTTAAGAGCAAAAAGAGCCATTATTATTTACTGAGGAAGTGTTGCAGTTTGTCAAAATATGTAGATGCTGATCCCCACAAAGTGGCTAGCAGATTTACTTGAATGCAGGTTCCCAACTTAGGGCCCACAAAATAAATCAAATCATTTGACTGATAGAGAGAGAGAGATTTTGTATGTATTTGCATGTATTCATGTTTATTAAGTTAAAAAAGAAAAATTGACAAGTAATTCTAAAGAAATCCTTGATTTTGCAAGACAACTGGTAAGGACAGTAGATAGTGACTGACTTTACATTTAAATTTTTGCAGATTAAGTGTAGCAAAAAAAGGAAAAAAAAAAGAGAAAAATTGACAAGTAATTCTAAAGAAATCCTTGATTTTGCAAGACAACTGGTAAGGACAGTAGATAGTGACTGACTTTGCATTTAAATTTTTGCAGATTAAGTGTAGCAAAAAAAGGAAAAAAAAAAAAGAAAAATTGACAAGTAATTCTAAAGAAATCCTTGATTTTGCAAGACGACTGGTAAGGACAGTAGATAGTGACTGACTTTGCATTTAAATTTTTGCAGATTAAGTGTAGCAAAAAAAGGAAAAAAAAAAAGAAAAATTGACAAGTAATTCTAAAGAAATCCTTGATTTTGCAAGACAACTGGTAAGGACAGGAGATAGTGACTGACTTTGCATTTAAATTTTTGCAGATTAAGTGTAGCAAAAAAAGGAAAAAAAAAATGATGTGTTGGTAAAAAGAAGCCACAGGAAAGTATTCCAAACTGGCACGACAAAATTCACATGTCTTGTCTTAATCTCCGAAACACTATTCTCATGCAAACGACAGCTTGAATAGCAACAACCCCACTCAAAATGAGCATACCACGTTTTATGCACTCAACCTGGCTACCACTCAGCCAATGAGTGCTCAGCACAGTAAATATAAACGGCTACAAGCAACATTAATTCTGTTTACCACGAAGTGCTGTCTGATTCTCCATCTGACCAACACATGCCAATTTGCCGTCGCCACACTTCCTTACAAAACATACACCTGACTCTGTCCCGTTTGGATACATTAAGATTGGCTGGAAAGCATGGAGTCAGAAGGGAGTTCCACAAGTGAGAAGAGTCAACAAAGAACTTATGGCTACATCATGTCAACTCACCTGTGAATTGAGGAAATCTAGTACCCTGCCTAAATTAAAAAATCTAGCTACCATAGCAAAGAACTGATCTGAACTATTACCATGATAGTATTTATAGAAAAGACACAGGGAGGCAACCTTACAGCAATGAAACATTAACTTAAGCTAAGCTGCCAGATCAAGACCAATAATATTGCTGATTCTTTGGATTTTAATCAAAGAATTCAAAGTAAATAGCAGAGGCACTGAACCTCATGTGGTAGGTAGCAATATTCTAAGCATTGGTGAGAGTAGACTTATAGATACAGCCGATACAGGCTGCAAAGAGGAACGATCATTTTGTTTACTTCTTTATGAGAATATACAAGAGGGACAATCCACAAGTTTATCTTCATACCCTGCCTGGTGGCAAATGCTGCTGGTGGGACCAGAGGTGGTGGTCCCACCATAGCCACGGAAACTATGACATCACCCCCTGGTTGGCGGCTGATGAAGACAGGGTATCACACGTATAACACACATGCTAACATCACAAATTTAGTCTGAGGAAGTCCTAAAGAACAAAATGTTCCAAAGAAAACCTTTTCCACAAAAAATATATATACGCTAATTACCCTTTTTTTATTTTTTTTGTTTTTTAGAAAGAACTTTGATTTGCCAAAAGAAAAATAAAGCAAATTCAAAATGTTATAAAATCTAAGTTTCTTAAAACAAGCCAAAATCTGTCTTCCGATGCTTCATATAGTCTAATTTAAAGATTGAAGCCAAAACATTAATTTGAAACTTCATTTCTTGGATTAATTTTGTGATTTAAAAAATAAATAAAACTGATCACTTCAGTAAAAACATTTACTTTGTCAATTTTTGTTTAAGTTTTTGAGAACCCATTATTATTACAGTGTTGTTGTCAGTCAGATAGAAGGAGTTCAATCTCTGAACACAGCAGTCTTGAACTACATCAAGTTAGTGTGGAAAACAAGGGTGGAAGTATGAATACAAATATGACAATTAAAAAATCTGTAAAAGAAAAACATTTCAAAGGTAACATTGCATCATAATATTTCCATGGTCATTGGAATCATATTTCAATTGACTGAAATATTACAGTACTGCTTACCTTCCTTGGATGGTTTTCAACACAAACATCCTACTGAAGATTGAAATAACCTAAATTCATTTTACTAATAAATTGTCATAACAGATATGAGTAGTCATAGTTTTACAAAAATTATTACAACTACAAAAAAAATAAGACTAGTACTATGGCCACTAGAAGTATTATTAGACTTGAATTTATTCAAACTTGTTCTTGATCATAGTATTTTGGCTATTCCCCTCTGTCATATTCAATAACAGAATTTCAAAAACTATTTACTTTAATGAATAAAAACATTTTTTCCAAAACTTAAAGAATGTTAAGAACCAGCAGGTAGCTGAAGTGAGTCAGAGTGTACAACAGCCAAAACATTATGATGATGACAATCAAATTGAGAGCAATGATTCAAATAAATCCCTTTATAAACACTGACAATTTACTATTTCAGAAATTCGGACAGAAAAGAAATAAAGCAACAACTGAAGGTGATTATTGCATTCTTTTGTCGGGAGAGAAAAATACTAACCATGATTCTTTGTAAGCCAATGTTGCGGGTGTATGTGGTGACAGTTTTAGCAATTGGGTCAACGATGGATTCTTCTACAATGCAGATCTGAGGAGGGCCACGGACAAATCGTTCACCCCATTTAGGGACAGGGTTAGTTTTCGTTAATAACCGCTTTGTGTAGAGTTTTTTATCGATGACTTCTCTTGAGATAACGTCTTCTGTCAGGACATGTTTACTGCAATGGAAAGGAAAACAATCGGGGATAAATTCTGGCGGGTTAAGCTCATACCTTCTGCAGATGCCTGCTCAGGCACATTGTTCAACACATAGCGATATCCTGTGGTTTATAATACAACTCATCTGAGCAGAGCTTAGTTACAGTTTCTGAGAGAGTGTGCGTAATCTGGCGTGAACAACGAATTGAACAAGGACAGTGCATACTCACACTAAGCCTTTCTTGTGATTCTTTGCTGACATAACCATTGACAGTTTTGAAATAATTCCATCAATTCAATTCACTTTCAGCTTGTCAACTAGTGGTGCGATGTTTCAGGCAATACTCAACATTATTGCATGTTATGATCATCTTCCAAAGCTGATATAATCAAGGAATCACCTCGGACAAATTGACAGTAACGAGATTCAGACATAGGCTTCATTGTTGGAATGTAAATGTCCTAACCTTTCAACCTGGTCTACTCACTCACTCCCACCCACACGATAACTTTATATTACCTCTAGTGGATACTTGTGTTTGGAGTAGACTTTTTTTCTTCTTCTTTAAAACAGTTTAAATTTACATCTACCAGCCAATACATTTAAGAGTCTTGAAAAAGAAAATATGCTTTCTGGCAGGGGTTGAATTTGCATCCTTCTTGTAAGAGAAACTATTACCTAACCTGGCTTGCTTTGTGATCTCTCAGCCAGGGAAAGTTTATAGTCAAGCAAAGATAAATTACTTTACTTACAAAATACACATATCTTATTAAAATGTATACCAGGTTTAACAGTGGTTTTCCTCACAAAGGTGACATGTTCGAACCCCACTGGAAGGCACATTCTTTTTAAGATTAATTAACAGAACAGTAGATAAAAATTTACACTTGAAACAAAAATACAAAAAACATGAGAGCATATATTATACACTAAACATAATATTTAAAGCAATAAGAAATATTTAAATTACTTGGACTGTTGTCCTCACTCTTGTTATTATGATAATGTTTTGAACTTTATACCATTTGGCCTTCACTCACCAACATGGGTAACCTTTGAACTGAACCCCACTTTTTGTTTAAATCTACAGGGTTTAAGTGTTGTTCTCATTTGTCTGGTCATATCGAGAGAGAACATGGAATTCATAAAAAAAAACAAAAAAACTTAAATTCACTAGGCTATTGTGAGTTCAATCCCAGGTCAGGCAATGTGGATCTAGACAGAGTTAATGGGAGCAAAGAATAACCGAGCTGCTTGGTTTGGTTATTGGATTTTACGGCATGTCAACTCCTATTTGGGTCATTTTATGCCGAAGCCTTGTTTATTTATGTATACAGAGTAGTTATTCTGTATAAAAAAAAAAAAAAAATTGGAGTAGATAGACTAAACTATCGCCCAGTCCACACTCCACCCACATCTATTGAAAAGGTGTAGAGGCTCATCCCTTGTTCCCTGTTTATGATGTAGTTTCCGGCTTTCTCTTTTCCAGTCTTTTTACTCTTATGTAACCCCCTGCACATCAGAGGCATTACCACCTTGCTCGCGGTGATATGATTAAAAAAAATGTCCGTTTATAACAGAGTCGATTAATTTAACTCTTATTACCATAAATATGTAATTTTAGTGGAGCACACGGTGTTGCTATCCCTCTTTATTATTATATATATATATATAAAATGAATTGTTTGAACATTATTTTTTAGCAATACTCGTATTTAAGTAGATATTGTTTTTAATTAAACAGTATTATATATTTATATCTACTGGCCTGATTATTTACGATAAATTTTTATTACGAAAATGTGTGCCATTCGGAAAAATTCAAACCTGCGACCCCTATCTACAGACGGGAATCTGGCAACGTCTTAGACTGCTCGACCACGAATGGCCTCCAGTCTAAACGATCAAATGGTAGCTTCCCCTATGGGGATAGGGCTTGCAGGTTTGAATCCTGCCGAATGGCACACATTTTCATAATAAAAATTTATCGTAAATAATCAGGCCAGTAGATATAAATATATAATACTGTTTAATTAAAAACAGAATATCTACTTAAATACGAGTATTGCTAAAAAATAATGTTCAAACAATTCATTTCAAATTGTTGGTTGTTTATAACCAAGTTTCGCTAAAATTCGTTAATCTCTGTAATATATATATATATATATATATATATACACCTTTCACATTCTGGAGACGATTTTGTTTGCAAAGCAAGAACTTTATCCTGCCACTGCAAATGACTCAGCTCAATGAATGATAGTGTGCTTGAATTTTGCAGTCATATCCTGCTATGGCAACAAAAATGATCAAGACTGAATTTAAATAGTGCAATAAAGAAGCCTTTAAAATCAAGGCAGTGGAAGGAAAAAAAAGTGAATAATGCAGAGGGTTAAAGGTTAATTAATGTACAAGGGGACAAGACTGAGAAGCCCTAAAGAAAATTTGTTTCTCCAACAGGAATTAAACCTGTATCCATTTTTTTCCAAAGTGTGCTGTTACCAGTTTGACCAGCTTGAGTTAATATTTACATGAGAAATAATGTTGAGTAATATTAAAAAATAAGGTTCTTTAAAAAAACTGTCGCTTACATTTCAGGTATGAAACTGAAGCTTGCAGATTCATAGAAGACACAACAAGGGACGTTCTTTCCTTATATATATATATATATATATATATATATATATATATATATACAATTCAATGCAATGTCAATTGTTATCTTCTAATTTTTGTTCTTTCATTGTTCACTTTCCTTAATAATGTTTTCCTTTTTCTCATTTTTTCACCTAGTGGCTTAATGGCCATGCTTGGGGTGAAATGAAAAAAAAAAAACAAAAAAAAAAACCAAAAAACAAAACAAGTATAAATATTGAATTATCAACTTTCTGTATTGCTAATATAGTTGTTATATCTGGTTACAAGTTAAAACACTATTAAATTCTTTGCACCTTTACACTTGTTTTCAATTCATATGTAATAATAAATGAGTCAAAACCAATGTATTTGCAAATTAGTAAAACCTACCTATGTTATCACAAGTGAAATAATTTGTTATGATAATATCAGTTCAACCAAAGAACAAGAATTATAACTGAGCTTCCCAGACCTACAAGTCAGTGCACTCACCTGTAAGGATTTGGATACCGTTGCCAAAGTGATGATGCAACTTGGTCCCAAGTAAATTTGAAGACTTGGATGCCAGTGTAGTATTTTACCATGGTTCTCTGGAAAAAATTAAAATGTGAAAATGAGGTCAGTTCAAAATTTTATTAGTACAAACATGATCATCCATTTCTAAGCTGGCCGCTCAGATACAGTCACTTTCTCATCAGCGCAATGTGGCTTTCCTGTGACTCTTCTACAAATACTTTCATAGCTTCTGCTGAGATGGACTTAGTTCACTGGTACCCCCCCCCATACATGAATTTGCTCGAGCCACAAGATTAACAACTAGGTCCAACTGTTTCTTGTATGCATGTAAACCTCCTGACGAGTGGACTGAATGATTACAAAAATGTTTGTCTACAAAACTGGAGTTAGAGTGCCGAATATAGCATCAAATGAACAGAATGACAAAGTTTATATCTGTCTATATTTCTGAGATGAGATATTGTAACTATTAAAACTACATAGTCCTTATCTTTGTCATATTTATGACGTTTCGACCATTGAACGCTCTGGTCTTCTTCAGGTGATATATGTTGAAATTTTGAACTGAACACTTTTAGTCCACTGAAGTAGATTGTTCTAATTCCATATGCCATGCTTTTTTTGGATATCTTACTTTCAGTGAATTGCTTTTAGTAACTCAACTCGCCAAGTTTCTGTACTGAAGACAAGCCCTGGTTTAATTTGAAAAGTGACTTGATCCAGAGTTGTAAATAGTGATGAATATTATATTTGTATCAATTCTATTCTTATTATATACAGTTTGCGTGTGTACCTCCCAAAAATATAGATAACCAGTCTGGTAACTGATTTGTCCGCTGGTCAAACTTTTGCAGCTCAACAAGAGGTGAAGACTGGGTTATAACTTTCAATCTCCTAATATAAAACTAAGCACATCAGCATAGAGAAAAGCCTACATTTACCCTGCATTCTCAAAGAAAGACCCCTTGCCCTAAATGTCTATTGAGACTAAAGCTCATTTTAGGCATCGAATGAAACTCAAATATGCATACCATTTCAAGATGCCTGAAAAATGGCCAGTTCCTTGTACGACTCCAGAAAGTATATGACGTCTCCTGCCATGCTCTATCTATACAAGAGACAACTTCTATGTGCCTTGTCTTTTCAGGATGTAGGTGATCATGGCCTTCCACGTCTCCCTATCCCTGGTGGATTTTAGCACGCTTTCTTCTGTAACATCTCGCAACCCTCATTATGTCATCCACCTGCTCAGGCCCTTCAAATATGTTATCCGTTGCTTTCCTTCCCTCCGTCTCTTTTTCCCTCTATCTAGTCTGTTAGTATCAGGTTCTGCACACCCTCCTTCCTCATTGCATGTCCCAGGAACTTTAGTTGTCTCTTCTTGATGCTCAATATTAATTTCCTTTTCATTTCCATTTTTTCCAACACCTCATTATTGCTCATATGCTTGATCCATGATATTCGCAGCATCCTTCTGTAGAACCACATTTCAGCTACTTTAAGTTTTTCCTTCATCTTTGATGATATTGTCCAACGTTCATTGCCATATTGAAGAATGACATCACACAGCAATCTAGTACTCTCTTCTTTGTTTCTAGTGAAAGTTTCCTGTGTTTTAATACTTTACTCAGCTTCTGGAACACACCCTTTGCCATGCCAATTTGCCTTCTGATATCTGGGTCGCACTTTCCGTCTTCTGTTAGAACATTTCCCAGGTATTTAAATTTTTGTACCTGCTTGACCTTAGTATCTCCCACCAGACCGGTTGGACCAAAACTGGAGAACTGGTGTCATTTGTGCTGGTGCTGCGCACTTATCACTGTCCAGCCTTGATAGAGTTAAAAAAAAATTGATTAAAAATTTTGTTTTTCTTGTGTTAGTAAATGACCTAAATTACTGTCAGAAATTTTAGCTTTTTTTAAAAAACACTGAATTCAAAATTTTTGCAAACATCAGATAACTGTTGGACTTTGAATAAACTTGCAGAACTTATTTAAAAGTCAATTAAATTTTTGAAATGCTTTTTTTTTTCTTAAAATTTTTTTCCTGGATCTGTTAACCCCATTTTTTAATTCCATAAAATTGAGAAATTTTATTTTGTAGTGCTTAATGTTTATATTAGTTATAAGGAAAAGTCACTGGAGAATTTGAATGAAATTTTGCAAAACAGGACCTCTAATATTTATTATTTGATTTTTGCAAGAATTTCTGAATTAGTGCGTTTGTCACAGGCAAAAAAAAAAACAAAAAAAAACTGAGTTACGTAATATTACATTTTCCATTGTAAACTCTTGTAACAATTTTGTATTGTAGTAAACAGGAAGTTATGTACTCAACAACTTAAAACAGAATGAAATATACGCACATGAGACTCTGCCATATCTTCCGGTCGAAAAGCAATTTAAAAGATATATATATATATATATATATATATATATTTAAGAAAAATTAAGGCAGACACGTTATTTCATCATAAATCAGAAGTGTAGGCCTATTTCCATCATCAGCTTACGTCTTTATTGCACAAAAGATTTTACACAAAAAATCTTTTGTACAATAAAGACAGAAGCTGACGATGGTTCGCCTGAAATAGGCCTATACTTCTGATTTACCATGAATAACGTGTCTGCCTTAATTTTTCTTATATTTGCTCTATATGTATTCATATACATATATATTTAGAGCTCTCTTAGAGAGTTATCCTACCACTGTATGTACAGGATACTCCTTTGGATTCTTCTATATCTACACCGCATGTTTATATATATATATATATATATATATATATATATATAGCGGGACATGGAAGGGGAGCAATATGAACCTAAAGAGTTATAATTACAGATTGTGAGGAATGCTGAAGATGTTATGATGTGTCTGGACAACATGTCTCAGCTGTCTTCATTTAGCCTCCCAATGATGTCACTTTGAAGGACTTATTTAAATATCCCACTTTGTGATAGTTATCGATTTGTTAAGGTGAAATTTAGTAGGAAGCTGAATGCAAATTTATTGTGGAAGACTCAGAAATTAGTGTGCTTTCTTCTACATAAGCTTAGCATGTTACTGTTTTTAAATTAAAACTATTTTTTTTTAAGTTGAAAGAAATTCTGGCGAGGTTCATTAGTATAAATGACAAATACTGAGTAAATTGTTTCAAAGATCCAATGTGTCCATCAATTTGTGTATTTTAATTCCTAGAATTTTTACTTGAGCATTTCTTTTGTTTGACATATTTACAGTACACGGCAGTATGTTATAGGTTGATATCTTGTTTTGTATTAAAATCTAGGCCTTATTAAACAATCCAATCATCATAATTAAATTGCTGTTACTACTTTTAATGACTTAATTGTAATTAAGTGAATTGCTTATTGGAAAGCAGATCAAACATTTGTGGATTATCTTAAAAATTATTCTTGGGTCTTCTTTGAATTCTTTTTTCAACACTATATGGTGTATTTTTCAATTCCGTTTTTTTTTTTTGTTTTTTTTTATTTTATTCAAGTACTCTTGTGGTACAGTGGATATCAGCTCAGAATGAGAAACCGGGGAGCCGAGTTCGAATTCCAACTGAATCCATTGTATTCACTTTCGCGCAAATACCCTTAGGAAAGGTATTAATCCGTCTCTTCCTTCCAGTTATGGGTTAAATAGCAGGACAGATTGGGTTCTATAGCCTTGGTCAGCAACCAGTCTACAGCAGAAAGCAATGGCAACCTACTGTGGGATAATCTTCTGCCCAAACGTGTATCACGTATGGCACTTAACTGACTGACCCTACTAGGCCCGTTTGGTAGTCAAGCCCCCTACAAGGATTTTTTTAATTTTGTAAGTTGCCTAATGTGTTCTTGTTTCTTGGAAGTTAAGTTTGATCTTCAGGTGGAGCAGAACAACACAACGAGAAAGGTGACTATTATTATTTGGAAGGTCACCGGACGATACAAACAACATTGGACGCATGTGTTACTTAAGTAAAAATAAATAAATAAACAAAAATATTAGAATTGCACTTTGGTACCCTCAACGAAAGAGGAACGAATGCGGACACTGGCCTGCCATCTTCTGAATCTTTCTTTACAAACTTCAACTCAACATATTTTAATTCGCTTATTGATTCATTCGGTTCGGTCTAAGCCTTGTCACCATAAAAAGTGTCATCGATTTTTCATTTATGATTTGTGGAGCAGTATTGATTGACTGAATATTTTTTAAGTCTTGCAAAAAAAAAAAAAAAAAAATCAAATAACAAACGAAAATTATTTTTGGGGAAAGATGGTAAATTTTTCGCTTTGCTTAAAATTTTTTCTCGAAATTATATACTTTTTAGCTTAAACAAAAACTCTTGACAGCACTTCAAGGTCATAATGACATACCTTGACTGATATCTACATTTGAAATTACTTGAAGTTTGGAAAAAAAAAAAGTGGGGAGGAGGGGAGAAAAAGATGGTATTAAATTTTCTAAAAAAATTTGAATTTGACATTTTCGAGACTGCAGTGCAAACTAAAAAAGAAAAAAAAATTAAGGTTTCCATTTTCTTTCTTACCAAACAATTTTGATGTGTTTTTTTTACTTACACGGCTTTGGGAACAAAATTTTAAATTTTATTTCAATTTAAAAATTTATATAGATCAGTTCACAGGTCACATACGCGAAATTTAAAAACAAAGAAAATTAAGAGGGAGTAAAAAAAAAAAAAAAATATACATAGTTTACAAATCTTGTTTAAATTATTGGACTTTGAATTTATGATCTTGCCCAAAATATCTAGCGGAAAAATAACTTTGAAACAGGTGCCCCCACCAAAAAAAAAAGGAAAGTTAAAAATAAAATGAAAAAGCCTTCATTCTAGACTCTAGATAGAATGAAGGCTTTTTCTAAATTTTAGAAGTAATTAAACTAGAGACTCTTAGTTAATTAATTACTTCTAAAATTTAGAAATGTTTCTCTAACTTGTTACAATTTTTATTATAAGTTTAAAAAAAGCAGAATAATTTTTTTCTCAAGTAAACCGTCATTTTTTGCAATGGACATTTTAGTGAATGTGGGGCACCTCGACGTGGTGTAATGATGGTTAGCAAGCTTGTCTCACTTAGAGAGAATCACATTATTTGAGTAGGGATCCTGACTGGGTGCCACATACTTTCTGGCCTTGTGCCACATCTAATTTGTGCTTAGAAAAATTACTATTAGTGAATGTTGCTTTTTGTTGGTAGTGTAGATAGAGAGAGGATTTTTTTAGGAGATGCTTCCTAAAAATGACCTTACCTACGCCAGGTGAATCATTATTTCAGCCTGGTGGAAAAAATTCTAATATTTAAATTACTACTAGGTGACTAGATTCAGTTTCTTGTGTGAATAAAGAAAATAAAATTTTATATTAAATATTGTACATGCAAAACGTGTTGTGAAGCCGAGGGTATTTAAATGGGTTTTTAGTTTCTTTATCTTTTTTTTTTTTGCCGAAAAAATTTATCCAGAATAAGAAAGAAAATCGCAAAGCGAGGGAAAAAATTAACATGTGCGGAATAATAACTTAGTTTTACTTTTAATTGCAAGTTAAAATTAATTAACGATGAAACAATAGTTTAACATATGTTACTAAAACGACAAAGGCATTAGAACTACACTATTTAAGAGAGTATATTTTTCAAAATGTTGGCCAAATTACGAAAATAAAAAGCATGTGTTCCCTAAATTAATAACGAATGGCCAAAAAATGGGGGCTCAATAAGGAAGTGGAAAAAATATGTAGAACTTTGATAACCTAATTACCAGTATAAGACGTCTAATACAGCAAGTGATCACTAACCTTCGAAAGAGATGAATTATTAACCTTAGCAGTGGATCTAAACTGTATTAATCCCGAGGAAAGACATAGCGATCAGTGTGTTCGGTTGGCCATTATCATTGGGAAGGTGCCAAAATCCGCAAGGGGAGATAATCAATGCTCGGCCGGTAAAGGTACAAGAAGCGGGATTGTCTTTTCCTTCATAATTGGACTTCGCTTATCTCGTTGCTCTTCGACTGGAAGATTTCAAATTTAAATCATAAATCTTATTTTAACTGGAAAAATATATCCCGTTTTTAGAAGGAGTCATAAAAAGGACACATTATTATAATGTTTACACATTTCGGCTTCTTATGCTCTTCCTGTTACCCACAATTTAGGCATCGCGACACGCATGTCTGTTTCATTTTCATTATTTTTAAAATTTTTAAATAAATTAAATAAAATTATTTAATTTAAATAAGTTCTAATCTAATCTAGTCCAAGAGGAGACATTCCTCCAAGCAACGGGCTGGGGTGAGGGGCTGTGATCATTGACCGCGCCTGAAACGTCTTCTAAAGTAAGTGACCATTTGGGTTTCAGCATTTTTTGAACGATTGCCGAAATTCCACTTTAAACTCGACTTAAAACTGTGCGTGTGGGCACACGTATGTATACCTTCCCTTACGTTTGCGTGTACGCATGTGTATTTTTAAATAACAGACAAAATAATATTTCTACAAAATTAAAAATAAAATAAAATAAATAATTTTATTGATTACTGAATAATATCCGAAAAGTTAAAAAATATTTTTTTTGGTAAATGTTCGTTTTAGCTCCCGACGGCTTTTCCCCCTTCAAATTTATCCAAAATAGCATTATTTCTGTGCAAATGTATATTCTGAACTCAAATCAATCAATTAGTTTTTTTAGTTATTGAAAAAACTTACCTTTTTTGCTTTGAAAGTCTATTAAAAAAAAAAAACTATATCTCGCACTTTTCTCTCCCGTAACTCTCACGAAGTCATGTAATTAACCGCAGAATGACGTTCTACGTAGGCAACAAATTTCGGCCGATTTTTGGTCTATTTTCTTCCTTTACTGAAACTTCCGGCGATGTACTTCCTGTAATTAAAGTAATAAGCGTAGAAATACAATAGCTCATTACTTTCATTACAGGAAGTACATCGCCGGAAGTTTCAGTAAAGGAAGAAAATCGACCAAAAATCGGCCGAAATTTGTTGCCTACGTAGAACGTCATTCTGCAGTTAATTACATGACATCGTGAGTGTTATGGGAGAGAAAAAGTGCGAGATATAGTTCGTTTTTTTTATGGACATTTAGATAAAAAAAGGTAAGTTTCTTCAATAACTAATTGTTGATTTGTGTTCTGCATATACATTTGCACAGAGATAATGCTATTTTGGATAAATTTGAAGGGGGGGAAAAGCCGTCGGGAGCTAAAACGAAAATTTACCTTTTTTTTTTTTTTTTTATAATTATGTTATTTTTTATTTGAAAAAAAAAAACAAAAAAACAAAACAAAAAAAAACGAATAAATAAACGAAATTTATTTCTGGTATTTTTAAGTAACTTTATACTTGTGGCCATTAGTATTCTTTTTTTTTTAAGCCTAAATTCTCTTCATCGTCATAAGTTATAAAACTGTTTACATTTTTGTAGCCATCTCTATCCAGTCAGGTTCTAGACACAAATGAATAAAAAAAAAAAAAGCTAATATTGCAGAGTGTATGATAGACTGACATTGATTTTGAGCTAAAACTTTGAAAACATATAATATTCATTTCTTTGGGGTTAAATTTTGGTTTTATTTGAAATATATAAAATTATTTTAGTAAAAATGATTATATTAAAATTTTACGAGAAAACAATAAAAATGTTTGAATTGTGTGGTAGCAGAACTCTGGATCCTAATTTGTCATCAAATCGCAAAATTCAAAATACGTCAGAGAAACGTTTTTTCCACAGCTAAAGTAAAAATCATTCTGGGGGCCACCCCACCTGACTGGATGGTCTCTAACCGGTCCCGGTGGTCAGCCAGGGGAGGCGGTTTGTTGACACACATCTAAAATGTAATCAAGTTGGGGTCACTAGTGTAGTAGTAGGGAGCTGGTTAATGTTTCTTTTGTTCGGCCTTGTGTCAGACTTAACCGAACTCCCTACAACTTACAAGGTTTATGCAGAGTTATAATCATCAGAAAGTTTTCATCAGAAGGTTGGTTGTCAGTTGGAATGTGTGGATTAGTGTAGAAGAGTGGAATAATAAAATATACATTTTGAATGCTAAAATGGAAATTTATTAAAAGGAGGAATAACACAAGTTGTAGAAGTTAATGTTCATTGAGAAAGTTATGGTATCAAGAATTCGTACAAAATGTTCTAGAAGTGATTGTTGAAATAGATAAAGAGAAAGAGAAAGAGAACAAGGTGCGACCTGACCTTAGTAAGTAAAGAACAGGTAGGAAAAGGTGTCTTTCTACCATGTTTCACTTTAATAAATTTCTTCAGAGATTTATTAAGACGAATGATTTAAATTTCTTTAAAAATAAAAGAATACAAAGAGACAGTATGTTGATTGTAGTTTGATTTCATTGGTCAGATACGTATCACGTGTAATAAAGCAATAGATAATCGTTTTTAAATATAGGAAAAACTTACGCCTGTATATATGTGCGTGTGCCACGTGTAAAAATAGAGATGTTTATTCTAAATGTTTATTCTAAATGTAATTGTATGTGTGCGAAAATAATGCATGCGCCAAACATATATAAACTCTAAACGTATTAAGTGTGTCTATAAGTATGTCAGTAACGTTAGTATGTGTGTAAATAATAAAACGAAATACATTTCCGTTCAAAATTGTAGCGAAATAATGTATACAAGTATCAAGTAAAGTTTCAATATATTAATCTCATATATATATATATATATATATATATATATATATATATATTAATTTCACACACACACACACACACACACACACACATATATATATACATATATGTATATATTAATCTCATATGTTAATCTCTCTCTCTCCCACACACACACTCACACACACACACACACACATATATATATATATATATATATATACATATATATGTGCTGATGCTAAAAAAACACCGGGCATAGAGAAAATTGCCCGGATGTATTAGTTGGCAATGTGATGACGTCATCAGTGTCATCCGTTTCTAGAATCTATGATTTTTTCGGCTATTCCAGTGGAAATTAGGCACAGAACGTGAACTAAGCAGGAAATCGGGTTCGGACTTTCTGAGTATAACCAGTTTTTTCTCCCAAAATGAATAAATAAACAGATTTTTACTGCGTTCATTCGGATGTTTTCTTTCTTTCTTTCTTTCTTTCTTTCTTTCTTCGTGAATTGTTTAGTTTGATTTCTGACGAAGACATTTTTCCTCGCCCGGTAGTCAGATACAGCCAATCCAGCCACATATATATATATATATATATATATATATATATAGGGATCAGTCATGTTTATTAAATTAGTCTTGCGCCAAACATAACCGAACTCCCTATAAGTTATAATTATAATCATCAGAAGGTTGGAAAGAATAAAAGTGTTTCGTTTGTAAAATAAATAGAATTTTATTAAGAGAACAGAATAACATCAATTTGTAGGAAGTGAAATAATTAACTGTGTAAATCTTCAAAGAAAATGTAGTACGGAGTTAAATGAATCCAGAGTTCGTAGTTGTAGCGAAATGTGTGTATGCAGAAAAGATTAACAGGGTAGTAATAAAGTTTTCTTTCTTATATCGGACGGCGAGAAAGTGAAAAGGAAAGAAAAGCAATGAAAGAAAATTGTACTTACCGACGTCAATTTTTAGGAGTCAGTTGAGGTGTCTTATTGTTGTTGTTGTCTTCTTTGTTGACGGCAAGAATGTTGAGGACGAAGAAGAGATAAAGGAAAATAGCACGCAAGAAAGAAAAGGAGGTGGAATGGATGTTGTCGAGGCATGTCCAGTTCAGAGGATTTAAATTTATACGTGTCTGACCAATGAGAACTGACCCAAACAAAACCGGAAAATATCAGAGTCTCTATCTCTTTGTTCCGCTTTTCTCTCAATCTCTGACGAAGGTTTAATAAAAGGGAAACATATTTGATATACGTTTCCTATTTGTTTTTTTTTATTTTAGCATCTTTTCGGATTCCAATCAATATTTGATCTTCACCTGATATTTAACCCTCTCTTTCCTCTCTCTCTCTCTCTCTCTCTCTCTCTCTATATATATATATATATATATATATATATATATATATATATATATATATATATGTTTTATGTCAACACAGGATAAAATCATCTTTTATGGTGGATGTTTTTAGGTTAACGTCCTTGTAACTTCTCTGAAGATGGATCATGTGAGCCGAAAGCTTAGAACCTACTTATTAAAAAATTATCCAAACTTTTGAGAATTTCTGTCTTTATTTCACCTGAAATTAAAGCCAAAATACGATGTTTAGAACGGCTCATGATTAAACATAATAGACATTCATTGTCTCTTATATTTAACAGTATATGTTTAGAATATATATAAGAAAAATTAAGGCAGACACGTTATTTCATGGTATGGAAATCGGAAGTATAGGCCTATTTCAGGCGAACCATCACCAGCTTCTGTCTTTATTTTACAAAGGATTTTACACGAAAGGATTTGTGTAAAATCCTTTGTAAAATAAAGACAGAAGCTGATGATGGTTCGCCTGAAATAGGCCTATACTTCCGATTTACTATGAAATAACGTGTCTGCCTTAATTTTTCTTATATTTGCTCTATATGTATTCATATACATATATATTTAAAGCTCTCTTAGAGAGTTATCCTACCACTGTATGTACAGGATACTCCTTTGGATTCTTCTATACCCACACTGCAATGCTGTATATATATATATATATATATATATATATATATATATATATATATATATATATATAAGTATAGGGTAGGTATAGATGGAATAAAATTCCGTATCCAAAGAGACACTATTCTTAAAAAATGCTCAATACAAAGTAGAACGAATGTTTTAATATTACTACAAAAGTAATTTTGTTTCGACACTACTCAAGTGATGATTTTTATTTCAAGTTTTAAAAGGTTCAAAACTAGGCAAGCACCCTTAATGAGAGAGGCATTTTTACATTCACAGTATGGAATAATCAAAATAAAGTAATTTCTAATTTAAAGAATATGAGAACAGACGCTAAAAAAAAAAAAATTATATGTGTATTTATATTTGGTTAAAATAGAGATTAGCATTATAAATCGATTATTAGCTTCATTTTACTCTATTTTATTGCGAATTTTAAATTCTAAGTTTCACAAAGCATTAGATTTAGATTATTATAAAGTTATTCAAATATTAAACGAGGAAAAGATATGGACGCTCACATACAAATTAATAGACATCCATATATGGACAAATATACGAGTATATACACATACAAACATATAATAGTATTCATATATATATATATATGTAATTGGTTTCATTTATTTATTTATGACCAACAACTAACTAACTATATATATATAGTACTGTGCAAAAGTATTAGGACAAGAACTATTTTATCTTTTATGAGAGATATTGACAGAAAATAAACAATTTAATTAAAGTAATTGTATTTGATTTACTTAACAAATGCTTTAACAAGAAAAAAATACTTGTTACACAATTAATTTAATATTTAGTATAATAGCCTTTTGCTTTGATCACAGCCTTCATTTTGTCAGACATTGATATCACAAGCTTCTTCAATGTATCTAATGGTATCTCCTGCCAAGCAGATTGTATTTGTTCCCAAAGTGTGTCTTGCAAAGTAACATTAGATTTATAAATCTTTTTATCCAAAATATCTCATAGATGTTCAATAGCATTGAGATCAGGGCTTTGTGGGGGCCCAATTCAAATTCCGAATCCTTCCTTCCTCTTCCTTTTTAGTTAAATAATTCTTACAAAGGTTTGAAGTATGTTTAGTGTCATTGTCTTGTTGGTAAATAAACCTTTGTCTTATTAAACGTATCCCAGATTGGACACCATGGTGGATAAGAATCTGGTGATACAATTTTTTTATCCATCTTTCCATCAATTTTCTTCAGGTCTCCAACTCCCTGGCCACTAAAGCATCCCCAAACAAGAATATTTCCACCTCAATGCTTCATTGTTGGCACAATGCATTTTGCAAGGTACCTTTCATTTGATCTACGCCTAACATATTGTCTCTGTTGCGGGGTAGGACTGAGAGGTGTGAGTGCCAATCGACCGTGCAACTAAGAAAGTAGACGCAAAGACAAGGAAAAGAGACGGCAATAGCAAAGAAGGATGACGAGCGCAGATGGTCATTTGGAGACCATGCAAATCGGGTCTTTATTTTGTTTCTTGAGCGAACGGTGAATGGTAATGCCAGGGAGGTCGTGTATCTGGAGCGGTACTAGGACGTTGGCGGGAGATGGATCCGGTCGCTGGATGTCAGTGGGCACTGGAACAGGTCGTCAGACGTCAGTAGGCACTGGAACCGGTCGTTGGACGTCAGTGGGCACTGGAAACGTCACAGTAGGTAGCTGGTGGATACCGGTGTCGCTGGAAGCTGCAGTAAACTGCAGGAGTGAGCTGGATGCCGCTGGAGACTGTAGTGGATAGGTTCAAAACCGGTTTAAACTGGTTAAACTGGTTTTATTCGGTGTTAATTGGTTATTTTTAGTCCAGCCGGAAGGCCGGAGCTCCCCTAGCTGAGAGATATTTACTCTCCTTCCCCACTTGAGAGAGATGTGACACAAGGTCTTTTTTAATGTGGGGAACCTGAGCGCGTACGCCCAGGTACTGGTCGAAAAATTTACCTATCCACCGCGGTGGATAGATTTAAAACCGGCTTAAACTGGTCTTAAACGTCTTATTCAGTCATTTCGGACTCAGCCGGAAGGTCGAAGCCTTTCGGGCCGAGAGATATTTACTCTTCTCCCCCACTTGAGAGAGATGTGACACAAGGTTTTTTTTAAATGTATGGAACCTGAGCATGTACGCCCAGGTACTGGTCAAAACATTATCAATCCATCGTTGTGGATAGGTTCAAAACCGGTTTAAACTGGTCTTATACGGTCATTTTGGACCCAGCCGGAAGGCCGAAGCCTTTCAGGATATTTACTCTTCTCCCCCACTTGAGAGAGATGTGACACAAGGTCTTTTTTAATGTGGGGAACCTGAGCGGTCGTTGTTATTTTTAGCACACGTGGGTCGTGACCGTTCTCTGCCGACAGGCGTATCCGGGATTGTTTACACAAAGTGGGAGTGGTGATCGGGCACCTTATAGAGCCAAAATGTTCAAATTTTGACTTGTCTGTCCAGAGTACATTCGTCCACTGATCTACCGTTCAATCCTTGTGTTGTTTTGCAAATTCTAAGCACTTTCTTACGTTTACTTCCCGCAACAATGGTTTCTTAACCGCTACTCTCCCATACAATACATTTTCACAAAGCTTTCTGGAAACTGTGGACCTGGAAACCTGTTCATTTTTAGGAAGCAGTTTGCTGCACTCGTCCCTTAATTCACGGGCTGTCTTCTTCCGGTCTCTCAGGCTAGCTAATCGTAAATATTTAACATTTTTATCAGATAGTTTCCTTGGCCGTCCATCTCTCTTCTTTGCTTCAAAGTTCCCAGTTTCTTTTTTTCTATCTAGGATGTATTTCACTGTATTTGGGGAACATTTGATGTCAGCTGCAATCCTTCTAAGCGTCCACCCAATGATTCTTAAAGCCTTTATTCTGCTCCTTGGTGCTGTTGTTAGCTCTGCTGCCTCTGGCATTGTGGGCTGCTTAAAAAATAAATTATTTGCCAAATTAAAAAATAAAGAGCACTTGCATGAACTACTCGAGGTCAGACATCTAACTATTATCAAAATAATGTTTAAAAAGTAACCTTTAAACTATGTTGATACTATTTACAGCTCAATTCGAGAGGGGGGAATAAGAAAAAAGTCAGTCATATCCAAGGATAATAGAATAATGAGTAGTTAAAAAAAAAAACTTGTTTAATAGAAAATAGGAAAAAATTAAATATAACTTCTTTTTAATACATTTTTTTTACACCTAGTTTTAAATAATCAATATTTATTAGCAATTTACTTGGCTTTTCACCCTGTATTTGAATTTCAATGAGGTTTTTGGGAAAATCACCCCTGTCCTAATACTTTTGCACTACCGGTAGTGTGCAAAAGTTTTAGGACAGGGGTGATTTTAAACTTTATTTTGATGCCTCATAAAAGATAAAATGGTTCTTGTCCTAATACTTTTGTACAGTACTGTATATATATATATATATATATATATATATATATATATATATATATATATATATATATATATATAGTTAGTTAGTTAGGTTTTGGTCATAAATATAATATAAATAATATACATAAATATATAGAATATATATTTGGTCATATAACATAATATATATATAATATATATAGATATAATATATCTCCCGTTGATCCTAATAAAAAAAATAAGATTAATAATATATTATAAAAGGGACAATATTACTAATTTAATTATCCGTAATAACTCCTCCCCACCAACTGATGTGTTACCTAAAACCAACATTATATATAAATTCAAATATTCCTTGGGAGAATGTATTTCTGATAAAAAAAAAGACAAACAAACAAACAAACAAAAAACAAAACGAAAACAAACAAACAAACAAACAAACAAACAAACAAACAAACAAAAAAACAAATATATATAAATATATATGTTGGGTTTACAACAACTACATTAACTAGACGTCTTACATTAGATTTGTCTGACCATTCATCCATTTCTAGACATCTACAACATTCACAATATAAAAAATTAAAGAACGATAATACAACTATCCTACACCAAAAAAACAAAAAAAGCAAACTAAAGATTCTCGAGGCAATATTCATTAAAAACACTTAAGTCGTCAATTAATAGAATCAGCTATGAATACTTTAGTAATGTTCTAAAATGTTTGTAAAAAGAACAGTTTTTCATGCTTTAACACGTGCATCACCATAATATTACAGCATATAAAAGGTCCAATTTTGGATAATTTTCACGATCTAATGAACGCTAGCAATTTGTCAACCATTATATTTGAAGATGATCTCGGAAAGAGGTTGAAAGTAGTTGGGTACCTTGAGAAATGAATGATATTAACGTCTGTCAACGTTACAGCTCATTTATGACATCTTTCAATTGTATTACGTGACACACACACACACACAGACACACAGACACACACACACACACAGACACACAGACACACACACACACACACACACACACACACACACACGCACCAGAAATTAAAATAAAATTGTACAAAAGAAGATAATTAATAATAAATGTAACTACAGGAACAAAAATAAATGCCCACTTCAAGGACTTTGTAATACAAAAGTCATTTACAAAGCAAAAGTACATGACTTAAATGGTCAAAATAAAACATATTTGGGATCAACCAAAGATACTTTTAAGACCAGATGGCTCAATCACAGGTCTATATTTAAAATAGAAAACTTAAAATTTTTTTCAAAATTCGTTAGCCACATGTGGAAATTGAAATTAAAATATGGAAAAGACCCAGACATAACGTGGAGTACAGTGAAAACAGCCAAGCCTTACAAGCCTTACAACGTTGGCAAAATATATAGACTGTGCCAGGTACAAAAATTAGATATTATTTTATTCCCAAACAAAAATGAATTACTGAAAGGAAAGAACAGAAATTATGACTAAGTGTAACCATACCATAAAATACATTTTAGGGTCATACAATCATGGATGAAAACGTTATAATTTCTAATTTGTGCGTCCTAAAAATGAGTGTTCTTAAAAAAACGGTAAAATCAGTTATTGCAAATCGCCTGAAGACACCACATCGTAGAAACCTAGGTCACGTGATAAATTGTTAACAAATTTTATATATATATATATATATATATATATATATATATATATATATATATATATATATATATAAGGTGGTCTAAAAGTAAGTGGAGAGTAGGTAGAATAGGTTTGTGTATCGGTTATATTACTACAATGGTGTTCGTTATTGTTGTAACCCTAAAAGATGACTGCGTGAGTAATCACCAAAATGGAGGTTGGGAATAATAGTATATCAACAAATACAAGACTCGCACACAGCGTGAAGTAGATACATTGCTAGTCAGTATAATCACTCTACTTTTCCCTTTACTCCGATAGTGTCCACGTATTTAAGACGATAAGAACATCCCATTACTGTATAGCGGTAGGTATACAGCAGTTATTAAGAGCGGCCCGAAGAAGTCCAATTGATTAGTCAGCACGTTCACTCGACTTGACCCCAATGGATTTATTCTATTAGGAGTACTCAAGGACTAAATTTATAATCGAAAACAAAGAAGTGTTGGTGATCTGAAAAATTACATAAGAGATGCATTTTAAGAAATGATTACACAGAGACAAAAATGTTTGCCGAAGCGTGAGGGATAGATTCAAAGATGTGTAAATTGTGATGGACAACAATTTAAGCAACTGTGTTGATAAAATCTAAGCGCTTTTGTTTTATTGAACACGATAAAATTGAATTGGCAATGTAATAAATGTATTAGTAAATATAATCGTAGTTGTAATCTCAGGCCCTCGACAAGAATGGCGAAGCTCGAACCGTTACCTTGCATATCTCCAAAGCGTTAGACAGAGTCTGACATGCTGGCCTTCTACGCAAACTGCGGAGCTATGACATAACTGGACATATGTTTGACCTAATCCAGTCATTCCTCTCTAATCGCACATTGAAGGTAGTATTAAACGGACATGCCTCCCAAAACTACCATACGAACGCGGGCCTCCCTCAAGGCTCTATCCTAGGTCCTACGCTTTTTCTGATCTACATCAACGATCTCCCAGATGCTATAAGATCCCTAGAAGGCATGTATGTCGATGACACCACAGTTTACTCCTGCCTCGATCAAAAATCTGGTGTGGGCGACAAAGCGAACTTCGCTACCGAGCTTGAGGAAGACCTCCAATCTGTGGTGGACTGGGGTAAGAAATGGCTCGTAAATTTTAATGCTTCCAAAACGAAGCTGCTATTAATTAACCATTATAGACAATCGCTCCTACCTCCCATTAGCATGGAACAGGCTTGCCTCCCTGAGAGTAAAACACTACGCCTCCTTGGCCTCACACTCTCAGCGGACCTCAAGTGGAATGACGATATGGAATCCATTACTAAATCCGCTGCTATGAAAGTCGGTTCTCTGTGCAGGGTCCGGAAGTTTTTCCCGTTTGAGTCCATCCTGCACTTATATAAATCTACCATCCGCCGGTGTATTGAATACTGCTGCCACATCTGGTCGGGTGCCCCTGCTATTCACCCTGGGGTTCTTAACAAAATTCAACGGAGAATCTGTAATGTGATCGATACCGACTTAGCAGCCCGGCTGCAGTTACTCTCTCATCGGTGTGATGTGGCTTCCCTATGCTCTTCTATAAATACTTTCACGGCTTCTGCTTCGATGAACTTATATCACTGGTACTCTCTAGGTAGGAATTTGCACGAGATACTTGATCAGCAACTAGGTTCCACTCTTTTACAGTGAAACCGATAAAATGTAACCGCAATTTCTACTCTAACAGCTTCTTTTCTCGCACTTCACGCCTGTGTAATTCCCTTCTATATACTTGCTTCCCCGACAGCTACAATCTCCAGGAATTTAAATGTAAGGTCAATAGACACCTCCTAACACACTAACTCGCATCCATTCTCTCAAACATTCTTTCCATCTACCCAACCCTCATCCGTCTATCGCCCTCCTTCCAACATTTCCTATAACTAACTTTCTCATCACCTTCCCCTATGTAACCCCCTGCGCAATAGTGGCAGTGAAATGCCTTGCTTGGAGTGAAATGATTAAAAGAAAATCTCAAAATAAATGTTTATCTTTTATGGTCTACATATATTTGAACCCCTCTCTCTCTCTCTCTCTATATATATATATATATATATATACTTTTGGACCATCATATATATATATATATATATATATATATATATATATATGAATGATTGAAAATTAATCAATGCTAAAATGAAGACAGATTTAATCTGTCTACCTTAATTTTAGCGTTGATTAATTTTCTGTGGCAAATTTTTTTTGCAAGATGTGCCCGACTTTGATGTCTTCATAAAACAGTTTATAAAAATTTTATTATTACCAAATCTAAGCTTCTGTGCCACATACAAAAACTTAGTAGAAATAGGAAGACATACGAGGGTCATTCAATAAATAAGGTGAATTTTTCTGTATAAGGACATCTATGAGGGTCATTCAATAAATAAGGTGAATTTTTCGGTATAATAACTTCTACGAGGGCCATTCAATAAATAAGGTGAATTTTTCGGTATAATGACTTCTACGAGGGTCACACAATAAATAATGTGAATTTTTCGGTATAAGGACTTCTACGAGGGTCATTCAATAAATAAGGTGAATTTTTCGGTATAAGGACTTCTACAAGGGTCATTCAATAAATAAGGTGAATTTTTCGGTATAATAACTTCTACGAGGGTCATTCAATAAATAAGGTGAATTTTTCGGTATAATGACTTCTACGAGGGTCACACAATAAATAATGTGAATTTTTCGGTATAAGGACTTCTACGAGGGTCATTCAATAAATAAGGTGAATTTTTCGGTATAAGGACTTCTACGAGGGTCATTCAATAAATAAGGTGAATCTTTCGGTATAAGGACTTCTACGAGGGTCATTCAATAAATGAGATGAATTTTTCGGTATAAGGACTTCTACAAGTGAATTTTCAGTATAAGGACTTCTACGTGGGTTATTCAATAAATAAGGTGAATTTTTCGGTATAAGAACTTCTAATACAGATAGAAGCTTATTTTTTAAAAAAACTTTCAACGTAGTCTCCCAGCAGTGACACGCACTTTACCCATATGTGCACAAGCTTCCGTATTCTCTGTGGGTAAAAATTTTTAGACTGATGTCTTAGCCAATCGCTTGCAGCACTTTTGACTTCATCGTCACTTTCAAACTTCGTGCCTCTCGTGAACGCTTTCAAAGGACCAAACACGTGAAAATCTGAAGGGGCAAGGTCTGGGCCGTAAAAGGGATGAGGGAGCAGTTCCCAGCTCAGCTCGTTGATGGTGTGCACCGTTTGGGCTGGTGTGTGAGATCTTGCGTTTTCTTGAAGCAAGACGACTCCATGTGACTGATGACCCCTGCATTTGTTATTTATGTCCTTGCAATGTAACCCACTGTCATCATTTTGTCAGACTAAATGAGGTCATTGACTGATTCGATTACCTCAGGAGACCTCACTTCTGTAGGCCTCCCAAGCCTGTCTTCATCCTCAACACTGCTCCGTCCTTCTTTAAACAATTTAGCACACTTGTAGACATTTTTTGGCTGAAACATGTGGCACCATACACAGTTGACATTCTTCTATGAATTTCAACTGGTTTGCACCCTTCAGCAACTAAAAACTTGATAACTGACCTCAGTCCAATCCTGGAACATGCTTCTTGGTCGGCCATCTTTGTTAATTTCCAAAACTCTCAAAGTTTTTTTTTCAATCTGAAAACAAAAAAAAAAAATTAAAATTAAATCCCTTTGAAAAAGAAGTAAAGGAAAAAAAGTAAGCTTCTATCTGTATTAGAAGTCCTTATTCTGAAAAATTCACCTTATTTATTGAATGACCCTCGTATTAAAAGGGACAAAATTATAAAATACGACACAACTATTTCGTAAATTTTTAGAAGGCAAAAAACATTTATTTACAGTTTACAATTACAAAAAAGATACAAAGTTTAAACAATTTTTTATTGATGCACTTAAGGCAAATAACAATTTATGATGAAGTATCACCAGCGAAAAATAGGTAAAATATTACAACTCGTGAGAAGACAAGGGTTTTTAAAAACATCGAAAAAAGAAAAAATAATACAATAAAAAAATCAAAATCAAAGGTGAAACCACCTTTGATAAAAAACGAAAATACCGACTTGCAATTTTTTACCACGGGCATCTCTGGGATACAGTATTTTTTCAAGTCCCTTTTTACACAGTTTGTTCTTGAGAAACTTCCAGAAATTATTTCGTTTTAGGCTGTCCAACCTCAAAAGAATTTTCACTGGACTTTCCAATTTCTCTCGTCTCTCTGTGGCTGGTTGGCTGGTAACAGAGCCTTCTTGATGTCAATACCTTCTTTGATGTTGATCTACCCTCTCACTTTGCTGTCAAATGGTCTTCTTTTCGTATCTGCTGACCTGAGCTGCATTAATACAAAACATTTAGGCCCATTTCTTCTCTACTATTTGGGATATTATTAGAGTTTGTGACCACGTCTATCATTGGTCAGTATATACGAAAAGATCTTTTTCGATAAATTGTTAATGGATCCTTTACAGAACTTTGGAAGATTTTAACAACTGAGCTGAAAAAGATATACATTTGTAACAAATTTCACGAAAACCGTTTGGTCTACACAAAAATACACTTCTCTCAAAAGAATGTGCTTCGGAAAGCAACCTAGACGATTGTACATTTAAACAAGGGTAACATTTTTAAAATAAAAAAAATAACATTTTTAAAATAAAAAATTAACATTTTAAAAATTTTTAGTGACTCTCCATTTTATAACCAATGAGGATACAAAGTAGACCCCTAAGTAACAAGTTTAGGAGCTGATTTTGAATTTGATGTACGTGTTTTCTATATAAGAAGACTGCTATAAATCTACTCAAAATTTATTTTTTATTCATCTTTTATTCTCACTATTTACATTTTACGGTCTATTGTCCTCATCGTGGTTGCCATTTGTAAGACGTTTCGGTCTTTGTAGGCTCCGAATTCTGGGAATTTCGAACCAATCCCTTTATTACGATCACTTGTGCGAAACATCTTTTGGTAACCCGACTCTTTAAGTTACTTGTTCATCATTTGAATAGTATTGAACTCAGAACTCTTTGGGTCAAGTCACAGGAACTAACCAACGTCTATATCTACTGGGCTATGTGTCCTCAAGGACAACAACTCAATTTTTGGGACTTATAAACTTAATGTTCAGTGACCATTTTTTTTACCTGAGTTCATATTGCAATTTTTTATGCTAATGATTTTCTGTAGCATTTTTTACCAGAGCTCATATTGAAATTTTTTTAATACTAATGATCTTGTCTATCACACCGTATTACTGGTCCCCATATTGTATTCATCTCTGTGCTTGGTCGGCTTAGGAGATATGTGCTGATTCCTTAAGTTTACGTAGTTTCCAATTATCCAGGGTACATGACAACAACTCCAACGAGCATGGAAGAGAGGGTACATGAGGATAACAATTCTTAAAACACAAACTCGGTCTGCATACCCTATTTAATAGGGTTATCAAAAAAAATACAAAGGATCTGTGGTCCGTGTAACATCAGAATGATCTTCAGAAGGGGTTCTACATTTCGTAGGTACCCCTCCCAAGTAAGACCCCTCAACAGAAGAGAACATGACTAAGGACTGTATGTACGTAATTCCATGTAGCTGTAGAAAGAAGTATAAATAAGAAACAGGCTGTCTCCCCCAAGGTAAGGCTACAAGAATGTCGCAAGGGGAGATAGAAAAACCAGGCGTAGCTGACCACATATGTAGGGAGAATAGGGGACCCCCGCTTCCTATGGAATGACGTTGAAATAATAGATAGGGGACGTCACTGAAAACTACTTAAAATTAAGGAATCAGTACATATGATAGGTTACAAAAATCTTCTAAGCTGACCAAGCATAGAGATGAATACAATATGGGAACCAGTAATACGGAGTGCCAGAGGAAATCATCAGTGTAAAAAAATTGCAATATGGGCTCTGGTAAAAAGGACCAGAGAAAATCATTACCATAAAAAATTGCAATATGAACTTTGCTAAAAATACTAGAGAAAACCATTAACATAAAAAAATACTAGAGAAAACCATTAACATAAGAAATTGCAATATGAACTTTGCTAAAAATACTAGAGAAAAGCATTAACATAAAAAAATACTAGAGAAAACCATTAACATAAGAAATTGCAATATGAACTTTGCTAAAAATACTAGAGAAAACCATTAACATAAAAAAATACTAGAGAAAACCATTAACATAAAAAAATACTAGAGAAAACCATTAACATAAGAAATTGCAATATGAACTTTGCTAAAAATACTAGAGAAAACCATTAACATAAAAAAATACTAGAGAAAACCATTAACATAAAAAAATACTAGAGAAAACCATTAACATAAAAAAATACTAGAGAAAACCATTAACATAAAAAAATACTAGAGAAAACCATTAATATAAGAAATTGCAATATGAACTTTGCTAAAAATACTAGAGAAAACCATTAACATAAAAATATACTAGAGAAAACCATTAACATAAAAAATTGCAATACGAACTTTGCTAAAAATACTATAGAAAACCATTAACATAAAAAAATACTAGAGAAAACCATTAACATAAAAAATACTAGAGAAAACCATTAACATAAGAAATTGCAATATGAACTTTGCTAAAAATACTAGAGAAAACCATTAACATAAAAAATACTAGAGAAAACCATTAACATAAGAAATTGCAATATGAATTTTGCTAAAAATACTAGAGAAAACCATTAACATAAAAAATACTAGAGAAAACCATTAACATAATAAATTGCAATATGAACTTTGCTAAAAATACTAGAGAAAACCATTAACATAAAAAAATACTAGCGAAAACCATTAACATAAGAAATTGAAATATGAACTTTGCTAAAAATACTAGAGAAAACCATTAACATAAAAAATACTAGAGAAAACCATTAACATAAGAAATTGAAATATGAACTTTGCTAAAAATACTAGAGAAAACCATTAACATAAAAAATACTAGAGAAAACCATTAACATAAAAAAATACTAGAGAAAACCATTAACATAAGAAATTGCAATATGAACTTTGCTAAAAATACTAGAGAAAACCATTAACATAAAAAAATACTAGAGAAAACCATTAACATAAAAAATTGCAATACGAACTTTGCTAAAAATACTAGAGAAAACCATTAACATAAAAAAATACTAGAGAAAACCATTAACATAAAAAATACTAGAGAAAACCATTAACATAATAAATTGCAATATGAACTTTGCTAAAAATACTAGAGAAAACCATTAACATAAAAAAATACTAGCGAAAACCATTAACATAAGAAATTGAAATATGAACTTTGCTAAAAATACTAGAGAAAACCATTAACATAAAAAAATACTAGAGAAAACCATTAACATAAGAAATTGCAATATGAACTTTGCTAAAAATACTAGAGAAAACCATTAACATAAAAAAATACTAGAGAAAACCATTAACATAAGAAATTGCAATATGAACTTTGCTAAAAATACTAGAGAAAACCATTAACATAAAAAATTGCAATATGAACTCTCGTTAAATAATGGTTACTAAACATTAGGTTTATAAGTCCCAAAAATTGAGTTGTTGCTGTCTTAAGAACACATGGCCAACTGGATATAGACGTTGGTTTGCTGGATAATTAGTTCCAGTGACTTGACAAAAAGAGTTATGAGTTCAATACGAAGCTACAATAGTGGTGAACAAGTCACTTAGAGAGTTGGGTTAGAGGGAGATAACTCATGACTACCAAAAGAGGTTTCGCACAAGGGATGAGAATGATATACCCTTGTAATTGTCATTGCCACATGAAACGTGCGTGAGAGAACTGACAAATTGCGTGTATATATTGTAAAAGGTTTTATTTCCTTTACAGTACTTGTGCAGCTGTGAAAACTGCAATTAAGACAAACAAATAACATGAGCACATGGAGGAAGAAATGTACACAAGCATAAATAATTACAAAATTCGAAGAAATAAGAAAATAAACGATGAATTTTACATAAAATAATTGTAACAAAACAGGAAACTTATAACAAGGGTTTAAATCGAATCCATAGCTAAATCCACTGCTAAGAAGGTTGGGTCACTGTGTCGATCCAGGACGTTCTTTCCGCCTATATTTTAGAAAAGGTTGCCGTAAGACAGCTTATTTGTTATATTTTTATTTACTTATTCTAACTTGACTGTTTTGTCTCATACTTCTCATTTAGACCTCATTATTGTTTTACGTTATCCTAAAATATAAGGGACTATATTTTCTGGCAACATTGTCCCGAGGGGTGACAATGCTGCCGGTCAAGCATACAGGGCTGGCTCCGGCGAGAAAACGAACTTGCTGATTTTTACATTGGGTTTGGTAGTAAATGGTGCCTGGTGGCAGCCCAGTGATCGTAATGAAGGTTTCGGTTCGAGATTCCTAGCACCTGAACAAATGGCACCTGTACAAATGGCACCTGTACAAATGGCATCTGTACAAATGGTAACTAAGATGAGGACAATAGTCCAAATAAATGTAAATAGTGTATATACTGCCTCATCTCAGAAATATAGACAAATATGTTTTATTCTTTCTTTAATATCTCATGTACTCAGTCGTTTCTCTGTTTGAAACCACTGCAAACTAGTGGCTGTCCCGCCTTGGTTGAGATAAAATGATGAAATATTATGTATAAAGTAGATATGTTATTGTGCGCTATCTATAGGAATGAAAACTTCCCCGTAAATAAATACTAATCTGAGTGACTTTCGGGGACGCAGCTGTGAGGCAGTCAAGTGACAATCGTTGACGCAGCGTAACTATATCCTTCGGACTTACACTTCTAGCTACTGATTACTTACAATTATTATTGTATATATTGTTCTGTTATTCTAATACACAGTTTAAATATGCCTTCTTGTTTCCGTGTCTTCCTTCAGGGCCCAAACAGGCCACAACAACTTGGCGACGAAGATTTCGACACAATAATATGATACAAGGTGGGGATGTAGAAGGCTGGTTATCACTATTCCTAACTTTTAACTTAACTAGTCACATTCATTGACCCAGATAAACTTTTCATAATCTTACACCATAATAGTACATTTAAATAGAAACATATATACCACAGTCATCGAATTACACCAATTATCTCTTTCTACTATTTAACCTAGAATTTGATGTTTACAAATTATGTGGAGAAGAAGATAAAAATTACAGGATTTTTTTACTTACGCAAAAAATGGACCCCATGATGTGAATGAATATATATATACCGCAAGAGATAAAGAAGTTATTATGGGACCCTCCCCACAGCTAACATACGGCGAAAAATCAAGTTAACTAGTAAAAAAAAAAAAAAAAAAAACAACAACCAAAAAAAACAAAAAAAACAAAAAAAACAAAAAAACAAAAGAAAAAAGGAAATAACAAAAAACGAAAGGAGGTTCCTACCATTCCAGAACTGTGGCTTCTGTCTTCTAAAGTGGGTGGGTTTGGAATAAAAAAATAGAATATGTGGGGAACTAAAAAGGGGTTACTGTGAAAAAAGAATTGAAAAAGAAACAATACTAAGAAGTGGGAACAATATAAGTGTAGCAAGAAGACAATAGATAATAATTGATATTGCATTTAAATTGTTGCAGATTAAAAAAGGCTATAAAAAAGGCTCTCTGTGCAGGGCCCGGAAATTTTTCCCACCTGAAACTATTCTGCACATATACAAATCTACCATCCGCCCGTGTATTGAATATTGCTGCCATATCTGGTCGGGTGCCCCTGCTGCTCTCCTTGGGCTTCTTGACAAAATACAAAGGAGGATCTGTAACGTGGTTGATACTGACTTGGCAGACCGGCTGCAGCCGCTCTCACACCGGCGTGATGTAGCTTCCCTGTGCCTCTTCTACAAGTACTTTCATGGCTTCTGCTCCGATGAGCTTAGATCACTGGTGCCGCCCAAGCACGAATTTACACGAGATACTAGATTAGCAACTAGGTCCCACCCTTTTACAGTTAAACAAATAAGATGTAACCGTAAATTCTACTCCAACAGCTTCTTTTCTCGCGCTTCCCGCCTGTGGAACTCCCTTCCACAAGTCTGCTTTCCCGACAGTTACAATCTCTAGGTGTTTAAATGTAGGGTTAATAGACACCTCCTATCACACTAACTCCCAACTATTCTCACAACACTCTCATCTACCCAACCCTCATTCTCGGTATCCTCACCCGCCTATCACCCACCCTTTGTTATTTCCTATATTTAACCAGCCTTTCTCCACTCTACGTAGCCCCCTGCACAGTAGTGGCAGTGACATGCCTTGCTCGGGGTGAAACGCTTATAAAAAAAAAAAAAAAAAAAAAAAAAAAGTATGGAACGAAAGGGAGTTTCACGAGTAAGAAGCAAGAGAAAAGAAACTATTAGCATATAATTTATAATTAGCCAACTCAACTGTATATTGATGAGACCTTGCCGCCAATCGAGTACTGCGCTTAAATACATAAAGTGTAGATACCATATCGAAGATCTGAGTCGAACAGTTACCATGAAAGTATTTATAAAAAAGACACGGGAAGGGGCAACTTTACGATGGTGTGAAAGTGACTGAAGCCGAGACTGGATCGATCTATTGCAGATTCTACTTTGGATTTTATCAAGGATCTTTAAATATAGCAATGGCCAATGTGGCAGCAATATTTTAAGCATGGACGAATGGTAGACTTATGAATATGTAAGATAGATTCTATAGAGGAAAATTGTTTAGCACGACACAATGAACATTTTTAGCAGCTGACCTATCAATGGATTTTATATAGTCTTTACATATTGTGTTTAAAAGATCTCTTAACCTGTCTGGATTATTCGGGACACGCAAGGAAATGTACAATTTTGTGCAAAGGCTTATATTGTAATTTGCAAAATTTGCATATCGTGAAAAGTAATTATCATTGTAATAAATTTGATTCTCTGCAAATTAAAAAAAAATTACTAGACGTAACTTGTAGGGCGAGCAACAAATACATTGTAGACGTAAAGGAGACGGTTAAGGTTTATTTAGTTTTTTTTTTTAATCCCATCACCCCAAGCAAGGCGGTAAGGCCACTGGTGTGCAGGGGGCTACGTAAGAGTGAATAGATTGGAAAAGAAAAAGCCGGAAACCACAACCTAAACAGGGAACAAGGGATGAGCTTCTACACCTGTTCAACAGACGTGGGTGGAGTGTGAACCGGGCGATAGTTCAGTCTATCTACTCCAATTGAAAAAAAAAAGAAAAGAAAAGAGTGAAAAGATTGGAAGAGAGAAAGCTGGAAACCACATCCTAAACAGGGAACAAGGGATGAGCCTCTTCACCTGTTCAATAGACGTGGATGGAATGTGAACCGGGCGATAGTTCAGTCTATCTACTCCAATTGAAAATAAAATAAAATAAACAAAAAAGAAAGTGAAAAGATTGGGAAAGAGAAAGCCGGAAACCACAACCTAAACAGGGAACAAGGGATGAGCCTCTACACCTGTACAATAGACGTGGGTGGAGTGTGAACCGGACGATAGTTTAGTCTATCTACTCCAATTGAAAAAAAAAGAAAAAGAAAAAATAAGAAAAAGAAAAGTGAAAAGATTGGAAAAGAGAAAGCCGGAAACCACATCCTAAACAGGGAACAAAGGATGAGCCTCTACACCTGTTCAATAGACGTGGGTGGAGTGTGAACCGGGCGATAATTCAGTCTATCTACTCCAATTGAAAAAAAAATAAATAAAATAAACAAAAAAGAAAGTGAAAAGATTGGAAAAGAGAAAACCGGAAACCACATCCTAAACAGGGAACAAGGGATGAGCCTCTACACCTGTTCAATAGACGTGGGCGGAGTGTGAACCAGGCGATAGTTCGGCCTTGTGTCATACATAGCCGAACTCCCTACAGTTTACAAGTTTTATGCAGAGTTATAATCATCTGAATTATCAGAAGGTTTTCATCAGAAGGTTGGTTGCGGGTTGAGATGTGTGAATTACTGTAGAATAGTGAAAAAATAAAATATACATTTTTCTTATTAAAATAGAAATTTATTAAAGAAATGAATAATAAGAATTCGTAGTAATTAATGTTCACTGAGAAAGTTAAAGGTATCAAGATTTATAGAAAATGTTCGTAGTAGTAATTGTTGGAAAAGTATATGCGTACGTACGTATGGATGTGTCTGTTTGGTTGGAATGTCTTTGGATGGAGGAGAAGTAAATGAAATCAGTACACGAGAAGGGAAGAGAAAGAGAACAAGGTGCAACCTGACCTTATCTCAGGATCGATTTAAAGTTGAAGTTAAATTTTAGTTTTCTCTTTCTCGCTGCTTCCATCTGACTGACTGACTGACGCTAACCGGGACCCTTCATAATATTCCGATTTTTAGCACTTGACCGCGAAGTTCCTTTTGGTCTTGCAAGTCGCTCCCATTGGTCAGCAAATCTGTTTAACACCTACTTGCGAAATCTGGTTCCGACTTTTCTTTAAGCACATGGTCAATCATTTTTCTATTTGGGAAAAACCAGGATTTCACACGTCATTGTGGATTTTTGTAAAAGTGAAGATAGTTGATTTTAATTCTTAATTTCTTATCCACTACAAAATCACTAAATTTTGTTTAAATCTTAGTACGAGACTATATATGAGAATTAAACTAAAATAATAAAATAAAAATTAAAACTTAAGTAATACAATTACTTTAAAATATAGATAAAAAATGATAATTAACAATAAAGAAAGAAAAATTAGATTATAAAAAATAGTTAAATGAATATTAAACTCCCATCATGCACCGGAACAGGCATTTTGCTGCCATTTGAAACAGGAATCAAATTTCCTCTCTGTTTTACTTCGGAGGCCAAACGAAGGAAATGTCCGTGAACGGCACTCTGAAATACAATGTTGCACCAAATAGATATGCGAAAACTTTTAATTTCTGTATATATATAAATACTTCACAATTTTCTCTTAAATGTACAAGAAATCCTTTTATCGTTTTTGTTTACGCTGTGTTACATTATAGTGGGTTATCCGTTATACTGAAGAGTGTGTGTAAGTTGAAACAGATTAGTTTGATTTGGCCTTGTTAGTCGATAGCCCACTATAAGAGGGGTATAAAACAAGAAAATCAAATTGTATATAGAAACAACATATATATATATATATATATATATATATATATATATATATATATATATATATATATATATATTCTCTTTTTAAAATAACTTTACTCCAAAAGGAAAAGTAGGAAGGTAAATCCCAAAGACCCGATCCTAATTAATATTAAGATTTTAATATTAAAAAATTAGACAGGTGGAGAGCTCAATGTAATTAAAATTACAGAGCGAATTATAAAATAAAATAAATGTCGATGTTCAAAACCGTTGAATGATCATTTCAACATGAAATCTCTCTTAGGGATTTCATGTTGAAATGATCATTGAACCGTTTTGAACATCGACTTTTATTTATTTATATATATATATATATATATATATATATATATATATATATATATATATATATATATGTGTGTGTGTGTGTGTGTGTGTATATAAATGTTTTTTTACAAATAAAAGTAATGTCCTTTGGTTGTCGTTAAAAATGTTAATAGTAGTAATTGCCGAAAAGAGTTTGTGCGTATGTATGTGTGAGTGTTGTTTGTTAGGAGTGTCTTTGAAGTCTCCGCTCAGTCCTTCGGGTATGGTCAGTTATTAAGTAGTGGTGATGTGTGTGTGTGTGTGTATGTGCGTGTGCTTGATTTAGTCTTGTTAAGTTTAGCCTACCATAAGAAATGTGAGAAAACAAGAAAAATCAAGATAGTGTATTGAAATAACTATTTATATGAATATTAAATAATCCAGTGTTATACAAAATGATAGTAATGTTCATATGTCTGGTACAAGGTCTTTAAGAAGAGTTCATAATAGTCCTGCACAAGAGAAAACTAAGTAACAATGTATGGAAGCAGAAATGACGATAAGGGTGTATGTAGGAGCGGCGGGGGGGGTATAGTTGAAGTCAAGATGTCTTTGATGTGACCGCTCACTGATGTAAATGTTCATTTCCTGTGTCTTCTTTAAGTCTATCTTTATGAAATGTTCTTTGAAGGAGAAAGACAGAATGCAGTTAGAGAGACAAGTGAGAGGTTAGCCAATGCGGTCACCTGACGTGCGTCGAGGGGAATGCTAGAGAAGAGAAAAAGCAGAATCACGCGATTAGAAGCATTTTTGGAAGACAAAAGCGGATCATTTTCAAATATCTGTTTCTGTTCTCTGATTGGTTAATATATATATATATATATATATATATATATATATATATATATATATATATTAACGAAACTTGGTTATAAACAACCGACAATTTGAAATGTTCAAACAATTCATTTCATATATATATATATATATATATATATATATATATATATATATATACGCATCGCTCATTCAGTAATGTATTAGAGCACTCTGGCTATTGGGCGGGTATAATGATAAAATGACGCGCTAAAAAGTCTGCCTTCTTCTACCGAACGCCCATAGCCCAGGGGTGGAATCGCCGACTGACGCCAATTCGGTCGGGTCTCAATCCTGGATTAAAAGCAATCGGAGTCTAGTGATACAGCGAAACAGATCTGTCTGCGGATGACTATATATATATATATATATATATATATATATATATATATATATCAGCATGCGGTTAGAATCTAAAGGAGTATCCTGTACATACTGTGGTAGGATAATTCTCTAAGAGAGCTCTAAATATATATGTATATAAATACATATAGAGCAAATATAAGAAAAATTAAGGCAGACACGTTATTTCATGGTAAATGGGAAGTATGGCCTATTTTAGGCTATCCATCATCAGCTTCCGTCTTTATTGTACAAAAGATTTTTCGTGTAAAATCTTCTGTACAATAAAGACGGAAGCTGGTGATGGTTCGCCTGAAATAGGCATACACTTCCGATTTACCATGAAATAATGTGTTTGCCTTAATTTTTCTTATATATATATATATATATATATATATATATATATATATATATATATATATATATATATCTTTTAAATTGCTTTTCGACCAGAAGATATGTGCGAAGTCTCATGTGCAGATAGTGAAATATTTTATTCTGTTTTAAGTTGTTGAGTTCATAACTTCCTGTTTACTACAATAGAAAATTAAAGTTATTTGTTAATAATACGTTGTCTTTTCTTACTGAATTTTGTTCTTTCATTGAAAGTCGTGGATTTTTCTAAACGATCGAATTACTAGCAGTACCGCAACAATATTTTAATTTATTGTATCGAATCCCGACACTCTGAATTTTTAACAAAAACACGAGTAAAAGGATTTCCTACAGATGGTGACTCTAACAAAAGGCTGGCTATATTATTTTAAAGAAAAAATGTTAATTATGTTGGTCACAATTTTATGAACATTTGTCGCAGTCTACTGCACTCACTTGTTATGATTTTTAATGAAAGGGTGACCTTGACCTCGTACGCTAAAATCAGCAGCCAGGCGATGTTGCTAACAACTGAACCCTTATTGTCATTGTCACTTTTACCGAAAAGGTCTTTTCTTGTTAGGATCAAAGTGTAGTATCCTCAGATACTCAGTTACTACCCGCCGACCGGGTTTGAAAGCAATGACCAGCTAAAACTAGCTTTGTACCCAGTTACCGCGTAAGCGGGGGCTGGGTAGTCTTTGACCAGTGGCCTGAGCGTACGCACTCAGGTTCCCCACGTTAAAAACTGACCTTGTGTCACAACTCGCTCCAGTAGGGGAGTAGGGTAATTCCAAAGTGTAGTATCTGTTCTCAGATACTCACTGCCTGCTCGCCGGCGTGGAAGAAATGACCAGCTAAGACCAGCTTTTAACCAGCTTTGACAAGCAATGAACAGCTTTGTACCCTGTTACCGCGTAAGCGGGGGCTGGGTAATCTTTGACCAATGGCCTGAGCGTACGCGCTCAGGTTCCCCACGTTGCTCCATTGGGGGAGTATGGTAAATTTCCAAAGTGTAGTATCTGTTCTCAAATACACATTTTCTGTTCTCCTACAACGTCTAGCTAGGCATACGCTTCGTTTGCGATCCCACTAAACGCGGTAGATTCCTGGAGCGCATTACGTTTTAGTTAGCAGCCGGTCCCGCTTTAAGTTTGACTCTGCTACTAGTCCGTTTAGGATCCCACTACCCTCGGTCATTCCGGTAAAGGAGACAACGACTGTTCAAGTCCAATTGCCGTGGCTTTCGCACGTGCTAGCTCATAGCGATCTCGTTTAAACCGCGTTGAATACTACAAAAGAAGAAAAACATGAGCCGGGCCGCAGCGCGCACATGCTAGCTCGCTCATCTCCCCGGACTACGTTCATTTGCAGTCGAGACTCGACCTCAACGTTCCGGCCCTTGCCATTCCTGCCAGACGCTGACGACTTTCCAGTCTGTGCCTTCAATACCAGACGCTGACGACGTTTCCGTCAACCGATGATGACATTCCAGTCTTTTCCGACTTCCTACTATTGGCTCGTCGATTTCATCACAACAAAATTGACAATGAAACTTTACATTTTCGCCTCCGTCTCCTCATTGTCTTTGATGTTTTTCACACACACACAAAAGTTTGCGGGGTCGAAACCCATTTCTTACCTCGGGCTATTAAAAAAATTACAAAAAGAAAAAAATACAAAAAAAACAACAACAAAAAACAAACAAAAAACCCCAAAAAACAAACAAACAAAAAAACCAAAAAACCCCCCCCCCCAAAAAAACTGCTGATTAACATTCCTCAATGACTCCCGAATTTAAATTAAATTATTTAATTAATATTAACTATATAGGCGAACTCACGCGAATTTCTATACTTTTCAGGAAATTAATTGGTTGGGTGGGGGTAACATATGTAAATAAATATTTTTTCCCAAGGTTTTCTAAAAATAATTAAAGAATAATATTAATTAGTCATTTGTGAATAAGTATTGAAATTTTCATCAAAATCCGACGATTATTTTATTTTTGCAAGAATTTCAAATTAATGTGTTTTTCACTAGCAAAAAAGTGACTTGCATAAGATTTACATTTTTACAAAATGGTTGACTATGTATGGCAAATGATTTGCCATACATAGTCAAGTCAAACATTGTAAAAATTGCGTCGTTCGTGGATGAAAGAGAAAAACAAGATTTTTTACTTAAATTTCTAACATGTTAAAAAGAATTAAAATTAAAAAAACAATTAAAAAATACTTTGATCTATCCTCTTGAAACATTTTTGTCGATAAAACTTTGTTTTTATTTTAGTTTGGGGCCTTTTTACTTTATATTGGCAACAATCTTTAATTTAATGATTAATTTTAATTTATTTTCTAAAACAAGGGAAGTAACTTCAAGTTTTAGAGTTACTGCCCATAGAATCAAGGCTGACTGAATTTAAATTGGTTTTCTTTTCATTAACTATGTCAAGTGTTACGAATTCATTGCAGTTTCTTTTTTTCTTTTTTTTTTTTAAGCTGTAAAACTGGGTTAGGACATTTTCTAACAGACGATGGAAAATATGACACGTGGTTCGTGGAATACTAAAAATTGCTTTTAAAAAGCTAAGCAAAGTATTAAGAAAGACGAATATTTTGTGAGAAAAAAAGACAAGAGTATTGAAATTTTATGTAATATCAGTCCTCGTATATGGCAACGGAGGCTGGACAGTTTCCTCACAGATAAGGAATACCCTTGTGGCAAAAGAAATGTGGTCTGACGAAATGCTGTTGAGAATAAAATGGATGAAAAATATAACGAAGATTTAAGAGTAATGGAAACAAAAAGCATGAGAATGAGAAAGAAACTGTTGAAATTAATGGAACACACAATAGAAAGAAGGTCTAGAGAATCTAACACTCACAGGAAATATGTAAAAGTAAGACAGAGGAAAGAAGCGTGTAACTTTCCTAACAACCACGGATAAGAAAACAAAGAATGGGATAGGTAATGAAAAGGCAAACCTTACCAAGGGCTACACATAATAGGAAGTTATGGAGAGCCATGATCGCTCACGTTTTATCGGCACATAGAAGAAGAAAACAGGATATGTGTGTGTGTGTGCGTGTGTGTGTACGCGTGTGTGTGTACGTGTGTGTGAATTAATAAATATATATATGGGAAATACACACATATCACCATGCGGTGTAGATATAGAAGAATCCAAAGGAGTATCCTGTATTTACAGTGGTAGGATAACTCTTTAAAAGAGCTCTAAATATCTATATCTAAACTTATTTATGAATGAAACTTTGTCTGTGTGTGTGTGTCTGTGTGTGTGTATATCCGTTACATATAGACTCCGAAACGGCTGAACCGATTTTCTTGAAATTTTACACAATTTTGCTATAAGCGTCTGCGAGTGTTTTTAGCTAGGTTTTGTGTCGACGTATCCCCGATAAATATCTAAAATCGATAATAAAAAAAAATCGGGTTATAGAAGGAGTGGTCCGATTTTAATCAAATTTGATACACTCATAGACAAAGACATAAGAAACGATATTCAGAAGTTTCAAGGTTGCAGTTCTTACAATAGTGCAGAAAATTGGTAATATATATATATATAAAAGGTAAGATACCGGGTCTGATCAAAATCAGTTTTTCAGCCCTTTTATTTTAGTTTTTGCTTCGGGTTTGGCTGTAAGTAGGTATAATTGTAGTTCTTAGTCTCAGCCATGATACCATTTACTCAGAGGACTTATTTAGCCTTCAAAATTCATTTTACGACGAAAAAAAACTTATTTGATATCGATACCAGGAAATGAAAATTTGATTTACATCCATTCATTTTTCTTTTAGTCTACGGTTTCGCTTTAACTGGAAACAACTATTGCTTTTTAGTCTTTCGTGCCAACGTCTAAAGAGTCCGAGCTCCAGGACCATGGATTAGTTTTAAAGCTTTCATTGCACCCGAGCAACGCCGGGCTATACTGCTAGTATATATAGTATTGAGGTGTGATAATGCTTAGTGTCAAGATTGTTGTTTTTTCAGTCGTTTACTGACTGATAAAAATATATTTCACAAGCAGGTTTTTTTGCTGTAAAGTGCTCGATATTGAGATAGAGCAATAATAGCAGATTGAAATATATATATATATATATATATATATATATATATATATATATATATATATATATAATGTAATTTCAAACTTCAAGCGATCCGGACATTGTCCTCTTTCTCTTTCTCCTTATCTATTTCAACAATTACTTTTAGAACATTTTGTACGAATTCCTACAACTTATGTTAGTCTTTCTCTTTAATAAATTTTTATTTTAAAATGCAAAATGTATATTTTATTATTCCACTCTTTTACACTAATCCACACATTCCAACCGACAAACAATCTTCTGATAACGATGAAAAACCTTCTGATGATTATAATTCAACATAAATCCTGTATGCTGTAGGGAGTTCGGTTAAGTCTGACGCAAAGCCGAACCAAGAAACAATAACCAGCTCCTATACACTTCAAAACTTCCTCTTTCTTGACTGCCGGGAATGCCAATGTACAGTGTCCCATTTTTATGCCCCAGCAGTAGTCTCCCCATCATTCTGATGTCCCAATACCCTTCATACCTTTCCTCTATTAATTTGATATCCTGGTGGAATCGTTCACCCTGTTCGTTGCTAACATCCCCACAGTTTTTGGGGAATCTTTCCAAGTGGCTATGAACGAAATGAATTTTGATGCTAATTGTTGCGAAAGCATTCTAGCACGTTTGATGCTAATTGTCGCATGTTTGCAACAAGATTCTTGTAGTTATTGGATTTGTGATGACCGAAAAAGTTTTTCCACAATTGTTACGAATGAAATCCATGCATTTGATTCATTCAAATTCACACGACTTACAACGTTTTTATCTAGAATAAGCTTTCTGATTTCTGGACTGTTGTAAACTCCTGCTTTAAGCTTTTTAATGCTCAAGCCTGGAAACAATTCGTGGATATACTTTAAGCAATAACAGTAATTACCAAGAGCTTTTACAAACTGTTTCATCAAATCCCAATTCTATATAGAGAAGGGGAAAATGATTTTTTCTCTGCGTACGAGTGCAGCACATGCAACATTTTTCTCTCCCACTGTCAAAGCCTCTCGAATCGGCCACTCAGTTCTTTGTCAGGGTTGATCCTTGGCATGACTGTCCCATATACATAAAAAGCAAGGATACTACGTATAACCGGACTGATTCACTTTTTCCTGCCATTTTCTGTTACAAATTGAGTCATTCAATAATGAGTTATTCAAGTGCCAAAACAGGCATATTTGGGGAATATTCCAAAATACCTTTTCCATAAAAAATCCTGATGTGATGGGCGAAAATAGATGCGATTTTCGTATTCAGCGTATTAAAATTAGCTTAGAAAGATATTTTTCATCAAATAACTAAATTTCGTCTTGACTAGTGTAGTTTAATAATGGCAGTACTTAATTTGATACACAACAGTAATTCTATTTTTCAAAGATCATATCTATATCATTCCAAATGGATATAAACGAAATGAATTTTGATGTTCATGTTAGCACCAATGTTGCAAAAGCGTTCCTTCATATTTGAAACAAAATCCTTGTAGTTATCGGATTTGTGATTACCCAAAAGGTTTTCACAACCGCCATAAAGGAAATCCATACATTTAATTCATTCAAAGTCACACTACTTACAACGTTTTCATCTAGAATAAGTTTTCTGATTTCTGGACTGTTAAAAATGTTTTAATGTTCAAGCCTGGAAACACTTCACAGATAAACTTGAAAAAACGACCGTCCTTATCAAGAACTTTTACATACTGTTTCCTCAATCCCAATCTAATGAGTGGGGAGGGGAATGATGGTTTTCTCTGAGAACAAATGCAGCACATACAATATTTTTCTCCCACTGTCGAAGCCTCTTGAATAGGCCACTCAGCTCTTTGCCAGTGTTCATACTTGACACGACTGTCCCATAAACATTGAAAACAGGGATACTTCGTATAGCCGAACTGCTGGCCGAATAAAACGCTGACCATCTTCAAATCCACACAGACCAGTTATGGCTCGATTACTAGTTTCATCAGCTTCTGCTTTTCCTTCAGGGTTGTGAAGAGTCCAATCGGTATTGATGCATAAAAGTTTGTGTTCTGAAGAAGGACGCATTTTAAGCTTCGCTTAGAAACGTCAATGAAAAGTCGCCATGAAGTGGGATCGTATTTTTTCACTCCATGTTTGAGACGAAGCTTCTCTACATCATTGCAATATACAAGACATTGACTTTGTTTAAAAAAAAAAAGGGTGAATTCGGCATCACGGTTTCTATAGAAGGCAACAAATGTATTTCTTGCTAAACGGTTCCTCTTCCTCAGTCAAGATGCTAGCAACTCTGCCAAGTCCTTTGTTAAATTTAAATCTTGGATCAAGTCGGTCAGTTCATCTTGGTCGAAATGTTTTGGCTCGGAAATTAACCCATCAACACTTTCATCGATTTCATTTTGGCTAGTATCGTCACTGACAGCACCGTACTGAGGATCTTCGTCGATGCCGTCAAGAAATCCATTGAATATGATAACTGAACGATCATTTTCGTGCTGGAGAACTGATTCACCATTTCTTGTTACAAAATGAGTCATTCAACAATAAGTTACTCAACCAAAACAGGCATATTAGGTGATGTAATGGATAGGTAATGAATATATATATACACCTTGGTTCCCCCTCACTGGAATGTGATTGGCTGGTGTCAGCCATAAATATAGGTATCTCCACTTTTCAGTATAAATTTTCGATACCTGATTTTAAAATGAAATTTTTAAATAAATAAGTTATATTTTAGGTTTAAAAATAGCTTTAATTGAAAGTCAAGAGATTAAATTTAGTAATTCCAGTAAACAAAATACACTGGCGTATTTTAAAGCGAAATTATATTGATTGGAATCTAAAATTTTTCGGATTAAAAAAAAAGTTAAACGTACCGCCATTGTTTTGATTGATCGGCACATTTTTAAACAGTAGCCACATTTCTGTTTTAAAAAATCTGGCAAAAATAAAATATACGTCGCTGATACGTTATTGAAGTCAATTTTTAAAATTAAAACTTACCTTTATCTGATTTCAAACATTTGTACTTGCTTACTCTCTGAAATATTCGGTAAAACTTTTTATCAGTTCAAGTGTTGACAGATTTAATGACAACCGGAAGCTGTCAAGAAGGCCAAAGGCTACAAAAATATACGAATGTAATTTTTTATGTAAGGGAAGACAACCTGTGAATCACGTGACCTTTAAATGATAAATATCACGTACGGCCACCCGTACAAATAAAGATAGGAGCAATAAAAATGCACACAATTAAAATGTTTTAATTATTTTAAAAATTGACGGGGTCAATCATTTGTATTAGGCTTTTAAATTTTCGATTAGTAATTGTGGTCTTCATGCATTAATTACATACCCTAGCCGGCCACCCGTACAAATAAAGATAGGGGCAATCAAAATGCACACAATTAAAATGTTTTAATTATTTTAAAAATTGACGGGGTCAATCATTTGTATTAGGCTTTTAAATTTTCGATTAGTAATTGTGGTCTTCATGCATTAATTACATACACTAGCCGGCCCAATAGAGGAAGAAATTTAACAATAATTTTGAAACTTTTTATATATAATTTTTAGATATAATTAAAAAAATGAAAATAATTCTTGTAAAAATTAATTATTCATTGAATTTTTTTTCTTTTCAGACGATGATATGCTTAATTTATATTGTTCATAAAAGCAATCAGAAGTTTATCCACATAAAAATTGGCATAGTTATTGCGTTTTTTGCAATTTGGACCTATTTTTTTAGAAAGTTGGGAACGATTGGAAAAAAACCTGTTGATTAGCATTCGCCAATGACTCCTGAATTTAATTATATTAGGCTTATTGCTGCCCGTTGTCGAATTTTTATTCTTTTCTGGAAATTAATTAGTGATGGGGGGGGGTAACATATGTGAAAAAAATATTTTTACCAATAACCAGATTGGCAACTAGGTCCCACCCATTCACAGTCAGGTTAGCCAAATGCAGACGACAATTCTACTCCTGCAGCTTCTTCTCTCGCACTTCCCGCCTGTGGAACTCGCTCCTGTATTCTTGCTTTCCTGACAGCTACAACCTCCAGAAATTTAAATGCAATATCAATACTCATCTATTAACCACTGGACTCTAGCTCTCTCCCCACCCCCGTATATCCTTCCCTTTCTCTCCACCTATGTATCTGTCATCGCACCTGCATTCTCAGCTTTCTATTGCTCCTTTCTAACTAGTTTTTACTCCTCACTCTTTTCTAATTAATATGTTTACAGTTATGTAGCCCCCAGATCATCAGTGGCATTTCTGCCTTGCTCGGGATGAAATGATTAAAAAAAAAATTTACACAAAATAATTATTATTTCAAAATTGATTTCAGTCAATTATGAATAAGTCCTGAAATTTTCATTAAAATCCGACCATTATTTGATTTTTGCAAGAAATTCCAAATTAATGTGTCTTTCACGGTCAAAAAAGTGCATTGTGCAATATTACGTTTTTTTTAACTTAATAAACGTTGCCTCAATTTAGGTCTCGCACTGACGTAAGAAAAAAAAAGACTTTCTACAAAAATTTCGAACGTGTTAGAAATAATTAAAAAATTTTAAAAATAATTTAAAAATGCTTTGATTTATTCTCTTAATGATAATATAAACATTTTGCCGATAAAACTTTGTTTTTATTTAGTTTGGGGCTTTTTTCCTTCATACTATGCTGTTTTTTCAGTGATTTTGTGGAGGTACCAATTGGAGTAGATAGACTAAACTATCACCCGGTTCACACTCCACCCACGTCTATTGAACGGGTGACGAGGCTCATCCCTTGTTTCCTGTTTAGGATGTGGTTTCCAGCTTTCTCTTTTTCAATCTTTTACTCATTTCCATTCTTTTCCTCTTTTTTTCTTTTTTTTTTTTTCAATTGGAGCTGATAGACTCAACTACCGCCCGGTTCACACTCCACCCACGTCTATTGAACGGGTGAAGAGGCTCATCTCTTGTTTCCTGTTTAGGATATGGTTTCCGGCTTTCTCTTTTCCAATCTTTTCACTCTTACGTAGCCCCCTGCACATCAGCGGCGTTACCACCTTACTCGGGGTGATATGATTAAAAAAAAACCTACATAAATACAGACATAGGTATAGACGCCCAGAGTGAGTAAGTGAGAGAATCGAGAGATCTTCAACCAGAGGTCTATTGGTTTATTACCATTGACTACGCCTTCGTCTCAGGACACTGCATACGAAGATTACGTCTACGTACTAGATTGACCTAACTCATAGCATTTGCCTTAACCACTTAACTACCTCGTATTGATATATGTCCCTTTCCGGGACATATCATATGGTAAAAATGCCAAAATGGCATCCTGTCCATGAAAAGAATCCTATGTCATGGGGAAAAAATTGATGCGATTTTCGTATTCGGCGTACTAAAATTAGCTTAGAAAGATGTTTATCATCAAATAAGTAAATTTCGTGTTGACCATTGCTAACGTCAGTACATCTGTAGTTGACTTGGAGAGCGAAAGCCATAGTGTTTGACTGAAAAAAGGCTCTGCGATGTGAGATGCTTAACCAGTTCAGTATTGCTTAGGGTCTGTAAAAAGAGGTATAAGGCTAATAGGCCGATAGTTCAAAGAGTCAAACGGTTCACTCGGGTTCTTAAATACTGGAACATCAGGATTACTTCCAGCGGGCAGAAAAGTAATAGCATTTACTATACAGTTGTGGATAACATTTATTTAAGGACTATTACAGGGATAACATCAGGTCCACATGCTTTGTAAAAATCCAGGTTAGAGATGTTAGCAGAAACCTAATGTTATATATCTAAAGAGAGTAAATATACGTGCTGTGAGCGCAAAAATACGCATGGTTGCAAAACGGATTCAGACAACTCGACAATGAAGAATAATTTTGATTCGAGAAATATATACATAAAATATTCATTTCTCTCTTTTTTTTTTAATAAACAAAGGCAGTTATAACGTAGAAGAAGAGGGCATGTGAAAGGTTCATACAAGGGGATTATAGTAATATACACAAACAGAACGATTCACGTATCTTGGGTTTGAAGTCTGGTTATGGGGCGTCGAAAAGTCTGTTGATAGTAGCGGCACGGTTTCCCCTTAGCGGGTGAGGGAAGAAGACTGCCGAATTATCATTTCTTCGCCTTTTTTATTTCTTTGGAGTGGCTCAAACGAGCAGTCCCTTTTGTCCCACGTGAGAGTTTGCGACTAGCCGTCAAATTGATTCGGCGGTCACGCCTCAGTAATCAAATAGACGGAACAATGCGTGGATCTCCCTGCGTGGCAACGCATTTTGTCATTTCGAGTCTGGAACTCATGAAGATCACTTCTGTTTATCAAAGCAGGGCACGATCTTACTTCGTTAGAGAAAGTAACACAAAGAAGAGGTTATATGTATATCACTCAACAGAGACTCAATTTTAAATGAAAAGATAGGCAGGGCGACGCCAGATGAATCAAGAGTAAAGTTTAAGGAGAATATAGGAAACAAGGTTCGCGTTCTTATTTCTCGACGAGATATTTCTATTTCACCGATTTTTAATTTGTGAGCATGCAGCGGTTCATTTCCCAGTTCTTGGTGTATTCCAACGAGTTCGAGATTTGGAATGCAAAGTGGAAGGGTTGATCGTTGGTAAAGCTTGGGTAAGGATCACGTTTTATGCTTTTTTAAAAAATTTTATACTGTTATTTCCTTTTCTTTGACTGAAAATTAGAAAAATAAATTACGTCAAAATATCTTTAAAAGCCTTTTAATGGTATTTTTTGATTAATAGCTACAGTAAAGTCAAGGCAAAACATAAATTATGTCACAGACTGAAAAGGCAAGGCGTAGAAAAGTTATGTTTTAAAATCCGCTAAGCTATAATAAATCTGAAATGTATGGAATGTAGACGAGAGTTCAATGTTTTTGAAAAAACAAAACAAAACAAAACACAAATAGAAAGACTTTAGTGTGTATCAAATTTTAGTTTTATTCCGTGAGAAAATTTCAAAGAGACAACAGTGAACTATATAAACCAGTAAGTATATCACTTCCTATGTTTTTATGATTCCAGATCTTTACGAAAATTTGACCGATTCTATTCTTCCAATATATGTAAGTAATATTCGATCTAATTTTCGTGTCATTTCAGTCAATAATCTATCTATCTATCTATCTATCTATCTATCTATCTATCTATCTATCTATCTATCTATCTATGTTCATATACGTTTCAATAAGCACCTGACAATTGCATCGCGCATGAAACTCGGAGTTTGGTTGTCCGTGTATATTTATTATTAGTATAAATTTTAATTCTGTTATCATACACCGAGCACTGTTTTATTATCAACAGCACTTAATGAAATGAATTAGAGCGCTCTAGCTATTGGGCGCGTATAATGATATGCGCTAAAAAGTCTGCCTACTTCCACCGAACGCCCATAGCCCAGGGGTAGAGTCGCCGACTGACGCCATTTCGGGTTTCAATCCTGGGTAATAAAAGCAATCGGAGTCTAACCGTACTGATGAGCTGTGATACGGCGAAACAGATCTGTCTGCGGATGACAATATATATATATATATATATATATATATATATATATATATATATATATATCGAAGTCTAATCGTACTGATGAGCTGTGAGACAGCGAAACGGATCTGTCTGCTGATGAATATATATATTACGGTTTGTGCGAAAGCTCCGAATCGTGCTTACGATGAGGAATATATATATATATATATATATATATATATATATATATATAGATATATATAGTCATCCAGAGACAGATCTGTTTCGCTGTATCACAGCTCATCAGTACGGTTAGACATCCGATTCCTTCTAGCCAGGAATTAAACCCGACCGAATTGATATCAGTGAGCGATTCTACCTTTGAGCTATGGGCACTCGTTAGAGGAAGGCGAACTTTAGCGTGTTATATAAAATGTAAACCCACACCAGTAGCCGAGAGTGATCAAATTCATTACTGAATGAACGATGCGTAGATGCGTGAGTATAAAATCTACCTGTCTTATTATATCTATCTATCTATCTATCTATCTATCTATCTATCTATCTATCTATCTATCTATCTATCTATCTATCTCTAGTCTGTTCATTATCTATCTATCTATCTATCTATCTATCTATCTATCTATCTATCTCAGTCTGTTCATTATCTATCTATCTATCTATCTATCTATCTATCTATCTATCTATCTATCTATCTCAGTCTGTTCATTATCTATCTATCTATCTATCTATCTATCTATCTATCTATCTCAGTCTGTTCATTATCTATCTATCTATCTATCTATCTATCTATCTATCTATCTATCTATCTATCTATCTCAGTCTGTTCATTATCTATCTATCTATCTATCTATCTATCTATCTATCTATCTATCTATCTATCTGTGTGTCTGTCTGTCTATTTATCTATCTCAGTGTGCTCGTTATCTATCTATCTATCTATCTATCTATCTATCTATCTATCTATCTATCTATTTTACTGTCCATCTATATCTATCTATCTATCTATCTATCTATCTATCTATCTATCTATCTATCTATCTATCTATCTAATGTCCTTCTTTCACCTTATGGCAGTCTATATATGAATAGCAGTAACAAGAATACTTTCGACTCAATATAGCTTTCCCATCTTTGTATGTTTTTCTTTTCATTTTCTTTCAGATTTCAGCGTCTCCTGAAGTCATGTTTTAATGAACTGAACTTTCGCAAGACATCGACGCCATGTTACATCTAATTGCGATTTTTTCCCTTCTAATAGGTACCCTCGGAGGTAAATATTAATTTCAAAATTACCCTCTCTAAATAAATGGTCAACACTTGATCGAAATTGTATCAAAAATATAATCACGAATACATTTTGCATATATTTTGAATCGTTTTGTACGTAGGAATGCAAGGTGTAAGATAAATTTACCAGAGTCGTGTGAGGGCCAGTGAGTAGCGTCAGTTTATAGGGTGACATACCCCAGTTGCTTATTTAGAGCGTTATGACACGAGACAAAATTAGAGACCCTCGGTAGTTGGGAGAACATGGGAACCTATATGAACGATGGACATAGAATATACCACTGATTTGAAATGAAAAAAATTGCACGTGAGACCCTCTCCCTTTTTGTTTTATCACACTGCTTGTTGTATTCATGTGCTATAGTATATCTGTGTGGAACAAATACTGACAGTGACATGTATTTCGTATATTATATACTAGCAGTATAACCCGGCGTTGCTCAGGTGTAATGAAAGCTTTAAAACTAATCCATGGTCCTGGAACTCAGACTCTTTGGACGTTGGCACGAAAGACTAAAAAGCAATAGCTGTTTCCAGTTAAAGCGAAACCGTAGACTGAAATAAATATTAATGGATGTACATCAAATTTTGATTTCCTGGTATCGATATCAAATACGTTTTTTGCGTCATAAACTGAATTTGGAAGGCTAAATAAGTCCTCTGAGTAAATGGTATCATGGCTGAGACTAAGAACTACAATTATACCTACTTAGAGCCAAACCCGAAGCAAAAATTAAAATAAAAGGGCTGAAAAAATACAGACATACAGGCAGATAAACAGACACACACACAAACATCTTGCTTATATATATATATATATATATATATATATATATATATATATATATATATATATTATCGATTTTCTGCACTATTGTAAGAACTGCAACCTTGAAACTTCTAAATATCGTTTCTTATGTCTTTGTCTATGAGTGTATCAAATTTGATTAAAATCGGACCACTCCTTCTATAACCCGAATTTTTCGATTATCGCTTTTCAATATTTATCGGGGGTACCTCAACTCAAAACCTAGCTAAGAACACTCGCAGACGCTTATAGTACAACTGTGTAAATTTTCAAGAAAATCGGTTCAGCCATTTATATGGTAACGGATACACACACACACACACACACACACACACACACACACACACACACACACACACGCACACACACACACACACACACACACACAAAGTTCCATTTATAAATAAGTTTAGATTTGGATGTGCGTTGTGGTGCAGTGAAAGAGAAATCGAAAATCCAAGTTCAAATTCCAGTTGGATTCGTTGAATTCACATACGGAAAAAAGGAGAAATACTTCACTTTTCCCTCCAGCTATGGATTAAATAGCAGGTCGAATTGTTTTATGTAGTCTTGTTTAGCAACCAGTCTATCACAGAAAGTAATGGCAACTTACTGCGGGAAAAATCTCCTACCCAGTCAGTTATGTCTCTTTCGAGACATGATCGCCCAAGAGTGTATCACCTATGGTACTTAATTGACTGACTGATACATATCTAAACCAATCAGAGAACAGAAAAATATATTTGAAAGTGATCAATATTAAACCTCCAAAAATGTATAAGTGCGCATGATTTTGTCTCTCTCGTTAGAGGGCCTCTAGAAAATCTTCTACCCAGTCAGTCATGTCTCTTTCGAAACATGACCACCCAAGCATGTATAAGGTATGGAATTTGAGTGATATGTATTTCTCAGGTAGACGGATATACACATGGCATAAATCCATGAAAATAATAATTATCATTATTGCTTATTTTCAGATATAATTTAGCAGACTTTAGACTAATATCTTTGTCAGTGTCGGTTTTTTAAAAGGTGTTCTTTTTCTCTGTTGTGGTCAACCTTGAACACTCTGATATCAATTGAAATGATGGTCGGCTGTATGAAAATATTCAGACTAATATCCTCATCAATATAGCATTTATTAAAAATGTTCGTTTATCTTTTGTGATCAATGTTTTCCCCCGACAGCCAAATATTGGTTGAAATGATGGGACGTTTTTTGAACATATTCATATTAATATCGTCATCAATGTAGTATTTTGAAAAATTTGCGTATAACTTTCGTGGTCAATGTTTTCTACCCTAATTCGGGTTTTAAGACGTTGTTTAGAAAATTGTTTATCTTATGTGGTCAAAGTTTTCTATCATCAATGTAGCATTTTTAGAAATTTTCGTCATCTTTTGTGGTGAATGCTTTATTTCAACACTCTAATATGAATTTTAACGATGAGACGTCGCTTGAACATATTCAGATTAATATGGTCATCAACGTAGTATTTTGAAAAATTTGCGTATAACTTTCGTTGACAATGTTTTTTCTCAACACCCTAATACGGATTTAATAATAAGACGTTGTTTAAAAAATTAACTTTCGTGGTCAATGTTTTTCTCAACACCCTAATACGGGATTAACAATAAGACGTTGTTTAAAAATTAACTTTCGTGGACAATGTTTTTTCTCAACACCCTAATACGGGATTTAATAAATAAGACGTTGTTTAAAAAATTAACTTTCGTCGTCAATGTTTTTTCTCAACACCCTAATACGGATTTAATAATAAGCACGTTGTTTAAAAAATTAACTTTCGTGGTCAATGTTTTTTCTCAACACCCTAATACGGGATTAATAATAAGACGTTGTTTAAAAAATTAACTTTCGTCGTCAATGTTTTTTCTCAACACCCTAATACGGGATTTAATAATAAGACGTTGTTTAAAAAATTAACTTTCGTCGTCAATGTTTTTTCTCAACACCCTAATACGGGATTTAATAATAAGACGTTGTTTAAAAAAATTAACTTTCGTGGTCAATGTTTTTTCTCAACACCATAATACGGGATTTAATAATAAGACGTTGTTTAAAAAATTAACTTTCGTGGTCAATGTTTTTTCTCAACACCATAATACGGATTAATAATAAGACGTTGTTTAAAAATTAACTTTCGTGGTCAATGTTTTTTCTCAACACCATAATACGGGATTTAATAATAAGACGTTGTTTAAAAATTAACTTTCGTGGTCAATGTTTTTTCTCAACACCATAATACGGATTTAATAATAAGACGTTGTTTAAAAAATTAACTTTCGTGGTCAATGTTTTTTCTCAACACCATAATACGGGATTTAATAATAAGACGTTGTTTAAAAATTAACTTTCGTGGTCAAGGTTTTTCTCAACACCATAATACGGGATTTAATAATAAGACGTTGTTTAAAAAATTAACTTTCGTGGTCAATGTTTTTTCTCAACACCATAATACGGATTTAATAATAAGACGTTGTTTAAAAAAATTAACTTTCGTGGTCAATGTTTTTTCTCAACACCCTAATACGGATTTAATAATAAGACGTTGTTTAAAAAATTAACTTTCGTGGTCAATGTTTTTTCTCAACACCCTAATACGGGATTTAATAATAAGACGTTGTTTAAAAAATTAACTTTCGTCGTCAATGTTTTTTCTTTCAACACCCTAATACGGATTTAATAATAAGACGTTGTTTAAAAAATTAACTTTCGTCGTCAATGTTTTTTCTCAACACCCTAATACGATTTAATAATAAGACGTTGTTTAAAAAATTAACTTTCGTGGTCAATGTTTTTTCTCAACACCATAATACGGATTTAATAATAAGACGTTGTTTAAAAAAATTAACTTTCGTGGTCAATGTTTTTTCTCAACACCATAATACGGGATTTAATAAATAAGACGTTGTTTAAAAAATTAACTTTCGTGGTCAATGTTTTTTCTCAACACCATAATACGGGATTTAATAATAAGACGTTGTTTAAAAATTAACTTTCGTGGTCAATGTTTTTTTCTCAACACCATAATACGGGATTTAATAATAAGACGTTGTTTAAAAAATTAACTTTCGTGGTCAATGTTTTTTCTCAACACCATAATAAGGGATTTAATAATAAGACGTTGTTTAAAAAATTAACTTTCGTGGTCAATGTTTTTTCTCAACACCATAATACGGGATTTAATAATAAGACGTTGTTTAAAAATTAACTTTCGTCGTCAATGTTTTTTCTCAACACCCTAATACGGGATTTAATAATAAGACGTTGTTTAAAAAATTAACTTTCGTGGTCAATGTTTTTTCTCAACACCCTAATACGGATTTAATAATAAGACGTTGTTTAAAAATTAACTTTCGTGGTCAATGTTTTTTCTCAACACCCTAATACGGGATTTAATAATAAGACGTTGTTTAAAAAATTAACTTTCGTGGTCAATGTTTTTTCTCAACACCCTAATACGGATTTAATAATAAGACGTTGTTTAAAAAAATTAACTTTCGTGGTCAATGTTTTTTCTCAACACCCTAATACGGGATTTAATAATAAGACGTTGTTTAAAAAAATTAACTTTCGTCGTCAATGTTTTTTCTCAACACCCTAATACGGGATTTAATAATAAGACGTTGTTTAAAAAATTAACTTCGTGGTCAATGTTTTTTCTCAACACCCTAATACGGGATTTAATAATAAGACGTTGTTTAAAATTAACTTTCGTCGTCAATGTTTTTTCTCAACACCCTAATACGGATTTAATAATAAGACGTTGTTTAAAAAAATTAACTTTCTGTCGTCAATGTTTTTCCTCAACACCCTAATACGGGATTTAATAATAAGACGTTGTTTAAAAAATTAACTTTCGTCGTCAATGTTTTTCTCAACACCCTAATACGGGGATTTAATAATAAGACGTTGTTTAAAAAATTAACTTTCGTGGTCAATGTTTTTTCTCAACACCCTAATACGGGATTTAATAATAAAACGTTGTTTAAAAAATTAACTTTCATCGTCAATGTTTTTTCTCAACACCCTAATACGGGATTTAATAATCAGATGTTGTTTAAAAAATTAACTTTCGTCGTCAATGTTTTTTCTCAACACCCTAATACGGGATTTAATAATAAGACGTTGTTTAAAAAATTAACTTTCGTCGTCAATGTTTTTTCTCAACACCCTAATACGGGATTTAATAATAAGACGTTGTTTAAAAAATTAACTTTCGTCGTCAATGTTTTTTCTCAACACCCTAATACGGGATTTAATAATAAGACGTTGTTTAAAAAATTAACTTTCGTCGCCAATGTTTTTTCTCAACACCCTAATACGGGATTTAATAATAAGACGTTGTTTAAAAAATTAACTTTCGTCGTCAATGTTTTTCTCAACACCCTAATACGGGATTTAATAATAAGACGTTGTTTAAAAAATTAACTTTCGTCGTCAGTGTTTTTCTCAACACCTTAATACGGGATTTAATAATAAGACGTTGTTTAAAAAAATTAACTTTCGTGGTCAATGTTTTTTCTCAACACCCTAATACGGGATTTAATAATAAGACGTTGTTTAAAAAAATTAACTTTCGTGGTCAATGTTTTTTTCTCAACACCCTAATACGGGATTTAATAATAAGACGTTGTTTAAAAAATTCACTTTCGTCGTCAATGTTTTTTTCTCAACACCCTAATACGGGATTTAATAATAAGACGTTGTTTAAAATTAACTTTCGTGGTCAATGTTTCTCAACACCCTAATACGGGATTTAATAATAAGACGTTGTTTAAAAAATTAACTTTCGTGGTCAATGTTTTTCTCAACACCCTAATACGGGATTTAATAATAACATGTTGTTTAAGAAATTAACTTTCGTCGTCAATGTTTTTTCTCAACACCCTATTACGGGATTTAATAATAAGACGTTGTTTAAAAAATTAACTTTCGTCGTCAATGTTTTTCTCAACACCCTAATACGGGATTTAATAATAACACGTTGTTTAAAAAATTAACTTTCGTCGTCAATGTTTTTTTCTCAACACCCTAATACGGGATTTAATAACACGTTGTTTAGAGAATTAACTTTCGTCGTCAATGTTTTTCTCAACACCCTAATACGGGATTTAATAATAAGACGTTGTTTAAAAAATTAACCTAGTCCTCAATGTTTTTCTCAACACCCTAATACGGGATTTAATAATAAGACGTTGTTTAAAAAATTAACTTTCGTGGTCAATGTTTTTTCTCAACACCCTAATACGGGATTTAATAATAACATGTTTATTTAAGAAATTAACTTTCGTCGTCAATGTTTTTTTCTCAACACCCTAATACGGGATTTAATAATAAGACGTTGTTTAAAAAATTAACTTTCGTCGTCAATGTTTTTTTCTCAACACCCTAATACGGGGATTTAATAATAACACGTTGTTTAAAAAATTAACTTTCGTCGTCAATGTTTTCTCAACACCCTAATACGGGATTTAATAATAACACGTTGTTTAAGAAATTAACTTTCGTCGTCAATGTTTTTTCTCAACACCCTAATACGGGATTTAATAATAAGACGTTGTTTAAAAAATTAACTTTCGTCCTCAATGTTTTTTCTCAACACCCTAATACGGGATTTAATAATAAGACGTTGTTTAAAAAATTAACTTTCGTGGTCAATGTTTTTTCTCAACACCCTAATACGGGATTTAATAATAAGACGTTGTTTAAAAAATTAACTCTCGTGGTCAATGTTTTTCTCAACACCCTAATACGGGATTTAATAATAAGACGTTGTTTAAAAAATTAACTCTCGTGGTCAATGTTTTTTTCTCAACACCCTAATACGGGATTTAATAATAAGACGTTGTTTAAAAATTAACTTTCGTGGTCAATGTTTTTTCTCAACACCCTAATACGGGATTTAATAATAAGACGTTGTTTAAAAAATTAACTCTCGTGGTCAATGTTTTCTCAATAACACCCTAATACGGGATTTAATAATAAGACGTTGTTTAAAAAATTAACTTTCGTGGTCAATGTTTTTCTCAACACCTAATACGGGATTTAATAATAAGACGTTGTTTAAAAAATTAACTCTCGTGGTCAATGTTTTTCTCAACACCCTAATACGGGATTTAATAATAAGACGTTGTTTAAAAAATTAACTTTTCGTCGTCAATGTTTTTTCTCAACACCCTAATACGGGATTTAATAATAAGACGTTGTTTAAAAAATTAACTGTCGTCGTCAGTGTTTTTTCTCAACACCCTAATACGGGATTTAATAATAAGACGTTGTTTAAAAATTAACTTTCGTGGTCAAAGTTTTTTCTCAACACCCTAATACGGGATTTAATAATAAGACGTTGTTTAAAAATTAACTTTCGTCGTCAATGTTTTTCTCAACACCCTAATACGGGATTTAATAATAAGACGTCGTTTAAAAATTAACTTTCGTGGTCAATGTTTTTTCTCAACACCCTAATACGGGATTTAATAATAAGACGTTGTTTAAAAAATTAACTTTTCGTGGTCAATGTTTTTTCTCAACACCCTAATACGGGATTTAATAATAAAGCGTTGTTTAAAAAATTAACTTTCGTCGTCAATGTTTTTTCTCAACACCCTAATACGGGATTTAATAATAAGACGTTGTTTAAAAAATTAACTTTCGTGGTCAATGTTTTTCTCAACACCCTAATACGGGATTTAATAATAAGACGTTGTTTAAAAAATTAACTTTCGTGGTCAATGTTTTTCTCAACACCCTAATACGGGATTTAATAATAACACGTTGTTTAAGAAATTAACATTCGTCGTCAATGTTTTTTCTCAACACCTAATACGGGATTTAATAATAAGACGTTGTTTAAAAAAATTAACTTTCGTCGTCAATGTTTTCTCAACACCCTAATACGGGATTTAATAATAAGACGTTGTTTAAAAAATTAACTTTCGTCGTCAATGTTTTTTCTCAACACCCTAATACGGGATTTAATAATAACACGTTGTTTAAGAAATTAACATTCGTCGTCAATGTTTTTTTCTCAACACCCTAATACGGGATTTAATAATAAGACGTTGTTTAAAAAATTAACTTTCGTCGTCAATGTTTTTCTCAACACCCTAATACGGGATTTAATAATAAGACGTTGTTTAAAAAATAAACTTTCGTCGTCAATGTTTTTCTCAGCACCCTAATACGGGATTTAATAATAAGACGTTGTTTAAAAATTAACTTTCGTCGTCAGTGTTTTCTCAACACCCTAATACGGGATTTAATAATAAGACGTTGTTTAAAAAATTAACTTTCGTGGTCTATGTTTTTTCTCAACACCCTAATACAGGATTTAATAATAAGACGTTGTTTAAAAAATTAACTCTCGTGGTCAATGTTTTTTCTCAACACCCTAATACGGGATTTAATAATAAGACGTTGTTTAAAAAATTAACTTTCGTGGTTAATTTTTTTTCTCAATCACCCTAATACGGGATTTAATAATAAGACGTTGTTTAAAAAATTAACTCTCGTGGTCAATGTTTTTTCTCAACACCCTAATACGGGATTTAATAATAAGACGTTGTTTAAAAAATTAACTTTCGTGGTCAATGTTTTTTCTCAACACCCTAATACGGGATTTAATAATAAGACGTTGTTTAAAAAATTAACTTTCGTCGTCAATGTTTTTTCTCAACACCCTAATACGGGATTTAATAATAAGACGTTGTTTAAAAAATTAACTGTCGTCGTCAGTGTTTTTTCTCAACACCCTAATACGGGATTTAATAATAAGACGTTGTTTAAAAAATTAACTTTCGTGGTCAATGTTTTTTCTCAACACCCTAATACGGGATTTAATAATAAGACGTTGTTTAAAAAATTAACTTTCGTGGTCAATGTTTTTTCTCAACACCCTAATACGGGATTTAATAATAAGACGTTGTTTAAAAAATTAACTTTCGTGGTCAATGTTTTTTCTCAACACCCTAATACGGGATTTAATAATAAGACGTTGTTTAAAAAATTAACTTTCGTCGTCACTGTTTTTTCTGAACACCCTAATACGGGATTTAATAATAAGACGTTGTTTAAAAAATTAACTTTCGTCGTCAATGTTTTTTCTCAACACCCTAATACGGGATTTAATAATAAGACGTTGTTTAAAAAATTAACTTTCGTGGTCAATGTTTTTCTCAACACTAATACGGGATTTAATAATAAGACGTTGTTTAAAAAATTAACTTTCGTCGTCAGTGTTTTTCTCAACACTAATACGGGATTTAATAATAAGACGTTGTTTAAAAATTAACTTTCGTGGTCAATGTTTTTTCTCAACACCCTAATACGGGATTTAATAATAAGACGTTGTTTAAAAAATTAACTTTCGTCGTCAATGTTTTCTCAACACCCTAATACGGGATTTAATAATAACACGTTGTTTAAGAAATTAACATTCGTCGTCAATTTTTTCTCAACACCCTAATACGGGATTTAATAATAAGACGTTGTTTAAAAAATTAACTTTCGTCGTCAATGTTTTTTCTCAACACCCTAATACGGGATTTAATAATAAGACGTTGTTTAAAAAAATTAACTCTCGTGGTCAATGTTTTTTTCTCAACACCCTAATACGGGATTTAATAATAAGACGTTGTTTAAAAAATTAACTTTCGTCGTCAATGTTTTTTTCTCTTCACCCTAATACGGGATTTAATAATAACACGTTGTTTAAAAAATTAACATTCGTCGTCAATGTTTTTTCTCAACACCCAATACGGGATTTAATAATAAGACGTTGTTTAAAAAATTAACTTTCGTCGTCAATGTTTTTCTCAACACCCCTAATACGGGATTTAATAATAAGACGTTGTTTAAAAAATTAACTTTCGTGGTCAATGTTTTTTCCTCAACACTAATACGGGATTTAATAATAAGACGTTGTTTAAAAAAATTAACTTTCGTCGTCAATGTTTTTCTCAACACCCTAATACGGGATTTAATAATAACACGTTGTTTAAGAAATTAACATTCGTCGTCAATGTTTTTTCTCAACACCCTAATACGGGATTTAATAATAAGACGTTGTTTAAAAAATTAACTTTCGTCGTCAACTGTTTTTTCTCAACACCCTAATACGGGATTTAATAATAAGACGTTGTTTAAAAAATTAACTTTCGTGGTCAATGTTTTTTCTCAACACTATTACGGGATTTAATAATAAGACGTTGTTTAAAAAATTAACTCTCGTGGTCAATGTTTCTCAACACCCTAATACGGGATTTAATAATAAGACGTTGTTTAAAAAATTAACTTTCGTGGTCAATGTTTTTTTCTCAACACCCTAATACGGGATTTAATAATAAGACGTTGTTTAAAAAATTAACTCTCGTGGTCAATGTTTTTTCTCAACACCCTAATACGGGATTTAATAATAAGACGTTGTTTAAAAAATTAACTTTCGTGGTCAATGTTTTTTCTCAACACCCTAATGCAGGATTTAATAATAAGACGTTGTTTAAAAAATTAACTTTCGTGGTCAATGTTTTTCTCAACACCCTAATACGGGATTTAATAATAAGACGTTGTTTAAGAAATTAACTTTCGTGGTCAATGTTTTTCTCAACACCCTAATACGGGATTTAATAATAAGACGTTGTTTAAAAAATTAACTTTCGTCGTCAATGTTTTTTCTGAACACCCTAATACGGGATTTAATAATAAGACGTTGTTTAAAAAATTAACTTTCGTCGTCAATGTTTTTTCTCAACACCCTAATACGGGATTTAATAATAAGACGTTGTTTAAAAAATTAACTTTCGTAGTCAATGTTTTTCTCAACACCCTAATACGGGATTTAATAATAAGACGTTGTTTAAAATTAACTTTCGTCGTCAGTGTTTTTTCTCAACACCCTAATACGGGATTTAATAATAAGACGTTGTTTAAAAAATTAACTTTCGTGGTCAATGTTTTTTCTCAACACCCTAATACGGGATTTAATAATAAGACGTTGTTTAAAAAATTAACTTTCGTCGTCAATGTTTTTTTCTCAACACCCTAATACGGGATTTAATAATAACACGTTGTTTAAGAAATTAACATTCGTCGTCAATTTTTTTCTCAACACCCTAATACGAGTTTAATAATAAGACGTTGTTTAAAATTAACTTTCGTCGTCAATGTTTTTCTCAACACCCTAATACGGGATTTAATAATAAGACGTTGTTTAAAAAATTAACTTTCGTCGTCAATGTTTTTCTCAACACCCTAATACGGGATTTAATAATAAGACGTTGTTTAAAAAATTAACTTTCGTCGTCAATGTTTTTTCTCAACACCCTAATACGGGATTTAATAATAACACGTTGTTTAAGAAATTAACATTCGTCGTCAATGTTTTTTTCTCAACACCCTAATACGGGATTTAATAATAAGACGTTGTTTAAAAAAATTAACTTTCGTCGTCAATGTTTTTCTTTACCCTAATACAGGATTTAATAATAAGACGTTGTTTAAAAAATTAACTTTCGTGGTCAATGTTTTTCTCAACACCCTAATACGGGATTTAATAATAAGACGTTGTTTAAAAAATTAACTTTCGTCGTCAATGTTTTTCTCAACACCCTAATACGGGATTTAATAATAACACGTTGTTTAAGAAATTAACATTCGTCGTCAATGTTTTTTCTCAACACCCTAATACGGGATTTAATAATAAGACGTTGTTTAAAAATTAACTTTCGTCGTCAATGTTTTTCTCAACACCCTAATACGGGATTTAATAATAAGACGTTGTTTAAAATTAACTTTCGTGGTCAATGTTTTTCTCAACACCCTAATACGGGATTTAATAATAAGACGTTGTTTAAAAAATTAACTCTCGTGGTCAATGTTTTTCTCAACACCCTAATACGGGATTATAATAAGACGTTGTTTAAAAATTAACTTTCGTGGTCAATGTTTTTTCTCAACACCCTAATACGGGATTTAATAATAAGACGTTGTTTAAAAAATTAACTCTCGTGGTCAATGTTTTTTCTCAGCACTATTTCGGGATTTAATAATAAGACGTTGTTTAAAAAATTAACTTTCGTGGTCAATGTTTTTCTCAACACCCTAATACGGGATTTAATAATAAGACGTTGTTTAAAAAATTAACTCTCGTGGTCAATGTTTCTCAACACCCTAATACGGGATTTAATAATAAGACGTTGTTTAAAAAATTAACTGTCGTCAATGTTTTTTTCTCAACACCCTAATACGGGATTTAATAATAAGACGTTGTTTAAAAAATTAACTTTCGTCGTCAATGTTTTTCTCAACACCCTAATACGGGATTTAATAATAAGACGTTGTTTAAAAATTAACTTTCGTGGTCAATGTTTTTCTCAACACCCTAATACGGGATTTAATAATAAGACGTTGTTTAAAAAAATTAACTTTCGTCGTCAGTGTTTTTTCTCAACACCCTAATACGGGATTTAATAATAAGACGTTGTTTAAAATTAACTTTCGTGGTCAATGTTTTTTCTCAACACCCTAATACGGGATTTAATAATAAGACGTTGTTTAAAAAATTAACTTTCGTCGTCAATGTTTTTCTCAACACCCTAATACGGGATTTAATAATAAGACGTTGTTTAAAAAATTAACTTTCGTCGTCAATGTTTTTCTCAACACACTAATACGGGATTTAATAATAAGACGTTGTTTAAAAATTAACTTTCGTGGTCAATGTTTTTTCTCCAACACCCTAATACGGGATTTAATAATAAGACGTTGTTTAAAAAAATTAACTTTCGTCGTCAATGTTTTTCTCAACACCCTAATACGGGATTTAATAATAACGTTGTTTAAGAAATTAACATTCGTCGTCAATGTTTTTCTCAACACTAATACGGGATGTAATAATAAGACGTTGTTTAAAAAATTAACTTTCGTCGTCAATGTTTTTTCTCAACACCCTAATACGGGATTTAATAATAAGACGTTGTTTAAAAAATTAACTTTCGTGGTCAATGTTTTTTCTCAACACCCTAATACGGGATTTAATAATAAGACGTTGTTTAAAAAATTAACTCTCGTGGTCAATGTTTTTTCTCAACACCCTAATACGGGATTTAATAATAAGACGTTGTTTAAAAAATTAACTTTCGTGGTCAATGTTTTTTCTCAACACCCTAATACGGGATTTAATAATAAGACGTTGTTTAAAAAATTCACTCTCGTGGTCAATGTTTTTTCTCAACACCCTAATACGGGATTTAATAATAAGACGTTGTTTAAAAAATTAACTTTCGTGGTCAATGTTTTTTCTCAACACCCTAATACGGGATTTAATAATAAGACGTTGTTTAAAAAATTAACTCTCGTGGTCAATGTTTTTTCTCAACACCCTAATACGGGATTTAATAATAAGACGTTGTTTAAAAAATTAACTGTCGTCGTCAGTGTTTTTTCTCAACACCCTAATACGGGATTTAATAATAAGACGTTGTTTAAAAAATTAACTTTCGTGGTCAATGTTTTTTCTCAACACCCTAATACGGGATTTAATAATAAGACGTTGTTTAAAAAATTAACTTTCGTGGTCAATGTTTTTTCTCAACACCCTAATACGGGATTTAATAATAAGACGTTGTTTAAAAAATTAACTTTCGTGGTCAATGTTTTTTCTCAACACCCTAATACGGGATTTAATAATAAGACGTTGTTTAAAAAATTAACTTTCGTCGTCAATGTTTTTTCTCAACACCCTAATACGGGATTTAATAATAAGACGTTGTTTAAAAAATTAACTTTCGTCGTCAATGTTTTTTCTCAACACCCTAATACGGGATTTAATAATAAGACGTTGTTTAAAAAATTAACTTTCGTGGTCAATGTTTTTTCTCAACACCCTAATACGGGATTTAATAATAAGACGTTGTTTAAAAAATTAACTTTCGTGGTCAATGTTTTTTCTCAACACCCTAATACGGGATTTAATAATAAGACGTTGTTTAAAAAATTAACTTTCGTGGTCAATGTTTTTTCTCAACACCCTAATACGGGATATAATAATAAGACGTTGTTTAAAAAATTAACTTTCGTCGTCAATATTTTTTCTCAACACCCTAATACGAGTTTAATAATAAGACGTTGTTTAAAAAGTGCTTTCGTCGTCAATGTTTTTTCTCTCCAACACCTAATACGGGATTTAATAATAAGACGTTGTTTAAAAAATTAACTTTCGTCGTCAGTGTTTTTCTCAACACCCTAATACGGGGATTTAATAATAAGACGTTGTTTTGAAACAACTTTCGTCGTCAATGTTTTTCTCAACACCCTAATACAGGATTTAATAATAAGACTTTGTTTAAAAAATTAACTTTCGTGGTCAATGTTTTCTCAACACCCTAATACGGGATTTAATAATAAGACGTTGTTTAAAAAATTAACTTTCGTGGTCAATGTTTTTTTCTCAACACCCTAATACGGGATTTAATAATAAGACGTTGTTTAAAAAATTAACTTTCGTGGTCAATGTTTTTTCTCAACACCCTAATACGGGATTTAATAATAAGACGTTGTTTAAAAAATTAACTTTCGTCGTCAATGTTTTTTCTCAACACCCTAATACGGGATTTAATAATAAGACGTTGTTTAAAAAATTAACTTTCGTCGTCAATGTTTTTTCTCAACACCCTAATACGGGATTTAATAATAAGACGTTGTTTAAAAAATTAACTTTCGTGGTCAATGTTTTTCTCAACACCCAAATACGGGATTTAATAATAAGACGTTGTTTAAAAATTAACTTTCGTCGTCAGTGTTTTTTCTCAACACCCTAATACGGGATTTAATAATAAGACGTTGTTTAAAAATTAACTTTCGTGGTCAATGTTTTTTCTCAACACCCTAATACGGGATTTAATAATAAGACGTTGTTTAAAAAATTAACTTTCGTCGTCAATGTTTTCTCAACACCCTAATACGGATTTAATAATAAGACGTTGTTTAAAAAATTAACTTTCGTCGTCAATGTTTTTTCTCAACACCTAATACAGGATTTAATAACAAGACGTTGTTTAAAAAATTAACTTTCGTCGTCAATGTTTTTTTCTCAACACCTAATACGGGATTTAATAATAAGACGTTGTTTAAAAAATTAACTTTCGTCGTCAATGTTTTTCTCAACACCCTAATACGGGATTTAATAATAAGACGTTGTTTAAAAAATTAACTTTCGTGGTCAATGTTTTTTCTCAACACCCTAATACGGGATTTAATAATAAGACGTTGTTTAAAAAATTAACTTTCGTGGTCAATGTTTTTTCTCAACACCCTAATACGGGATTTAATAATAAGACGTTGTTTAAAAAATTAACTTTCGTGGTCAATGTTTTCTCCAACACCCTAATACGGGATTTAATAATAAGACGTTGTTTAAAAAATTAACTTTCGTGGTCAATATTTTTTCTCAACACCATAATACGGGATTTAATAATAAGACGTTGTTTAAAAAAATTAACTTTCGTCGTCAATGTTTTTTCTCAACACCCTAATACGGGATTTAATAATAAGACGTTGTTTAAAAAATTAACTTTCGTCGTCAATGTTTTTTCTCAACACCCTAATACGGGATTTAATAATAAGACGTTGTTTAAAAAATTAACTTTCGTCGTCAATGTTTTTCTCAACACCCTAATACGGGATTTAATAATAAGACGTTGTTTAAAAAATTAACTCTCGTGGTCAATGACTTTTTCTCAACACCTAATACGGGATTTAATAATAAGACGTTGTTTAAAAAATTAACTTTCGTCGTCAATGTTTTTCTCAACACCCTAATACGGGATTTAATAATAAGACGTTGTTTAAAAAAATAACTTTCGTGGTCAATGTTTTCTCAACACCCTAATACGGGATTTAATAATAAGACGTTGTTTAAAAAAATAACTTTCGTGGTCAATGTTTTTTCTCAACACCTAATACGGGATTTAATAATAAGACGTTGTTTAAATTAACTTTCGTGGTCAATGTTTTCTCAACACCTAATACGGGATTTAATAATAAGACGTTGTTTAAAAAATTAACTTTCGTTGTCAATGTTTTTCTCAACTTGCCCTAATACGGGATTTAATAATAAGACGTTGTTTAAAAAATTAACTTTCGTCGTCAATGTTTTTTCTCAACACCCTAATACGGGATTTAATAATAAGACGTTGTTTAAAAAATTAACTTTCGTCGTCAATGTTTTTTCTCAACACCCTAATACGGGATTTAATAATAAGACGTTGTTTAAAAAATTAACTTTCGTCGTCAATGTTTTCTCAAACACCCTAATATGGGATTTATTAATAAGACGTTGTTTTAAAAATTAACTTTCGTCGTCAATGTTTTTTTCTCAACACCTTAATAGGGGATTTAATAATAAGACGTTGTTTAAAAAATTAACTTTCGTCGTCAATGTTTTTTCTTAACACCCTAATACGGGATTTAATAATAAGACGTTGTTTAAAAAAATAACTTTCGTGGTCAATGTTTTTCTCAACACCCTAATACGGGATTTAATAATAAGACGCTGTTTAAAAAATTAACTTTCGTGGTCAATGTTTTTTCTCAACACCCTAATACGGGATTTAATAATAAGACGCTGTTTAAAAAATTAACTTTCGTGGTCAATGTTTTCTCAACACCCTAATAAGTGATTTAATAATAAGACGTTGTTTAAAAAATTAAATTTCGTGGTCAATGTTTTTTCTCAACACCCTAATACGGGATTTAATAATAAGACGTTGTTTAAAAAATTAACTTTCGTGGTCAATGTTTTTTTCTCAACACCCTAATACGGGATTTAATAATAAGACGTTGTTTAAAAAATTAACTTTCGTGGTCAATGTTTTCTCAACACCCTAATAAGGGATTTAATAATAAGACGTTGTTTAAAAAATTAACTTTCGTGGTCAATGTTTTTTCTCAACACCCTAATACGGGATTTAATAATAAGACGTTGTTTAAAAAAATAACTTTCGTGGTCAATGTTTTTTCTCAACACACTAATACGGGATTTAATAATAAGACGTTGTTTAAAAAAATTAACTTTCGTGGTCAATGTTTTTTCTCAACACCCTAATACGGGATTTAATAATAAGACGTTGTTTAAAAAATTAACTTTCGTGGTCAATGTTTTTTCTCAACACCCTAATACGGGATTTAATAATAAGACGTTGTTTTAAAAAATTAACTTTCGTGGTCAATGTTTTTTCTCAACACCCTAATACGGGATTTAATAATAAGACGTTGTTTAAAAAATTAACTTTCGTCGTCAATGTTTTTTCTCAACACTATTACGGGATTTAATAATAAGACGTTGTTTAAAAAATTAACTTTCGTCGTCAATGTTTTTTCTCAACACCCTAATACAGGATTTAATAATAAGACGTTGTTTAAAAAATTAACTTTCGTCGTCAATGTTTTTCTCAACACCCTAATACGGGATTTAATAATAAGACGTTGTTTAAAAAATTAACTTTCGTCGTCAATGTTTTTCTCAACACCCTAATACGGGATTTAATAATAAGACGCTGTTTAAAAAATTAACTTTCGTGGTCAATGTTTTTTCTCAACACCCTAATACGGGATTTAATAATAAGACGTTGTTTAAAAAATTAACTTTCGTGGTCAATGTTTTTTCTCAACACCCTAATACGGGATTTAATAATAAGACGTTGTTTAAAAAATTAACTTTCGTCGTCAATGTTTTTTCTCAACACCCTAATACGGGATTTAATAATAAGACGTTGTTTAAAAAATTAACTTTCGTGGTCAATGTTTTTTCTCAACACCCTAATACGGGATTTAATAATAAGACGTTGTTTAAAAAAATATCTTTCGTCGTCAATGTTTTTTCTCAACACCCTAATAAGGGATTTAATAATAAGACGTTGTTTAAAAATTAACTTTCGTGGTCAATGTTTTTTCTCAACACCCTAATACGGGATTTAATAATAAGACGTTGTTTAAAAAATTAACTTCCGTCGTCAATGTTTTTTCTCAACACCCTAATACGGGATTTAATAATAAGACGTTGTTTAAAAAATTAACTTTCGTCGTCAATGTTTTTCTCAACGCCCTAATACGGGATTTAATAATAAGACGTTGTTTAAAAAATTAACTTTCGTGGTCAATGTTTTTTCTCAACACCCTAATACGGGATTTAATAATAAGACGTTGTTTAAAAAATTAACTTTCGTGGTCAATGTTTTTTCTCAACACCCTAATGCGGGATTTAATAATAAGACGTTGTTTAAAAAATTAACTTTCGTGGTCAATGTTTTTTCTCAACACCCTAATACGGGATTTAATAATAAGACGTTGTTTAAAAATTAACTTCCGTCGTCAATGTTTTTTTCTCAACACCCTAATACGGGATTTAATAATAAGACGTTGTTTAAAAAATTAACTTTCGTCGTCAATGTTTTTCTCAACACTAATACGGGATATAATAATAAGACGTTGTTTAAAAAATTAACTTTCGTGGTCAATGTTTTTTCTCAACACCCTAATACGGGATTTAATAATAAGACGTTGTTTAAAAAATTAACTTCCGTCGTCAATGTTTTTTCTCAACACCCTAATACGGGATTTAATAATAAGACGTTGTTTAAAAAATTAACTTTCGTGGTCAATGTTTTTTCTCAACACCCTAATACGGGATTTAATAATAAGACGTTGTTTAAAAAATTAACTTTCGTCGTCAATGTTTTTTCTCAACACCCTAATACGGGATTTAATAATAAGACGTTGTTTAAAAAATTAACTTTCGTCGTCAATGTTTTTTCTCAACACCCTAATACGGGATTTAATAATAAGAGGTTGTTTAAAAAATTAACTTTCGTGGTCAATGTTTTTTCTCAACACCCTAATACGGGATTTAATAATAAGACGTTGTTTAAAAAATTAACTTCCGTCGTCAATGTTTTTTCTCAACACCCTAATACGGCATTTAATAATAAGACGTTGTTTAAAAAATTAACTTTCGTCGTCAATGTTTTTTCTCAACACCCTAATACGGGATTTAATAATAAGACGTTGTTTAAAAAATTAACTTCCGTCGTCAATGTTTTTTCTCAACACCCTAACACGGGATTTAATAATAAGACGTTGTTTAAAAAATTAACTTTCGTCGTCAATGTTTTTTCTCAACACAATAATACGGGATTTAATAATAAGACGTTGTTTAAAAAATTAACTTTCATCGTCAATGTTTTTTCTCAACACCCTAATACGGGATTTAATAATAAGACGTTGTTTAAAAAATTAACTTTCGTGGTCAATGTTTTTTCTCAACACCCTAATACGGGATTTAATAATAAGACGTTGTTTAAAAAATTAACTTTCGTCGTCAATGTTTTTTCTCAACACCCTAATACGGGATTTAATAATAAGACGTTGTTTAAAAAATTAACTTTCGTGGTCAATGTTTTTTCTCAACACCCTAATACGGGATTTAATAATAAGACGTTGTTTAAAAAATTAACTTTCGTGGTCAATGTTTTTTCTCAACACCCTAATACGAGACTTAATAATAAGACGTTGTTTAAAAAATTAACTTTCGTGGTCAATGTTTTTTTCTCAACACCCTATTACGGGATTTAATAATAAGACGTTGTTTAAAATATTAACTTTCGTGGTCAATGTTTTTCTCAACACCCTAATACGGGATTTAATAATAAGACGTTGTTTGAAAATATTAACTTTCGTGGTCAATGTTTTTCTCAACACCTAATACGGGATTTAATAATAAGACGTTGTTTAAATGAACTTTCGTCGTCAATGTTTTTTCTCAACACCCTAATACGGGATTTAATAATAAGACGTTGTTTAAAAAATTAACTTTCGTCGTCAATGTTTTCTCAACACCCTAATACGGGATTTAATAATAAGACGTTGTTTAAAATTAACTTTTTCGTCGTCAATGTTTTTTCTCAACACCCTAATACGGGATTTAATAATAAGACGTTGTTTAAAAATTAACTTTCGTGGTCAATGTTTTTTCATAACACCCTAATACGGGATTTAATAATAAGACGTTGTTTAAAAAATTAACTTTCGTGGTCAATGTTTTTTCTCCAACACCCTAATACGGGATTTAATAATAAGACGTTGTTTAAAGAATTAACTTTCGTCGTCAATGTTTTTTTCTCAACACCCTAATACGGGATTTAATAATAAGACGTTGTTTAAAAATTAACTTTTCGTGGTCAATGTTTTTCTCCAACACCCTAATACGGGATTTAATAATAAGACGTTGTTTAAAAATTAACTTTCGTCGTCAATGTTTTTCTCAACACCCTAATGAGATTCTAATAATAAGACGTTGTTTAAAAAATTAACTTTCGTCGTCAATGTTTTTTTTCTCAACACCCTATTACGGGATTTAATAATAAGACGTTGTTTAAAAAATTAACTTTCGTCGTCAATATTTTTTCTCAACACCCTAATACGGGATTTAATAATAAGACGTTGTTTAAGAATTAACTTTCGTGGTCAATGTTTTTTTCTCAACACCCTAATACGGGATTTAATAATAAGACGTTGTTTAAAAAATTAACTTTCGTCGTCAATGTTTTCTCAACACCCTAATACGGGATTTAATAATAAGACGTTGTTTAAAAAATTAACTTTCGTGGTCAATGTTTTTTTCTCAACACCCTAATACGGGATTTAATAATAAGACGTTGTTTAAAATATTAACTTTCGTGGTCAATGTTTTTCTCAACACCCTAATACGGGATTTAATAATAAGACGTTGTTTAAAAATTAACTTTCGTCGTCAATGTTTTTCTCCAGCACCCTAACACGGGATTTAATAATAAGACGTTGTTTAAAAAATTAACTTTCGTCGTCAATGTTTTTTTCTCAACACAATAATACGGGATTTAATAATAAGACGTTGTTTAAAAAATTAACTTTCCTTGTCAATGTTTTTTTCTCAACACCCTAATACGGGATTTAATAATAAGACGTTGTTTAAAAAAATTAACTTTCGTGGTCAATGTTTTTTCTCAACACCCTAATACAGGATTTAATAATAAGACGTTGTTTAAAAAATTAACTTTCGTCGTCAATGTTTTTTCTCAACACCCTAATACGGGATTTAATAATAAGACGTTGTTTAAAAAATTAACTTTCGTGGTCAATGTTTTTCTCAACACCCTAATACGGGATTTAATAATAAGACGTTGTTTAAAATTAACTTTCGTGGTCAATGTTTTTTCTCAACACCTAATACGAGATTTAATAATAAGACGTTGTTTAAAAAATTAACTTTCGTGGTCAATGTTTTTTCTCAACACCTAATACGGGATTTAATAATAAGACGTTGTTTAAAATATTAACTTTCGTGGTCAATGTTTTTTCTCCAACACCTAATACGGGATTTAATAATAAGACGTTGTTTAAAATATTAACTTTCGTGGTCAATGTTTTTTTCTCAACACCCTAATACGGGATTTAATAATAAGACGTTGTTTAAAAAATGAACTTTCGTCGTCAATGTTTTTTTCTCAACACCCTAATACGGGATTTAATAATAAGACGTTGTTTAAAATTAACTTTCGTCGTCAATGTTTTTTTCTCAACACCCTAATACGGGATTTAATAATAAGACGTTGTTAAAAAATTAACTTTCGTCGTCAATGTTTTTTCTCAACACCCTAATACGGGATTTAATAATAAGACGTTGTTTAAAAATTAACTTTTCGTCGTCAATGTTTTTTCTCAACACCCTAATACGGGATTTAATAATAAGACGTTGTTTAAAAATTAACTTTCGTGGTCAATGTTTTTTTCTCAACACCCTAATACGGGATTTAATAATAAGACGTTGTTTAAAAAATTAGCTTTCGTGGTCAATGTTTTTCTCAACACCCTAATACGGGATTTAATAATAAGACGTTGTTTAAAAAATTAACTTTCGTGGTCAATGTTTTTTTCTCAACACCCTAATACGGGATTTAATAATAAGACGTTGTTTAAAAAAATTAACTTTCGTCGTCAATGTTTTTCTCAACACCCTAATACGGGATTTAATAATAAGACGTTGTTTAAAAAGTGCTTTCGTCGTCAATGTTTTTCTCAACACCTAATACGGGATTTAATAATAAGACGTTGTTTAAAAAATTAACTTTCGTGGTCAATGTTTCTCAACACCCAAATACGGGATTTAATAATAAGACGTTGTTTAAAAATTAACTTTCGTGGTCAATGTTTTTTACCAACACCACCTAATACGGGATTTAATAATAAGACGTTGTTTAAAAAATTAACTTTCGTCGTCAATGTTTTTTCTCCAACACCTAATACAGGATTTAATAATAAGACGTTGTTTAAGGTAACTTTCGTGGTCAATGTTTTTCTCAACACCCTAATACGGGATTTAATAATAAGACGTTGTTTAAAAAATTAACTTTCGTCGTCAATGTTTTTCTCAACACCCTAATACGGGATTTAATAATAAGACGTTGTTTAAAAAAATTAACTTTCGTCGTCAATGTTTTTTTCTCAACACCTAATACGGGATTTAATAATAAGACGTTGTTTAAAATTAACTTTCGTGGTCAATGTTTTTTCTCAACACCTAATACGGGATTTAATAATAAGACGTTGTTTAAAAAATTAACTTTCGTGGTCAATGTTTTCTCAACACCCTAATACGGGATTTAATAATAAGACGTTGTTTAAAATTAACTTTCGTCGTCAATGTTTTCTCAACACCCTAATACGGGATTTAATAATAAGACGTTGTTTAAAAAATTAACTTTCGTGGTCAATGTTTTTTCTCAACACCCTAATACGGGATTTAATAAGACGTTGTTTAAAAATTAACTTTCGTGGTCAATGTTTTCTCAACACCCTAATACGGGATTAATAATAAGACGTTGTTTAAAAAATTAACTTTCGTCGTCAATGTTTTTTCTCAACACCCTAATACGGGATTTAATAATAAGACGTTGTTTAAAAAATTAACTTTCGTGGTCAATGTTTTTTCTCAACACCTAATACGGGATTTAATAATAAGACGTTGTTTAAAAAATTAACTTTCGTGGTCAATGTTTTTCTCAACACCCTAATACGGGATTTAATAATAAGACGTTGTTTAAAAAATTAACTTTCGTCGTCAATGTTTTTTCTCAACACCCTAATACGGATTTAATAATAAGACGTTGTTTAAAATTAACTTTCGTCGTCAATGTTTTTCTCAACACCCTAATACGGGATTTAATAATAAGACGTTGGTGGCAAAAATTGAGAAAAAAACAGTTGGTCCGTGTTTTCTCAACACCCTAATACGGGATTTAATAATAAGACGTTGTTTAAAAAATTCACTTTCGTCGTCAATGTTTTTTCTCCAACACCCTAATACGGGATTTAATAATAAGACGTTGTTTAAAAAATTAACTTTCGTGGTCAATGTTTTTCTCAACACCCTAATACGGGATTTAATAATAAGACGTTGTTTAAAAAATTAACTTTCGTCGTCAATGTTTTTCTCAACACTCTAATACGGATTTACACAAGACGTTGTTTAAAAAATTAACTTTCGTCGTCAATGTTTTTTCTCAACACCCTAATACGGGATTTAATAATAAGACGTTGTTTAAAAAATTAACTTCTCGTGGTCAATGTTTTTTCTCAACACCCTAATACGGGATTTAATAATAAGACGTTGCAAAAAATTAACTTTCGTCGTCAATGTTTTTCTCAACACCCTAATACGGGATTTAATAATAAGACGTTGTTTAAAAAATTCACTTTCGTCGTCAATGTTTTTTCTCAACACCCTAATACGGGATTTAATAATAAGACGTTGTTTAAAAAATTAACTTTCGTCGTCAATGTTTTTTCTCAACACCCTAATACGCGATTTAATAATAAGACGTTGTTTAAAAAATTAACTTTCGTGGTCAATGTTTTTTCTCAACACCCTAATACGGATTTAATAATAAGACGTTGTTTAAAAAATTAACTTTCGTCGTCAATGTTTTTTCTCAACACCCTAATACGGGATTTAATAATAAGACGTTGTTTAAAAAATTAACTTTCGTCGTCAACGTTTTTTCTCAACACCCTAATACGGATTTAAATAATAAGACGTTGTTTAAAAAATTAACTTTCGTGGTCAATGTTTTTTCTCAACACCCTAATACGGATTTTAATAATAAGACGTTGTTTAAAAAAATTAACTTTCGTCGTCAATGTTTTTTCTCAACACCCTAATACGGGATTTAATAATAAGACGTTGTTTAAAAAATTAACTTTCGTCGTCAATGTTTTTTCTCAACACCCTAATACGGGATTTAATAATAAGACGTTGTTTAAAAAATTAACTTTCGTCGTCAATGTTTTTTCTCAACACCCTAATACGGATTTAATAATAAGACGTTGTTTAAAAAATTAACTTTCGTGGTCAATGTTTTTTCTCAACACCCTAATACGGGATTTAATAATAAGACGTTGTTTAAAAAATGAACTTTCGTCGTCAATGTTTTTTCTCAACACCCTAATACGGGATTTAATAATAAGACGTTGTTTAAAAAAAATTAACTTTCGTCGTCAATGTTTTTTCTCAACACCCTAATACGGGATTTAATAATAAGACGTTGTTTAAAAAATTAACTTTCGTGGTCAATGTTTTTTCTCAACACCCTAATACGGATTTAATAATAAGACGTTATTTAAAAAATTAACTTTCGTCGTCAATGTTTTTTCTCAACACCCTAATACGGATTTAATAATAAGACGTTGTTTAAAAAATTAACTTTCGTGGTCAATGTTTTTTCTCAACACCCTAATACGGGATTTAATAATAAGACGTTGTTTAAAAAAAATTAACTTTCGTCGTCAATGTTTTTTCTCAACACCCTAATACGGGATTTAATAATAAGACGTTGTTTAAAAAATTAACTTTCGTGGTCAATGTTTTTTCTCAACACCCTAATACGGGATTTAATAATAAGACGTTGTTTAAAAAATTAACTTTCGTGGTCAATGTTTTTTCTCAACACCCTAATACGGATTTAATAATAAGACGTTGTTTAAAAAAATTAACTTTCGTCGTCAATGTTTTTTCTCAACACCCTAATACGGGATTTAATAATAAGACGTTGTTTAAAAAATTAACTTCGTGGTCAATGTTTTTCTCAACACCTCAATACGGGATTTAATAATAAGACGTTGTGTAAAAAATTAACTTTCGTGGTCAATGTTTTTTCTCAACACCCTAATACGGATTTAATAATAAGACGTTGTTTAAAAAATTCACTTTCGTCGTCAATGTTTTTTCTCAACACCCTCTAATACGGGATTTAATAATAAGACGTTGTTTAAAAAATTAACTTTCGTGGTCAATGTTTTTTCTCAACACCCTAATACGGATTTAATAATAAGACGTTGTTTAAAAAATTAACTTCTGTCGTCAATGTTTTTTCTCAAACTCCCTATTGGATTTAATAATAAGACGTTGTTTAAAAAATTAACTGTCGTCAATGTTTTTTCTCAACACCCTAATACGGGATTTAATAATAAGACGTTGTTTAAAAAATTAACTTCGTCGTCAATGTTTTTTCTCAACACCCTAATACGGGATTTAATAATAAGACGTTGTTTAAAAAATTCACTTTCGTCGTCAATGTTTTTTCTCAACACCCTAATACGGGATTTAATAATAAGACGTTGTTTAAAAAATTCACTTTCGTCGTCAATGTTTTTTTTCTCAACACCCTAATACGGGATTTAATAATAAGACGTTGTTTAAAAAAATTAACTTTCGTGGTCAATGTTTTTTCTCAACACCCTTGGCCCTAGTATAGCTTTTAACAATGGGAAGCTGTTTGAAAATATTCAGACTAATATTCTCACCAATGTAGTATTTAAAAACTATTTATCTTTTGTAGTCAATGTTTTATTTCAACACTTTAATAAGGGTTTTAATGATGGGACGTCGCTTGAACATATTCAGACGAATATCCTCTTCAATGTAATATTTTGAAAAAAATTCGTTTAGCTTTCGTGGTCGATGTTTTCTCTCAACACCCTAATACGGGTTTTAATAATAAGACGTTGTTTAAAAAATTGTTTATCTTTTGTGGTCAGTGTTTTTTTTTTTTGTCAGTACTTTAATATTAGTTGAAATGATGGGACGTTGTTTGAAGTGTTCACAATCAGATTGATAACCAGAACCTCAACATTATAGCATTTTCTAAACATTTTAATTTACCTTTTCTGGTCAATGTTTATTTTAACAACCTAATATGAATTTTAATGATGGAACGTTGTTTGAACATATTCAGACTAATATCGTCATCAGTGTAGAAAATTTTTGAAGAGTTTTTGTTTATCTTATGGGTTCAATATTTTCTCTTAAGATCCCGATAGGAGTTGAAATGATAAGAGGTTGTTTGAAAATATTCGGACTAATAACCTCATGGAACGTTTTTTAAAAAATTTTCGTTTATCTTTTGTGGTCAATGTTTTATCGGTGAGCCAAGTTCGAATTCCAGTTGAGTACCCTGCATTCACTTAAGCACTGGTGCCCTTGGGAAAGGTATAAATCCGTCACTTCCCTCCAGTTATGGGTTAAATAACGGGATGGGACCTGGAGGCAACCTATCCAGTGTTGGTGTCACAATAAAAAAACACCCTTGGTAGCTCTGGCGAAGCATGAAGATTATGAATTTCACTATAAACTGCGCCAGGGTTCCAAACGCGCAGGGTATTACTAGAGGGGTGTAGTGAGTTCTATCTCAGTCGAGGCCGCAGGACGACGAAGTTTGATGTAACTTCTAGTCTTCCACATATTTCAAAACAAAGTCTATTTTCCTTTTGCTAGACATTTTGAATATTTTTGTTGTTTCATAAAAATACACTTGTTGTTTCATAAAAATACACTTCTGCGCAAAATTACACACAAAGTCAGATTATCTATCTATCTATCTATCTATCTATCTATCTATCTATCTATCTCAGTAACTGTTCATATCTATCTATCTATCTATCTATCTATCTATCTATCTATCTATCTATCTATCTATCTATGCCTGTTTATATCTATCTATCTATGCCTGTTTCTATCTATCTATCTATCTATCTATCTATCTATCTATCTATCTATCTATCTATCTATCTATGCCTGTTTATATCTATCTATCTATCTATCTATCTATCTATCTATCTATCTAATATAGTATAATATAATTATATGGTTATGTCCATTTTACATTTTATTTCTCGAAACATAGACATTTCCATGTAGTAATGTAAAATGGACATAACCATATAATTATATTATATTATATTAATCTCTATAATACTCATTATATTGAGCACTGTTTATAATAAAATAAATGCCAGAGCACTCAAAATATAAAAAAAAAACATTGAGTCCTCTTCACTTGGAATTATCTATCTATCTATCTATCTATCTATCTATCTATCTATCTATCTATCTATCTATCTATGTTTGATATATGTATGTACTTTCTGAATTTATTTGTTTAAACATTATTTTTTAATGGATACTCATTTTTAATTAGATGCCCTGTTTTTATTTATAAATAGTATATTTATTTACATCTAGCGGTATATTTGCCTATAACTGTCTGATGTTATCTGGATATAATGTTATCTATCAGGATCTGGTTATATTTATCTATATCTAATATTAACTATCTCAGTTTGATTATATGACTCTCACTATCTCATATTCCATCAATAAAATCTATCTATCTATCTATCTATCTATCTATCTATCTATCTATCTATCTATCTATTTCAGTCTTTTCATATCTATCTATCTATCTATCTATCTATCTATCTATCTATCTATCTCAGCAACTGTTCATATCTATCTATCTATCTATCTATCTATCTATCTATCTATCTATCTATCTGATCTTGGCTATGTGTCTATCATTTAATCTCTGTATCACACATTTTTGTATTTGCCTATCACTAACTGAACTGGTCTATTTTGACAAATATAATTTTCTTCAAAAACACGCAATCATTCATATTTTGTGTCTTAGAATTTCCAGGTGTCCCAAAAATTCTCTCTCTCCTCCTCCTCCTCCACCTCCTCTCTCTCTCACTCTTTCTCTCCCACTGTCTCACTCTTGCTCACTATAATTACTTATCAAGAACAATTTATACCATTCTATAATGATTGATTATCGTCTCTCTATTTTCAGTTCGGAATTGTCCAGATTCAGGTCGCAGAATATGTACCCGAGGATTGTGCACTCATTCTATGCCAATGTCGTGAATATGTTTTCATTTTGCCGTTGATTATTTAATTAACAGCTATATATATATATAATATTAACTTTAGTAATAACGATACCAATGGTAACAGAACTAACTCTGCCGGAACTAGTATTAATTAAGCTATAATTTAAATCGTCTTGTACAACCCACCGAGAACGAACTCGGAGGGAAAAGAAGAGGAAGTAAAAAAAAGAAACAAGCGAAGTACATGAACAAAAAGTCAAGCACTCATAAGAAAGAAAAAAAACCTAAGACGAAAACCTTAACACTAAAGCGCTCAATCCCAAAGTAGAGCAAACAAAGACAGAACTGTCTTTATATATATATATATATATATATATATATATATATATATATATATATATATTAAACATACATTTTAAAATATAATAGACAATGAATGTCTGTTATGTTTAATCATGAGCTATTCTAAACATCGTATTTTTACTCTAATTTCAGGTGAAAATAAAGACAAAAATTGTCCAACATTTGGACATATTTTATTAGGCTGGTTCTAAGCTTTCGGCTCACATGAGCCATCTTCAGAGTGGTTAACATAAAACATCCATCATCAAAGATCATATTATCTTGTGTTGACAAAAAACATTGCTATGCTACGATTACAGTCATTGAATAGCAGAAGCAGGTCGTAAATTTTTAATGAGGTTCTATGACGTCATACCACGTGAGAGACCGAAATGTTAACAACAGAACCATATGTCTAAATGCAATGTAATGTGTTGTGACTTGATTGAAATGTGATTTTATTGAATGTGGGTTGCTTTGATTATATATATTTAGCAATATATGTTTACAAAATTATCTACTGCCTCGACATTATATATAGTGTTATATTGTGATGAGGCTTAGTGTCAAGATTGCTGTTCACTGGCAGAAAGGCATTTTTGGCAAGTAGATATTTTGTCATAAAGTGCTCGATATCGAGATAGTGCGTTAATAGGATTAATGTGGAGAAGTGTGTCCCTTAACTGAGCAGAGTTTTGTGAAGGTATTATTGCAGAAGAAACAGCAGCCTTGAAGAGCGAAGACATCACAATAATACCTTCACAAAACTTTGAAGTCAGCATAACTCTGGTCATTTAAGTGACATTATTCCACGTTATTTCTCTCTTTCTCCCCTTATCTTTTCAAAACCATTTCATCCCAAGCAAGGCAGTTTTACTGCCACTGTTGTGCAAGGGCTTACATCGGAGGAAAGTGATGAGAAAGAGGGACAAGTTATAGGACGTGTCAGGAACAGAGTAAGAGAAGGATGAGAATACTGGTGTGATGAGAGTGGATTGGACGGTGAAAAGGGCATGAGAGAAAGGTTGCAAGTCAATGAGATAGGAGATGACTATTGACCTTACATTTAAATTCTTGGAGTTTGTATCAGTCGGGAAGTACAAGTACACGGAAGGGAATTCCACAGGCGGGAAGTGCGAAAAAAGAAGCTGTTCGAGTAGAAATTGCGGTTACATTTTATCTATTTCACTCTAAAAGGGTGGGGCCTAGTTGCTAGTATAGGAGCTTGAGTAAATTCATACATAGGGGACACCAGTGAGCTAAGTTCATTGGAGCAGAAGCCATGAAAGTATTTGTAGAAGAGACACAGGGAAGCCACATTACGCCGGTGAGAGAGTGATTGCAGATTCTCCGTTGGATTTTGTCAAGAACGCCGACGTGAATACCAGGGGCACCCGACCAGATGTGGCAGCAGTATTCAATACACGGGCGGATGGTACATTTATATATGTGCAGGATGTATAGTCATTCCACTTGAGGTCTGATGAGAGAGTTAAGCCGAGGATGCGCAGTGTTTACCTTCCAGGGAGGCTCTCCAGATCCATGCTAATGGGGGTGGGTAGGAACGTTTGTCTGTGATGGCTAACACACACACACACACACACACACACACACACACACACACACATATATATATATATATATATATATATATATACAACGTAGAATACTTGGTATATAAGTCAGGTAAATTCTGAGACGAAAAGATACAGGGTCTGACGAGCAGCTTTTTTCCGGCTGATATACGTATTACCCATGAAATTGGATAATATCTAAAATTTATATATATATATATATACTAGCAGTATAGCCCGGTGTTGCTCGGTTGTAATGAAGGCTTTAAAACTAATCCATGGTCCTGGAGCTCACACTCTTTGGACGTTGACACGAAAGACTAAAAAGCAATAATTGTTTCCAGTTCAAGCGAAACCGTAGACTGAAAGAAAAATGAATGGATGTAAGTCAAAATTTGATTTCCTGGTATCGATATCAAATAAGTCTTTTTCGTCGTAAAATGAATTCTAAAGGCTAAATAAGTCCTCTGAGTAAATGGTATCATGGCTGAGGCTAAGAACTACAATTATACCTACTTAGAGCCAAACCCGAAGCAAAAACTAAAATAACAGAGCTGAAAAAATACAGACATACAGGCAGATAAACAGACACACACACACAACCATCTTGCCTTATATATATATATATTATCGATTTTATGCTCTATTGTAAGAACTGCAACCTTGAAACTTCTGAATATCGTTTCTTATGTCTTTGTCTATGAGTGTATCAAATTTGATTAAAATCAAACCACTCCTTCTATTACCCGATTTTTTCGATTATCGATTTTCGATATTCATCGGGGGTACCTCGACACAAAACCTAGCTAAGAACACTTGCAGACGCTTATAGTACAACTGTGTAAATTTTCAAGAAAATCGGTTCAGCCGTTTCGGAGTCTATAGATAACGGACACACACACAGAGACACGCACACACACAGACAAAGTTCAATTCATAAATAAGTTTAGATTTTAGTCTTAGAATTCAATAAGTTAGTCAGTCGGTTGCTTATACAAGGCTTTTTTTTACTATCATTTTTTTCTTCGATAGTTTTCGAGAAAGGTTTTCGAGACGAGTGTAATTATAATCTCGTTTATAATCTCGTTTATAATCTCGTTTATCATAGCTCTAGGTTCATCTATCGAGAACTGTTTAAATCAAATAACATGGAACGCATAGATATAGGGTATTCAATTAAGAATGTACCCATACCTGACCGTCACTTATATGAATTATGTTTATTAAGGAAAATAGAGAAGTGTATTGCAAATATGAGGTGGAAAGAGTACTTCTACCTAAATAATTTAAATAACAACAAAACTAACGATAAGTATGGATTCAAAACCTATGCCCATCCCCCACACATTAAGGAACTCGATAAATCTGAAGCAGAATTAATCGGCATGATTAAAAAACTAAAATATAGAAAAATAAGGAATAATAACCTACAGCAAAAAATTAGTGCAGATATTAATGAGATAAAGAGGAGTAAAAAAATCTACGTTAAAGCCGATAAATCCGAGATTTAAAAAAAAATGTGCTAATATGTATAAAAAAGCATTACATAAGGAGGTGATTAAAGATTGCAAAATGGCTCCTACTGACATACAGACCAAAATTAATAAAGAAGCTAGCATTCTAGTCAGTAAATTCGAATTACAAAATCGGGTCGAAAAATTGAATTTGAAACCTTGTTATATAACCGTAAAAGACCATAAGAGCAACTTCCCTAACAACCCAGAATATAGGTTATTAAACCCTACAGAAACGGAATTAGGTAGGATTAGCAAGGGTTTTTTTTTGCAGAAGGCCTGCAAATCTTTAAGGACTTTTACTAATATAAAACAATGACAATATACTAATGATTGCATTGAATGGTTTGAGAATTATGACAAAAATGAGAATAGCGCATTTATAAAATACGACATTAAGGGGTATTACCCGTCCATCTCTGAAAAAAACCTTTAACGAGGCTATTAGTTTTGTCAAGGAATATAGTGACATTTCAGATTACGAAATAGACGTTATAAGGCATTGCCTGAAAGCGTTATTGTACATAAAATAATATACTATGGATAAAAAAAGAATAACATAAATAGCTTTGATAACCCTATGGGAGCGTATGACGGAGCTGAAGTTTCAGAAGTATTAGGGTGCTTATTGCTTTATAGGCTTAATGAACACATAGACTTTAATAACCACGGTTTATACCGTGATGATAGATTTATTATAGTAGACAACAGTAACCCTCAAAAGTGTGATACTATACGGAAAAAAATTGTATTGGTTTTTTAAGAAGTTTGGATTTAATTTGGAAGTTGAAATTAACTTAAAAGTTGTTCATTATTTAGATATCACGCTTAATTTACGGAATGAAACTATATCCCCATACAAAAAAGGAAATCAAGACTCCCAATATATAAGCACAAAATCCAACCACCCAGCACACATTGTACGATGTACTGCAAAAGTGTCTGTCATAGACTGTCTAATAATTCATCAAGTAAAAGCATTTTCGATGATAATAAAAAATGTCTACGAAGATGCCCTGACTAGGAGTGGACACAAAGAGAAATTAGAATACATGGACACTATGAATACTACAGGAGTGAAAAATAAACGTAAAAATAGAGGTAGAAATATTTTATGATTCAATCCCCCGTTTAACTTAACGGTGAAAACTAAAATCAGTAAAATGTTTTTTAATCTATTGGAACAAAATTTTAGCAAAAATACTAAGTTACATAAAATATTTAATAAAAACAATGTTAAACTTAGTTACTGTTGCATGCCTAATTTAAAGAAGTTAATTAGTGGACTTAATAAGAAAAAAGTTAGCGACATTCCACGCATTGAGACACGGAGTTGTAATTGTAGGAATAAAAATAGTTGTCCCTTACAGAGTAGATGTCAGCAGGAATGTGTGGCCTATCAAGTTAAAATCTATAAGAATACGGAGGATACTAACCCCAAAATATATGTAGGAGCTACACAGGATAAGTTTAAAAAAAGATATTATAATCACACAAGTAGTTTCAATAACGAAAAAACTAAGCATAGTACTACTACTTACGTCTGGACTATTAAGCAGGAAATAAATAAGGACCCAATCTTGAAATGGGAGATACTGAAGTCAGTCAGTTAAGTGCCATACGTGATACACGCTTGGGTGATCATGTCTCGAAAGAGACATGATCACCCAAGACTGACTGGGCAGAAGATTATCCCGCAGTAGGTTGCCATTGCTTTCTGCGGTAGACTGGTTGCCGGCCAAGGCTATAGAACCCAATCTGTCCTGTTATTTAACACATAACTGGAAGGAATAGACGGATTAATACCTTTCCCAAGGGTATTTGCGCGTAAGTGAATGCAAGGAATTCAACTGGAATTCGAACTCGGCTCCCCGATTTCTCGTTCCGAGTCGATATCCACTGCGCCACATCTCACACTGAAGAGATGTCCTAAATATAAAACTGTCCAGGAGTTTTGTAGGCTATGTACTGAAGAGAAAATAGCTATAGCCTTGTATATGCAACCGACTAACTTACTGAATTCTATGACTGAAATCCTCAATAAATGTGGGCATAGGAAGCCCTGGCTATTAGATTAGGCCAGTCTATCGTGGTATAGTACCTTTTTGTTTTCGTCTTTGTCTTCTACCCCCACCCCCTGAAAATTAAAAATTAAAAGTAATAAAATTGTTAACCTCCCCCTCCCTTGTGTTTTGTAGTTTCTTTGATTTCCTGGTCACGTGGGGTTGTCTTAATTACCTATTTATATGTCGTTTTTTTTTCTTTTCCTCTTTATCCAGCTTTCACTGACGATCTGTTGAGGTGAAACCTGGGTAGGTTCGTCTGGCTCATTAGGTGCTATATATATATATATATATATATATATATATATATATATATATATCCAAGTGAATACTTGTCATCCACTTGCAAACCTGTTTCGCTGTATCACAGCTCATCAATGTGGCTAGACATCCACTGACCTCCGGCTGGGATCAAAACTCAACCGATTTGGTGTCAGTCGGAGTTGCTAAACCCTAAGCCATAGACACGTGGAACCAGAGAAGGGAAATTTTAGCGTGTTATATATAAACGGTGTATACACACGCCAGTCATCGAAAGAACTGAATTCATTGCTGAAGAGCTATGCATATATCGCCGGAGTGGTAACTGTTTTTTTTCTTCAAATTTTCCTCCCTAGAGTGCTCAATCATAATGAAAGCATATAAAGTATACTTTAGAACATGTTCAAATTACAATCTACTACAGAGTGTACATTTTGTTTCGACATTGAAAGGACAATGTTTCATTAGGCAATAAACGCTATTTTTGAAGAGAGTTAGAAAATTCGCTTCCTTATATTGGTAAACTTTTGTGTGCGAGGTAAAGGGGTTAGGGAAAATGAGAAGCCAGAATGGGGAATCATAAAAGGGACATAGAGGAAATAAAAAACTAAAGGAGAAAAATGGGAGAAAAAGAGAAAGAACTAAAGTGACATGACGGAAGGCCCAAAGAAAGGCTCCAGATTTAAAATAGGAAGTAAAATATAGTCATATACAAGCTTTGATGACCCGGCATCTGAACTTCAGAAAGAGGAAGAAGTAAGAACATGTAAAGAGGGGGGAAGAAAGTGAGAGAAGATTGGCAAAAAAGAAAGAGGTGTAGGAGACAGCATAATCAGCGAAGGGGTAGGGACTTTAACACTCTGGTCTGGAATGGGTAGTGATAAAAATATTTTTTTAGCGTTTGACGTTCTTTGGAAAGACGGTGAAATCATGTACATAGACGTAGGAGTTATTTAAAAAAATAAATTCATTTAAACTTAACTTAAAATTAAAATTAAAGGATAATTTTTTTTTGGTTAAAAATCCTCAAACAGGTTAGAACATCTCGATCAGTAAAGGAACCATGATTCCTTTGTCTACAAGAAAAAATGGAAACCATTAAATACATGAGGAGTTATATGTTACTGAATTAGAGGCATGGAACTACAGTAAATTGCAAACATATTAAAGAACTAACCTCACAATCATGCTAAAATTACAAAATCTAAAGTTCGGATCTCTAGCAACGATAAACCTTTTATAGTATTAATCTTGGTATCATGATATTCACTTTTAACTGTATGATCTCTCTCATGTTATTTTTATCTCTAATTTTATCTTTATTTCATACTACAAATTGTGATTTTATTAAGGGTTTATTAATTTTTTCCCTTTAATTTTAATTCTAAATTAAGTTTAAATTAAAGTAATATTCGCAAAAAGAACAGGCAAATTAAAAAAAAAATGTTCAAATGTAGTAAAACTTAAAAAATCAGAAGAAATGACAAATTCGCAACTACGGTTTTTTTTCGACATTTTATATATATCCCGAAATAATTATATTAAACCTTATATATTTTTAATATTTATATATATATATATAATATTATATACATATATATATAATATTATATATTATATATTATATATAATATTATATACATATATATATAATATTATATATTATATATTATATATAATATTATATACATATATATATATATATAATATTATATATTATATACATATATAATATTATATACATATATATATAATATTATATATTATATATAATATTATATACATATATATAATATTATATATTATATATATATAATATTATATACATATATATATAATATTATATATTATATATAATATTATATACACATTTATAATATTATGTATTATACATATATATATATTATATATTATATATATAATATTATATATTATATATTATATATAATATTATATACATATATATATAATATTATATATTATATAAATATAATATTATATATTATATATATATTATTATATACATATATATAATATTATATATTATATATATATAATATTATATATTATATATAATATTATATATTATATATAATATTATATACATATATATAATATTATACATTATATATATATAATATTATACACATATATATATAATATAATATACATGTATATATAATATTATATATTATATATATATAATATTATATACATATATATATAATATTATATATTACACGAAAAAAATCGCAAGAAAAAACACACGAAAAAAATCGCAAGATCGCCAAGACCTACCGCGGTTTCGCACAACAGCTCGTCAGGGCAAAGGCAGACCAAGGACTAATCAAATAAATAGACCTCTATTAAGACTAACCCATTTGGGGGAAGGGGTTGAAAGGGAAAAAAAAATATTGGGGGCGGGGTTTACAGTAACACCGATAGTCTACGCAAGAAACTTCATTTTGTGCATTCTACACTTATTTAGTATTTCTGTTCTAGCGTTAATGAGTTTGTTGGTAGGTTCAAATTTAGCTATTGCTAGCTTCTCCTCGTCACATACCCTACAGAATTTATTGTTTTTATTATCGCTAGGGCACTTTTTTATTATTTCCCATTTCAGAATGGGATCCTTTTTAATTTTGGCTTTTATTTCCCATACATAGGTAGATAATGCAGTGCTATGCTTATATTTCTCGTTTTTGAAAGAAGTTTTATGGTTATAAAACCTACTTTTAAAACTATCATGTGTGGATCCTATGTATGTCTTGGGGCTTTTGTCATTTTCGTTAACATAAACTTTAACCTTATAAACTACGCTTGTCTGATTGCAATTACCTCTAATTGGGCACTCCTTTTTAGTTCTACAATTACACTTATGTTTATTAACGTTATTTTTACTAGGGGTCGCAGTCTTATCTTTTAATTTACTTTTGTTGGTATTGTTAATGATTTTACCGATATTGGGTAAACAGGAATAGCTCAATTTAATAGTATTCCTGTTGAATATTTGTTTAAGTCTATTATTTGAATTGAAATGTTTATCTATTAACCTAAAAAACATTTTCCCTATTTTGGATTTAACTTCATTATTGTAGGGGGGGGGTTGAACCATATAATTTTTCTTGATCTATTCTTACTGGCTTTTTTGCTTTTGCTTTGGTCCGAAAATTCTAGCATTTCTTGGTGTCCACTTTTTTTTAATGCAATTTGATAAATTTTTTTGTGTTTTTCGAAAACTTCCCTATTAGACGAATTTGTGGACAATCTAACCTCTATACCTCTAGGAATACATTTAAGGATGTGTCCAGGGTGGTTGGACTTTTTATTAACATAATTTGGAACGTAATTCCTTTTAATGTATGGTGTTATTATTCCGTTATTAATGTTTAACGTTATGTCTAAGTAATCGACAATTTTAACGTTATGCTCTATTTCTATTTCTAGTTTATGAGATTTAAAAAACTTTTGTACTTCTTTTCTCATTTTGTCTCCTAATCTAGGCGTGCAATTTTCTATTACTATCAATCCATCGTCTCGGTATAGACCGTGGTTATGAAAGTCTATGATTTCGTTTAGTCTATGAAGTAATAGGCACCCTATCAGTTCCGCCACTTCCGCACCATCATACGCTCCTATTGGGTTATCAAACCCTTGGGCATCAGTCTTTTTTATCCAAATTTCATCATTAAACCATAACAACGTTTTGTGGCAGTGCCAGATTATTTCTAGCTCCTCCTCTTTTATTTCGTTATATTCCTTCGCTAATTCTAATGCTTCTGAAAGTAAATTAACTGTTATCGATGGATAGAACTCCTTAATGTCGTATTTTATGAATGCAGATCTTTTATCGGGATTTATAGCCTTAAACCATTTTATACAGTCACCAGTGGATTTCCACTGGTTAATGTTAAGATACATGCGCAGGTTGTTACAAATATTTTGAATGATAATTTTACTTATCCTACCAAGTTCTGTTTTAGTAGGATTTATGAGCCTAAATTCGGGGTTGTTTGGAAATGAATTTTTGTGATCCTTAACCGTGAGGAAGCAATTCTTTAATTCTATCTTTTCCACTCTGTTATGCAAGTTAAATTTGCCTACTAATGATGTAGCTTCACTATTTATGCTAGCCATAACATTTGGTGCTATTTTTCTATAGTGCCTAATTACCGAATTCTTAACTTCTTTGTTGAATTGTTCCTTAGGTATAGCGTATATATTTGTATTTTTATCGCCTTTAACGTAGATTTTAGTGGTATTTTTACATGCTTTTAACGTATCCTTTAATTGATTTTGGAAAGGGTTTTGTCCTAACCTTCTATACTTAATTTTTCTAATAATGTTAATTAAATCTTTCTCAAAAGCCTCCAACTCTTTAGAGTATGGTGGGTGCCTATGTGTTTTAAATCCGTACGTTTTGTCGTCTTTATCGTTTAAGTTATTTAGAAAGAAGAATGCCCTCCATCTTAACCTGCTAATAAAATGCTCGATCTTATGGAGTAGCTGCTTTTCGTAAAATTCTTTAGAAGGGATCGGGATGTCTTTAAGGGAACAGTCTATATCTATTTGTTCCATCACTAGTTGGTAAAAAGTGCTCGATGGATAAATAATATTATAAATAATATTATATATTATATACATATATATAATATTATATATTATACATATATATAATATTATATATTATATATATATAATATTATATATTATATATAATATTATATACATATATATAATATTATATATTATATATACATAATATTATATATTATATATTATATATAATATTATATACATATATATATAATATTATATAACGTGGTTGATACTGACTTGGCAGACCGGCTGCAGCCGCTTTCTCACCGACGTGATGTGGCTTCCCTGTGCCTCTTCTACAAGTACTTTCATGGCTTCTGCTCCGATGAGCTTAGATCACTGGTGCCGCCTAAGCAGGAATTTACACGAGATACTAGATTAGCAACTATGTCCCACCCTTTTACAGTTAAACAAATAAGATGTAACCGTAAATTCTACTCCAACAGCTTCTTTTCTAACGCTTCCCGCCTATGGAACTCCCTTCCACAAGTCTGCTTTCCCGACAGTTACAATCTCCAGGTGTTTAAATGTAGGGTCAATAGACACCTCCTATCACACTAACTCCCAACTATTCTCAGAACACTCTCATCTACCCAACCCTCATTCTCAGTATCCTTACCCGCCTATCACCCACCCTCTGACATTTCCTATATATAATCAGCCTTTCTTCACTCTACGTAGCCCCCTGCGCAGTAGTAGCAGTGACATGCCTTGCTCGGGGTGAAACGGTTATAAAAAAAAATATATATATAATATTATATATTATATATATATAATATTATATATTATATATTATATATAATATTATATATTATATATAATATTATATATTATATATATTATATATAATATATAATATTATACATAATATATAATATATATAATATATAATATTATATATAATATATAATAATTAATAAATTAATTATAATATAACATAATATATATATAATATATAATATATATATAATATATAATATATATATAATATATATATATATATTATATATATAAATAATATTATATATATATATTATATATATATTATATATATATATATATTATATATATATATATATTATATATATATATATATTATATATAATATATTATATATAATACATTATATATAATATTATATATTATATATTATATATAATATTATATATGATATATTATATATTATATATAATATTATATACACTAGAGAATTTTAGAAATTGATTTTTATTGATCCGACTCATTTGTATCATTTTAAATGTTATTTTTAGTGGATACTCGTATTTGAATTGCCTCACCATATATTTATCAAACAGTATATTCATTTAATTTCCTTTACTGTTCAAGAAATCCTATTAAAAATTTTCGTTTCTCAGTCAACTTTGATATTCAAAAAATTATATGCAAAACCAATCTTCTGTTTTATTATTTTTCTTTTATTGTTCTTTATCCTAAATTGTGTTTTTTTATATTCTTTGACAAACTCTAAATAAACATTAATTTGGCCGTTCCAGCTCTGCACAAGGCTGACTTATAATCAGCATAACTTCTGGGCCAAAAAGAAAGCAGACATACTCAAGAGAACTTTTTCCACTACAGTTTATATAATATAATCATGAACTTAATCACAGTAAGGCAACACTAATAATTACAGACTAAACAGCTGAAAATAATGCTAACTTAACAGTAATTTAAACCGTCTTGTAACCCGGTGAGGACTACCTCGTGGGTTAAATAATGGGGGAGAAAAAAAAGAAACAAACAGCGCACAAGAACAATACGTCTCGTGCTCGTTGGAAAGAAAAAAACCAAGACTAAACCTTAACAAGAAAGTGCTCTATACGAAATTATATTGTATTGTATTCTTGCTTTCCTGACGGCTACGACCTCAAGAAATTTAAATGCAAAGTTAATACTCATCTACTAATCACTGGACTCTAGCTCTCTCCCCTCCCCTGTATAATCTTCACTTTCTCTCCGCCCATGTATCTGTCATTGCACCTGCTTTCTCAGCTTGTTCGTTTCTAACTAGCTTGTACTCCTCACTCTTTTCTAATTAATCTTTTTACATTTATGTAACCCCCTGCACATCAGTAGCGTTTTTGCCTTGCTCGGGGTGAAATGATTATATATATATATATATATATATATATATATATATATATATTGAATTAGAACACTCTCAGCTATTGGGCGTGTATAATGATAATATACACGCTAAAAAGTTTGCTTCTACCGAGCGCCCGTAGCTCTGAGGTAGAATCGCCGACTGACGCCACTTCGATCGGGTTTCAATCCTGGGTAAAAGGCAATCGGCTGTCTAACCGTACTGATGAGCTGTGATGCAGCGAAACAGATCTGTCTGCGGATGACTAATATATGTATCCATTTAGATAGGTGTGAGTTTGTGACTCTGGGTTTCATGCTTTTACGATCGTCAGAGAAACTGATTAATTTTTAAAAAATTAATCAGTTTGTTTGACGATCGCAAAAGCGTGCAACCTAGGGTCACAAACTCACACCTATCTAACTGGATATGTTAGCTCTATCACTGATATCAAGCGCTTTCAAATACGTACCGTGCATATATAATATATAAATAATATCTAAACATATTTATAAATGGAACGTTATCTGTGTGTCTGTGTGTGTGTGTCCGTTACCGATAGACTCAGAAACGGCTGAACCGATTTTCTTGAAAATTTACACAGTTGTACTATAAGCGTCTGTGAGTGTTCTTAGCTAAGTTTTGTGTCGAGATACCCCTGATAAATATCGAAAAGTGATAATCGAAAAAATCGGGTTATAGAAGGAGTGGTCCGATTTTAATCAAATTTGATACACTCATAGACAAAGACATAAGAAACGATATTCAGAAGTTTCAAGGTTGCAATTCTTAAAAATTGCAGAAAATTTGATATCGATACCAGGAAATCAAAATTTGACTTATATCCATTCATTTTTCTTTCAGTCTACGGTTTCACTTTAACAGGAAACAACTGTTGCTTTTTAGTCTTTCATGCCAACGTCCAAAGAGTCTGAGCTCCAGAACCATGGATTAGTTTTAAAGCTTTCATTACACCCGAGCAACGCCGGGTTATACTGCTAGTAATATATATATAACAAATTGCATATATATATATAAACATTTCACACACACACACACACACACACACACACACACACACACACACATATATATTTTTTAATCATATCACCCCGAGCAAGGCGGTAATGCCACTGATGTGCAGGGGGCTGCGTAAGAGTGAAAAAATTGGAAAAGAGAAAAGAGAAAAGAGAAAGCCGGAAATCACATCCTAAACAGGGAACAAGGGACGAGCCTCTTCACCTCTTCAATAGACGTGGGTGGAGTGTGAACCGGGCGATAGGTTAGTCTATCTACTCCAATTAGAAAAAAAGGAAAAGGAGTGAGAAGATTGAAAAAGAGAAAGCCGGAAACCACATCCTAAACAGGGAACAAAGGATGAGCCTCTTCACCTGTTCAATAGACGTGGGTGGAGTATGAACCGGGCGATAGGTTAGTCTATCTACTCCAATATATATATATATATATATATAGAGAGAGAGAGAGAGTAAACGGTCTGAATTTGAAATACAAGTTTTTGTTTACTTTTTATTTAATTGTTTACATATGAAAATGTATTCCACATAAAATAGGCACCAATACGCAAACTTTAAAATCCATAATTTCTTCTTCAACTTCAGAGATGACATGATCATGTACTGTTACGATTGTTTTGGTTCTGATTTTGAAAATAATTGTCAAAATCTAGAGGTTTGTATTTCATATTTTATTTACTATGTACTCTGAAAAATGTCTTTAATTTAGTTTTATTATTTATTTTGACGGCTATGACACTAAAAGTCGTCTAAATTCATAATCGCCTATGACACTAAAAGTCGTCTAAATTCATAATCGACAATCTATGACACTAAAAGTCGTCTAAATTCATAATCGCCTATGACACTAAAAGTCGTCTAAATTCATAATCGCCTATGACACTAAAAGTCGTCTAAATTCATAATCGACAATCTATGACACTAAAAGTCGTCTAAATTCATAATCGCCTATGACACTAAAAGTCGTCTAAATTCATAATCGACAATCTATGACACTAAAAGTCGTCTAAATTCATAATCGATTATCTATGACACTAAAAGTCGTCTAAATTCATAATCGCCTATCTATAACAGTGGACGTGCGTTGTGGTGCAGTGAATATCGTTTCGTAACGAGAACTCGGAGACCCAAGTTTGAATTCCAGTTGAATTTGTTGCATTCACTTACGCGCAATTATCTTCGGGAAAGGTATTAATCCTTCACTTCTCCCCCAGCTATGGATTAAATAGCAAGAGAGATTTGGTTCTATAGCATAACCTTGGTCGGCAACCAGTCTACCGCAAAAAGTAATGGCAACGTACAGTGAGAAAATCATCTGCTCAGTCAGTCTTGTTCCTTTTGAGACATGATCGCCTAAGCGTGTATCATGTATGGCACTTAACTGACTGATCTATTAAACTAGATCATCATTCCAAAATTTTCTGTGAAAATCGAGAATATGGCTTGGGAGGCATGATTTCAAACACTTTACGGTCATTATAACCTGGTTAATTTCATGGTATTATTGTCACGAGCGTAGCTAGAGGGACGAAAATGGCAATTTATTTTTCTTTTATGGGGGCAGAAATTTTTGATCTGCTCTGGTATATGTATTGAAGCCATTGTTGGCTTGGCCAAACATTAAAAATTATCTATTAAGGGTTGCTTTATCATTGTTGACAGTATGCAGCCTGTGAACAGTTTTATTGTTTTAGCCGACTGTTGTCCAACTCTTATCATCAATCATCTTTTATCTTTGATTTTACAAATTACTTCATTGCATTCTAATTTTCTTTTTAATTTTTATTTTTTAATCATATCACCCCGAGCAAGGCGGCAACGCCACTGAAGCGCAGGGGGCTACGTAGGAGTGAAAAGATAATTTCTAACTTTCATGTCTAATTTGAAGGATTTTTTTCCTAGCAGAAATCTCTTTGACTAGACTGCTGTCTTTTTATCCTTAGTTTTTCCCCCCCAGACATAGTCAGTCAGCCTCCTTTTTTCTTTCCTTTCCTTTCCCCATTGGTCGGCCATTCGTCACCCTATTAACGCCCTTGACCAAAACTGTTACCAAAAGTATAAAAGAATTTTAAACCTGCTGGTAGTATTCACTTTTCTTGTCATTAAACTACCATCAATTTATTATTTGCTTCATCGTCAAATCACCCACCGAAGTAATTCTTCAAGATGTCTCACACAAAGCGGAAACTAAAAAGCTAACAGGCGAGTGTTGAAATAATGGATAGTGTGTTCTACTTCCAAAGAAAGCTCTTAACTGCTTTTAAATAACTCAAAATTTAGTTTTGATGAACATTGAAGAGGCAGAAAGCTCAAGTACTGCCCAAAGCGCCATAGACGCTTCCTCGAGTGGAAGGCACTGTGCCTTTGGCGGTACACACTTTGCCCCTGGCAATACAAACTCTGAACCGGGTAGCACACACTTTATCCTAGACAGTACATTCATTTCGCCCAGGGGTGTGCATTTTGCCCTGAGCGGCAGACACTCTGACCCATGCGGCACACACTCTGCACTGAGTTGAACACACGTTGCCACGGGCAGTACACACGCTGACCCCGGGCGGCATACTCGTTTCTCCGAGAAATACAAACTTTGAATCTGGGTACATACACTCTGTCCCAAACAGCACACATTCTGTATCGGAAAGTATCTACTCTACCCAGAGCAGTACACTCTTTACCATTGGCAGTATACACTTTGACCCGGATGGCACAGACTTTTCCCCAGACAATACACACCCTGAACTGGGTGATACGCACCCTGTACCGGGTGGCACACACGCTCGCTCCGCCGCTGATTATTGTTTCAATAAAGCCTTCGTAAGAAATTGGGTAACATTTGGTGAGAGTTCAACTTATTTCCACTTGCTTCATAGTATTCTAACCTTTATATAAACATGAGCCTTCATCTTCTTTTATACCCCGTGTCCTTTCTTAAAGTGGGCGATCATAGACCTCCAGAATCCTACGTAGTACTATTTATTTCAATCCATATTTTTTGTCATCAATTACACATATTCTTTTCTTTTGCTACTCAATATTTTCCTCTGCTTGTCTGCCTTCAATAAGTCTTGTGAGTGTTAAATTCTCCAAGCCCTCTTACTTCATTATGTGCCTCAGAAATCTCAATTATCTTTTTCTGATGTTAAGCAGGGGAGTCATTTTTCGCTTCTATGTTCATTAAAACTTTTCCGCTCCTCGCATTCTCAGTATCCTTCAGTAGGATCACAATTCTCTTTCCTTCAAATTTCTTCTTCATATGTGAGGAAATTGTCCAGTATTCAATATCATATAGGAAGATTGCTATTACGTAGAAGTTCATTATTCTTTTCTTTGTTTCTAGCGAAATTTTCATATTTTTTCATACTTTGTTCAGATTTTGAGAGATGTCATTTGCTTTTCTAATGTTAACAATTCTATATGAAATATTTTAACACTCAAGACTTTAATTTATTTAACTGGTAATACCTAAAATCAAAAGGGTCCTGGGCATGACGATAAACTGCACCCGGCAGCAAAGCCTCTAATTCGAAGATTTAGAGGTAGCATCTGTTAGGGTCACAGATACCGGCAATCAGTTAATTTCCAAACTGGGGTCAATACGCTATGAAAGCATAAAAATAGATTTTTATAGTAAAACTGCCAGTATTTTTGAAAGTACTAATAATAATTTCACTCTCGACAAAACGTTCTTTAAAATATTTCAATGAAGCATGATCTACAAACTGATTATATACATATTCTGTTCATACGAACCTGTCCTAAAAATCTTGTCTACATTAACTACCCATTGAGGCTTGATATATCGGAAAACAAAATAAACCAAAGCAAACTTAAAAAGTAAAAGGACGGAAAATGTTTTTTATTTTATGACAGATGCGTGCGAAACATTTGCAAAATACCACATTTTTAAAATACCTCATCCATCTCTCTCAAAATGCCCCCTTCTTTCACTTATACAATTTCAGGTAAATGTTAGAATTTCAGAAACAATATTTACCTCGGGGTTCTTGACAAAATCCAACGGAGAATCTGTAATGTGATCGATACCGACGTGGCAGCTCGGCTGCAGTTGCTATCTCACCGGCGTGACGTGACTTCCCTGTGCTTCTTCTATAAAAGCTTTCACGGCTTCTGCTCTAATGAACTTAGATCACTGGTGCCCCCTATGTATAAATTTACTCCAGCTACTAGACTAGCAATTAGGCCTCAACCTTTTACAGTGAAACCGATAAAGTGTAACCGTAATTTCCACTCTTTTCACGCACTTCCCATCTCTATGATTCCCTTCCATATACTTGCTTCCCCGACAGCTACAATCTCTAGGAATTTAAATATAAGATCAATAGAAATCTCCTATCACACTAACTCGCATCTATTCTCTTAAGCTTTTTTTTTATCTACTCCACTTCCATCCTCGATATTCTCACCCGTCTATTACTCTCCTCCTGACATTTCCGATAACTAACCTCTCTTTCTCATCACTTTTCCCTATGTAACCCCCTGCGCAACAGTAGAATGCCTTGCTTGGGGTGAGATGATTCTAAAACAAAAAAAACAAAAAATTAGAATGTGAGAAAACGTGTCAGAATTTCAGATAAAACGTCAGGATAGTAGAAAAACAACAGAATTTCATTAAAGAATGTCAAAATTACAGAAAAGCATTAAAATATCAAATATAGATAAGAATTTCAGATAAAAACTAAAAATTTCAGAAAAATTGCTATAGAATATTAGAATTTCAGAAAGGCGTCATATTTTCAGAAAACATTAAAACACGATTCACATTTTTTTTAATAAATGCAAGCATTTATGACCATTTCAGAATTTCCGAATAAACAACAGAATTTCAAAGCATTATCTACCTTGAAATAAACTTCAGACAATTACTAACAGAATTTACTCTTGTCTGAGAAGGATTGTTTTGAAAATTTGATCAGCAAAATTAATCGACGAAACACCAAAATGTTTTTTTTTAATGATATTTGCCTTGAAGAACATCTGCTGCTTAAATACACAATATCTTTGTTTTTTTAATCGAAACAAATCAGTACCGCCACTGGTGCGCGAGGGGCTACACAAGAGAAAAGTGAAAGTTTAAACAGAAGGAGAGCGAAGAGAAAGACGAACCTGGTACAGGGGGTGTCAGAGAAAGGGCAAGAGAAAGATGTGAAGGTAGTTGCGACAGAAAAAGACAAAGAACAAGATATACGAGGTGATGGGGGAAAGGACGATAGAAGGACTAGAGTCAAGTGGATAAGACATGGCAACTGACTTTGCATTTAAATTCTTGGAAATTGTAGCCATCAGGGAAGCAACAATACGGAAGGGAGTTCCACAGTCGGAAAGTGCGAGAAAAGAAGCTGATGGAGTAGAAATGATGGTTAGATTTGGTTGATTTCACTATAAACGGGTGGGATTTTGTTGCCAGTCTGGTTGCTTCAGTAAATTCTTGTGGAGGGGGGGCACCAGTGAGCTAAGCTTGTCGGAGCAGAAGCTATGAAAATATTTGTAGAAGAGACAGAGAGAACCATATTCTGTCGGTGAGAAAATGGCTGGAGTCGAGCTGCCAGGTCGGGACCGATCACATAACAGTTTCTTCTTTGGAGCCTGTCGAGAACCCTGAGATGAATAGCAGAGGTGCCTGACCAGATATGGCAACAGTATTCCATGTACGGTCGGATGATTGATTTGTGTATGTTGAAAATGGATTCAGACGGAAAAACTCCCTGGATCGACACAGTAACCCAACCTTCCTAGCAGCAGATTTATATATATATATATATATATATAATTTATTGCCTAACTTGGAACGAATCATTTCGTTAAATGGTAAATTCCTTAATCTGGTTCAAAAACACTTTCCAACTAATGATCCACTTAGCACATTTTTAATAAAAATACACTCAAACCTAGTTATAGCTGCACCGATAATTTCGGTATAATAATTAAAAACATAATAAAAAAAATCTTAAACAGCACTATAATATTAATTATAACCAACGAATCAATAATAATAATAATAATAATAATAATAATAATAATAATAATGTTTCTGTGACAAACAACAAGAAACAATAGACCATCTAATCTCAGGCTGTTCTGTACTTGCCCCAAATGAATATAAAAATCGTCACGATAGAATGGGGCAATATCAACATTGGACAATGTGCAAACACTATGGAAAATCTGTAAACAAACACTGGTATGAACATCACCCAGCACCGGTTACAGAAATAGAAGATGTCACTATTCTATGGGATTACACCAACTACACAGACAGAAAAATTGAAGCAAATAGGCCAGACATTATTGTTAAAAACCAGAAAGAAAAAAACTTGTCTATTAATTGTCCAGCGGATTGTAACATAGCAACCAAGGAATTCGAAAAACTGTCAAAATGTAAAGACCTGGAAATTGAAATAGAAAAAATGTGGAAATTGAAAACAAGAATCGTGCCACTGATAGTAGGTGCACTTGGAATTATAAAAATATGGAACAAAACAACACACTGAAAGAATCCCTGGAAACCCCAGCTTAAGAGATATACAAAAAATTGTCTTATTAAGTACAGCCCACACACTAAGGAGAACTTTGTCTATGTAACGCTAGGGATGATAGGGGAGATAGAAAAAACATGAAATGGAGCCATAACAACACGCCACGACCTGAATTAAGTTTTCTCGCAGACTTGGTTGGTAGTGTGACCATAGCAGAAATAGAAATATGATGAAAAATGACATAACAATAATAATAATAATAATAATAATAATAATAATAATAATAATAATGTGGATCCAAAATGCAGGTTTTGTGATAAATACCAACAAACAATAGACCATCTAATCTCAGGATGTTCTGTACTTGCCCCAAATAAATATAAAAATCGTCACGATAGAGTGGGGCAATATTTGCATTAGATGTGCAAACACTATGGAAATTATGTAAACAAACACTATTATGAACATCACCCAGCACCGGAAATACAAGATGTCACCATTCTCTGTGATTACACCATCTACATAGACAGAAAAATTGAAGCAAATAGGCCGGGCATTTTATTGTAATTTAGAACAAATCTCATTATAACTAAAAAAAAAAAAAATTTCTTATTGTACTGGCTATTATTATTTTATTTGTACTTATGATAATTTAAAAATTTTAGGTTATCTAACTGATAATCTTTTAATTAATATTATTTTATTTGTACTTATGAACAAATCCACTTAAGTATATAATTTAATATTTTAATATCTCAGTCCATTATTTTTATTTTTCTGTTAGTTTTTATTTTTTTCTTTAAATTTTTCTTTTATCTTTTCCAATGTTTGAATTCATCTTTTCTCTTCTTTATCTTTTTTTCATTTATTATTTTTTCATTTACATTTTCTGCTTTATCTTTTTGTCTTTTTCCGTTTAAAATTTGACATGTCTGGAATTCCATAGTTTGCTACACTACCGTCTAGCGAGCGAACCCTACCCCCCTATAGCGTTCTTTGAAATCTTATTACCTCCCACTTCACTTAATTCTTCTCGTTGAATGACCTTGAATGACCTTGCTTTTATTTCTTCAATTTGATTGATTTATTTATTTTTAAAATCTCTTTATCTATATATTACAAAATAAATTAAACACATTCTACTGCGTTTATTTTAACACCGAAACTTTATAACTATCAAGTAGATACCTCACCTCATTTTCGATATCTAACTTTTAAACTGAATTTTTAAAAATGAAAAAAGTTTTCTTAAAATTTTTATTTTAGTTTTAATTGAAAGCTAAATGATTAAATTTACTATTTCCAGTAAGCAAAATACTCTGGTCTATTTCAAACAGTGGAAGATAAAATTTTGAGATTTTTTTTCCAATTTTTGAGTTTTTCACCATTTTTGAGAGAACAACACATTCGTAAACAAAAGTTAATTCTCGGTTTTGAAAATCTTGCAAAAACAAAATATACATTGTGACACATTCTTTAAAAAAATAGCAAATTTAATGTTAAATTAATCTGATTTACACAAGTATTACTAATTTATAGCGCGAAATTTAGAATAAAAGTATTTCTTGATCACAGATTTGAACTTTTTGATTTATCCGCCGTATATCAAAAACATGTTGACAGGTTCTTGATTAGAGATAAAAATTTATGGCATTCATAAGTGACAACATTGTACAAATTTTTTTCGGGTAAGGGAGAAAACTCTGACCTTTTAATTTGCACGTAGAAATTACAATACGAAAAAAACAACAAAAACAAAAAAATAATTCAAATACACAAAATAAAAAATTAAATTATTTTTAAAATATGAAGGCAAAAGGATTTGTATTAATCGTTTCAATTTACGATAGGTAATCTCCAATTATTAATTTAAAAATTTAACCACAACCAAATCTTTGAAGCATTTTAAAAATATTCTTAAAACTTTATAAATCATTATAATAAAATAAAATAAAAAGAATTCTTTTAAAATTTCATAATTAATCAAAAAAATCTTTTTCTTCAGAATATAATATCCTTAATGTTTATTATTTATTCAAGCAATTAAAAGCTTATCAAATTAAATAATATCAGAATTTTATTCTATTTTATATTTTACTCTTCAGAGCAGATTTTTGCATACAGAGACCAATTTAAAAAAAAAATAGATGATTTATATTTCACAATCAGTCCTGTATTTAACAAATCAAACCATAGATCGCAACAAGTAAAACTTATAAAAAATTTCCTGGATTTAGGTAGAGTGGGGTAACAGTCAAAAAAAAAAAAATTACAAAGATTTTTAAAAGATAATTTCAAAAATAATATAATTCATTTGAGAATGAGTACTGAAAATTTTATTAAAATCCGACAATTATTTGAATTTTTTTTTATCTAAATTAATGTTTTTCATCCGAAAAAATGTGGGTGATGTCATTACGTTTTCCATTGTGAACAGACGTAACGTTTTGCTTACCCGCTAACTCAAATCAAAACAAGATTTTTGCCAAAATTTCGAACATGTTAGAAGGAATTAAAAATTTAAAAAAATAATTAAAAATTACTTTTATCTTTCCTCATGATAATAATATAAACAGTTTGATGGAAAAAGTTCGTTTTTAATAAGTTTGGGGCTTTTGTACTCATACTATACTGTTTTTTTAACGATTAAGTGGAGGTACGTATTATCAAGTTGCAGTATGGTATAATAATAATAATAATAATAATAATAATAATAATAATATATATATATATATATATATATATATATATATATATATATATACGGGGTGCGTAAGGAATTCGAAAAAGAATTTCCGAGTTTGAATTTCAGTTGAATTCTTTGCATTCATTTACGCACAAATACCCTTGGTAAAGGCATTAATCAATCTCTTCTCACCAGTTATGGGTTAAATAACAGGACAGATTGGGTTCTATAGCCTTGGCTGGCAACCAGTCTACCGCAGAAAGCAATGGCAACCTACTACTGCGGGATAATCTTCTGCCCAGTCAGTCAAGTTTCTTTTGAGATATGATCGCTCAAAGTGTGTATCACGTATGGCACTTAACTGAAGGTACTTGAGTACAGAAAATAAATAAATTGGAATCCAAAATATGTATATCTGTTGTAAAATTATTGATAAATTCATTCGGAATATTGTTTCGTTAGCTGGTCCAGTTAGGTTACATTTTCTCCTCTTTCATTCGAGAGCGCGCGGAGAGTAAGTTCCTTGCGTTGTAGTTTTATTGTTAGAATTTCATTTCTGATAATTAAGAATTCTGCAATATGCAATTGCAGCTTTATATTTTTTTTCATTTTTACAGGAAGAAGTGTATCGTTATGACCAGAAAAATAATAATTTATCTCCCAGCTAGTTTGTAGAAGAACGGGAAATATTAATCAACAACGCACGCTAAAGTTATCTGTTGATGATGTCAGCGGTGATTAAAGCCAATTGGAAAGAAATGGCCGCCAAAGGAATGTGGAAGACAAATGAATCCAAAGATAACTTGGAAATTATGTTCTTTGTTTTTTAGATTTTAAATAAAGTTTTTGTCCAACTTGTGTCATTTTGTTTTTTTCTTTTCAGCCTCGTCGTTTAAGCATACTAGTATATATATATATATATATATATATATATATATATATATATATATATATAATGATAATAATAACTACTTAGACTCTGTAAGAATGCACTCCGTAAGTTTATGCCAATATAAACTCTCGAAAAAACCATTAACAAACAGAACCTAAATCCGTTACAATCCGGCGTACTAAGTCGTCGGATAAATGGGGAGTAAAAAAAGAAACCAGCGGAACAAGAACAAAACATTCAAGATTCCGCAGTAAAGAAAAAACCCAAACGGAACCAAACACAAGAAAAAGTGCTCGATACGAAAGTACTAAAATACAATAGTAGAGCAAAAACACACGAAAAATCTAAAGTGAGCCAATACCTACCGCGGTTTCACACTACGTATCGTCAGGGAAAAGAGCCTTTTCCCTGACGATCCGTAGTGTGAAACCGCGGTAGGTTTTGGCTCACTTTAGATTTTTCGTGTATATATATATATATATATATATATATATATATATATATATATATATATATATTGCTGTCACTAGTCGATAGAGCACTTTAGAGAGAGGTAGATTTCATGTAAATGGTGACTTCTTATGGCTTTACGCTACGTTCTTGATTTATGGATTGAACGCAGTTTGGTTCGGCTATCAAATTGAACGCTCTCAAGTTGGTTAGTATGTATTTTTTGGGGCCAAATCCCAAAATGAATCTCCACTCTGATTAGCCAAAAGAAACACACATGTAAATTTTTATATCTTCCCACATACATACACAGCAAACGAAAGGTTTTTGTCATTTAAATGTAAATCATCTGCACAACCAACAGCAACAATGCCTGATGATGAGAATCTATATATATATATATATATATATATATATATATATATATATGACAGATTTGTTTCGCTGTATCACAGGTAATCAGTACGGTTAGACAGCCGAGTGCTTTTTCCCCAGGATTGAAACCCGACAGAATTGGCGATTTTACCTCTGGGCTACGGGCGCTCGGTAGAAGGAGGCAGACTTTTTAGCGCGTATATTATCATTATACACGCCCAATAGCTGAGTGTGTTCTAATTCATTGCTGAATGAACGATGTATATATATATATATATATATATGTCATCTGCGTAGATGCCTACTTGGGACTTGATCTCATCTGGGAGGTCGTTGATGAAAATAAGGACGAGCGTCGGGCCCAGGATAGAGCCCTGTGGGACACCAGCATTCGTGCTGTAGGACGAAGAGGCACACCCATTCAGAACGACCTTCATTTTGCGGTTATTTAAGAAAGATTGGATTAGGTCAAGCAGGGACCGGTAATACCATAACCGCGTAGTTTGCATAGGAGGCCAGAGTGCCAAACCCTGTCGAAAGCCTTGGAGATGTCCAGAGAAACCGCGCGAGCCTCGTCAGACTCATCAAGGGCCTGTAGCATGTACTCCATTACGGTTGTTAGCAGGTCGGCCGTGGACCTGTCGAAGCGGAATCCATATTGCCTGTCGGAGAACAGTCTGTGGGCGGTGAGATGATGAAGTATTTCAGCATTGAAACTGTTTGGCGTCATTTAGGGTTCTCTTGCACTCATTGCGAGCAGATGTGAACAGGCGCCTATTGTGATCATTTGGCTGTCTCCGGAATAGATGGAAGTAATGGTTCCTGTGGGCAATGGCGGCTGAGCAGGCCGGGGAGAACCACGGAGAGGAATGAGGTTTTAAGCAATACTTCCACACACACACACACACACACACACACACACACACACACACACACACACACATATATATATATATATATATATGGTGTATAAAAATATTTACAATCATTGTGGGTGGGTTCATCACGACAAAACAAGGACAAAATCCATATAAATATGTCTGCAAACCCCACGTTTTTAATTACTAAATTTTAAGAAAATTTGGTGCTGTGTTGCCATATAGACTACGTTACATTTATCATTCGTGTACATTTGTGGCTAGTCTGTCTTTTAACACGTGCAGTAATGAGTTAACTGAGAAGTATTCCGTTTTAAAAATGGCAAAATATTCATATCGTGAGCAGGCAGATATAATTTTTATATAACTCCGCCCGAATGGCAATGGACGCAGGACTCCACATCTGTGTTAGATTGCGTTTCCAGACTGAAGGCAGCCGAGTTATCCAAACTTTGTTGTTGTTTATCATCGCATTGCTGAGACAGGACTATGGCACCTCGAAGTATGGATCGGGGAAGACGCCTGACCACTAGAAAAACACATTCTGCATGGCCTTTTCTACATATTTTTTATGGACATTTTAGCAATGTTTGTTAAAATATTTTTGATACATCCTGTGTGTGTGTGTATATAAATTTGATTTCTAAGAATGAATACACAAATAAAACTTTATTAAAAAGTTATTGAATCTTTATTATTAGCAAAAACATTTAAAAGCCAAACTATTAACTCCTATCAATATGATATAATGTAATTTAACTATTTACTCTATTTACGTTGTTCATAATGTTGTCATCATATTTACGACTTTTCGACCGTTGTGCACGCTGACCTTCTTCAGATAACATACGTTGGAGGGCAGAGGTGAACAAAAAACTTGGAGAGTTGGGTTACTAAAGGGAAATAACTAAAACTGAGATATCCAGGAAAGGCATGACACGTGGAACTAGAACAATCGACCCCGGTTAACGAATTAAAGGGATGTGTTCGAAATTCCAACGTATGTCACCTCAAGAAGACCGGAAGGTAAAAATGGCCGGAAAGTCGTAAATATGACAATAAAGATGAGGAAATCAACAAATAGTTCTAGGCTATTATTTCGTTTATATAATTTACTGTTCTTATGGCTTTAAACTTTATAATTCTCTTTATTTATTCTACGGCATTAGATGTCTCGAGATATATTGTCTAGTTTTTATTTTAGTATTGCCTAGAATAAGAACAATGCTAGATATCTCTAGAAATGGGGCAGTGGGACGAAAACAAATCTGATCCCGTAGATTATACGATGAAGTCAAGAAACCAAACACGTGGAGTATCTTTTTTATTTACATTGTTTACATTCAGACTATTGTCTTCATCTTTGATGTTGTTGTCACAATGATGACGGAAGTGTACAACAGTGGAAGCGTGTATAGCGGATATTCTTTTTCCGTTAGTAGTGAAGGGTAATTGTATACCATTGCAGGTTAACGGAATTTGGCCTTGTGGAAGATAGCCCACTATAATTCATAAAATGATTGTAAAATCAAGAAAGGCAATTTGAGTATAAATTAACATTTATATATATATATACATGTTAATTAATGTTTTACAATTAAAGCAATACTTGAAATAAAGGTCCAACAGAGGTTAGAATGTTCATGGAAAATATAATGCTGAAAAAGATAAAAGGCTTAGGAATATGAGTAATGTTCATTTTGAAGTTGCCACTTCAAGCTCAGTAAGTCAGTAAGTTGGTTTGTGAGGAATGTCTTTGAAAAGGTCACACCTGAGGTCAGTAAGTACTTTTGAGACAGGGAGGAAGGAAAGAGATTAGGGAGGCGAACATAGTAGCCGCTTGACTTAAGTCAAGGGGATATTAATTACACTCTTTTCCTCTCGTTTTCCCGTCTGTCTGTCTGCTTTTTGTCTCGGCTTTTTATATCTGCTTTTTGGATCAGAATCTCGTTTTGAATTTCATACTTGTATTTGATTCTGGGCTTCCCGTTGCTAGGAAATAAATTTCGCGTAGGCTCGCGAAATGGAAATTTGATATTTGATTAATTTTTATTTTTCAACCGGAACATCTGCGCGAACTCGAATGCGCACAACGAGTTTTATTCATTTGCTTTTTAGTCGGTATAGAGCCAACATCTGGTTCATCGCTTTTACTCGGTCGATATCACCACGCGTGAAGATAGCTCCTCATCCCAGAAATCCAGTCAGAATAACAACAAAAATGAAGAAAGTCTAAATGTAAATAGTGTAAATAATGATAATTCCTCATCCCAGAAATTTAAACCAAAAGTACTTTTGACCACAAGCAAAGCAATAAAGCCACTAAGTTGTAAGGGGGTTACTGAGTCTGAAAGAATAGGAGAAAAAGAAAACATTATTCAAGAGAGAGAGAATAATAAAAGAATAAGAATGAAGAAGTCAGAAGACAACGATTGACATTGCACTTAAATTTTTTAAGATCAAAATTGATAAGGAAGCCAGAAACCGGAAGCGAGGAATGCGAGTAAAATTTGTTTTTTTTTCTTATTCATTCTTGTATTTTTAGAAACTGAAGGTTTTATTCTAAATTCATTTCATCAAGTCGAATAGAACATTTACCATTAAATTGTTATTTAAATATTTTTTTTACTAGAATGTAATGAAAATTTGTTTAAAACTAAAATATCATTAAAATTTGTTTACAACTAAAATGTCATTAAAATATGTTTAAAATTAAAATATAATTCAAATGTTACTCAAGTTGGATAGAATATTTGTCATTAAAATGTGAATAAAATCAGTTTAAATTAAAGTATCATTAAATCTGATTAAAATTAAAATTCATTAAAATATGTTTACAATTAAAATGTCATTAAAATGTTACTAAAGATGAATAGAATATTTGTCAATAAAATGTTTTTAAAATCTGTTTAAATTAAAATGTCATAAAAATCTCATTAAAATCTGTTTTTCACTCATTGTCGTAGATGACACCACTAATAAAGAAATCATATGGTTTTTATTAAATGGTACGTGACAAAATTTGGGCTCAATCGGATTATTAGTTTCCAAATTATAGTTATTTAAGTGAAGCTACTGTTGCAAATTTTCAAAACAATGGGGAAATCTGAAGTTCGTGTATTGATAAAGCATTGCTTTATGATGGGAAAAAATATTGTTCAAGCAAAGCAATGGCTTGATAAATGTTTATTCGGACACTGCTCTGTCTGAAACAAAGGTTAAGAGGTGATATGCTGACTTTAAAGGCGGTCGTACAGACACAAATGTTACTGAACACTCAGGTTACCCAAAATCGGCAGTTGTCCCGGAAAACACACACACACACACACACACAAAAATCCACAAACTCGTTTTGGTTTATCGTAATTTGAAGTTGTGTGAGATAGCAGAGGATTTGAACATATCAGAAAGCAGTGTATTCACCATTTTGCATGAACATTTGTCAATGAGAAAACTGTGTTCAAAGTTGGTGCCGCGTTTTTCACAATCGATCAAAAACAACAACGCGTCGACGAATCAGAGCGTTGTTTGCAACTGTTTCAACGCAGTTTTTGTGACAATGGATGGAATATATCCACCACTTTACTCCGTAGACAAATCGGTAGTCAGCTACGTGCACAGCAGCAAGTGAAAGCCGTCCAAAGCGACAAAAGATGCAAAACATCAGCAGGCAAATCTTTGGCCTCCGTATTTTGGGATGCTCAAACTATTTTGTTCATCGATTACTTTGAGAAAGAAAGACCCATCAATAGCGAATATTATATAGCATTATTAGTGCGCTTGAAGGAAGAAATCGCCAAAAACGGGTCACAAATGAAGAAGAAATAAGTGATCTTTCAGTAAGACAACGCATCATGTCACAAGTCGATCGCAACGATAGCAAAACTTCATGCATTGCACTTCGAATTGCTTCGGCATCAACACTATTCTCCAGATCTAGCTGCCAGCGACTTACTGGCAGTTTGCAGACGTCAAAAGAATGCCCCAGAGATTTGGCCCCAATGGAGAAGTGATGTCGGAAACTGAGGCGTATGTTGAGGCCAAAGACAAATCGGTCTACAAAAAAGGCATCGAATTGTTAGACCAGCATCGGAATCAGTGTATTAGCCTAGAAGGAGACTATGTTGATGAATAAAGTCGAATTTTTCCTAAAAGTTTAATTATTCATTAGGTCCTGGATTTATTGAGTGATGTGTTAGTTCTAAATTCACTCAATATACTCAAGTTGTATAGAACATTTGCCGTCACTAAATATGAATCTAATTTCCTTAAATATCAAAGATTTCTTCTTTAAAAGAAAACAGAGAAATCAGATCTAAAGTGACACCTTTGCGAAGGGACGGACGAGTTAAAAACACAAAAAAAACACAAACACAAAAGAAGGATAGAGTAAAATTTCTCACCGAGAAAACTTCTTTTCAAAGTACTAAACATTTAATTGGTTACTCCTCCTCCCCTTCTTCTTCTTCTTCTATATGCCGTGTCCCTTGAGGACGCAGACGATCATGGCTCTCCACAATTCCCTGTCCTTTGTAGCTCTTAATAAATTGTCTTTTTGTTATCTCCCCTAAATCGTGTTCCACTTAAGCTCGCTAGGTGAGGTTATGCGTTGTTTTCTTTTGTCGCGTTTGCTTTTCATCTGCCTTGTGAGTTTCACATTTTCCAAACCGTCGTTTCTCATTACGTGTCCTAAAAAATTTAACTGTCTTTTTCCTGACGTTATTTATTTTTTCTTTCTATTTGATATGTCCCGAAAAGGGATATATATATATATATATATATATATTCATTCACTTCCATATACGAGGACTGATATTGCAATTTAGTACTCTTTCTTTGTTTCTAACAAAGTTTTCTTGATTACTGTTATTAAATGAGGATGTGCCGCCCTTAAAATTAGTCAAGGCATTTTATTTATGCTTCAGAAATGTAAACAAAGTTATACAAATTGATCTTTTATTTACATTTTTGAAACATCGATAAAGTGTGTTGACCAATTTGAGGACGTCAGATTCACATTTCACATCACAGAAAGCAATGAAATAAATATATAGTACTTAAAAATGAACTGTTTTTTCAATGATAAATCTTATTCTTTTCCATCGCTGCTTTTTTTAAATACTTTTTTTTTTAATCCTTTTACCCCAAGCAAGGAGGTGCCGCCACTGATGCGCAGGGAGCTACATTAGAGTAAAAATTTAGTCAGAAGGAGAGTGAAGAGAAAAGCTAACCAGTGACAGGTGGTGGGGGTCAGAGAAAGGAAGAGAAAGATGGGAACACAGGTGTGAAGACAGTTGAGAAGGCAGAGAAAAAGGTAAAGAACAAGATATATGTGGTGATGTAGAAAGGACTAGAGTCAAGTGGATAAGAGATGGGAATTGACATTGCATTTAAATTCCTGGAGGGTGTAGCCGTCAGGAAAGCAAGTGTATGGAAGGGAATTTCACAGGCGGGAAGTGCGAGAAAAGAAGCTGATGGAGTAGAATTGTCGGCTGTATTTGATTGATCTAACTGTAAATGGGTGGGACCTTGTTGCCAGTCTGGTTGCATGAGTAAATTCTTGTGGTGGGGGCACCAGTAAACTAAGTTTGTCTGAGCAGAAGCCATGAAAATATTTGTAGAATAGACAGAGGGAAGCCATATCCCGCCGGTGAGAAAGTGGTTGCAGTCGAGCTGCCGATTCGGGACCTATCACGTTACAGATTTTCGATTGGAGCTTGTTAAGAACAATGAGATGAACAGCTGAGGTACCTGATCAGTACATTTAGTAATGAGCTGGTTGCAGAAAATGTAAATTATTATTACCAGCGTCTAAATACTTGTTTAGTATGTTTTATTTACATTATGAATAAATATCATCTACAGTTTATGATCATTTAATTCATATTATATACAATTATAATGACCAGTATGGGAACGAAATTAAAAAGCGAATTTACTAACTCGTAGAAAAGTGTAATTTATCTCATAATTTTACAAATAGTTCGATTACCAAATAGCGTTAATTAAAAATTATGTTGTGTTAGGTTTTCAAATATAACACTATTCATTACTTGTTGTTCAATCTTTAAACGCAGTTACATAAAAGCGGAAATATAAATATGCGCATGCGTGTTTGTACATCAGTGTTCATGTTACGAATCTAGAAAAATTCTGATGTAATAAATAAAACTATATCTAAAATAGTCACTGGAAGCGTAATATTTTTAACACTCGTGCGAAGAGTGTAATAAATTTGAAACAAATGAACAGCTGCAAGTGTCAAAATTCAAATCTTGATTTAAACTTGTTTTTTTTCTGTTCGACAAGGGGATATATAAGACAGGTCTTTTTATGAAGTGTGTTTCCTTTCCTATTTTATCAGTTTGCCGGTCGTCATTTATCTCGCATACGGGAGGTATGTGTTTTTTAATGCGCCCAAATCATTACTGAACGGGACACAAGGTCGAGTTTAACGTAGGTTTAACCTCTATACTGTAAAAAGTATTCTTAAAGCTCTTTCGGCACTTCCCCATTGTGAGGATGCGTCAAAGCCAGCCCCTTCCCGAAAGGGGAAATACTACATATTGGATGACCCCCTGGGTCTTGAGCGAATATTATTGGCAGAGAAGTGAACCCCTGCCGATCAGCATACGATTCATCAATAGCTGTACTACTCTTACTTCTAGGGTATTTTATATAGTCTATGACTTCTTCTTCTTCTTCTTCTTCTTCTTCTTCTTCTTCTTCTATGTGCCTTGTTCCTTCAGGACGTAGGCGATCATGGCTTTCCACTTTTCCCTATCTCTGGTGCCTCTGAGCACGCCTTCTCCTGTTACACCATGCAATCCTCGTTCCATCATCTACCTGATTAGGTCCTTCAATATGTTATCGTTGCTTTCCCCTGTCTCTTTTTCCCTCTATCTTTAATATCAGATTCTCCAAGTCCTCCTTCCTCATTGCGTGTCCCAGGAACTTCAGCTGTCTCTTGCTGATGCTCAGTATTAATTTCCTTTTTGTTTCCATCATTTCCAAAACCTCATCATTGCTCACATGTTCGAGCCATGATATTCGCATCATCCTTCTGTAGAACCACATTTCAGTTGCTTCAAGTTTTTACTTCATCTTTGATGATATTGTCCAGAAGGACGGACAGCACGTAGCAATCCAGTACTCTCTTCCTTGTTTCTAGCGAAATTGTCCTGTTTCTTAATACGTTACTCATCTTCTGGATTGCTTCCTTCGCCATGCCAATTCACCTTCGGATCTCTGTGTCGCACTTTCCGTCTTCTGTTCTATGACTTAGCTATGCTAATTAAGCAGTCATTTACATTTCGCGACAGGACTTTTAAAATATAACACGATCCGCAGGCGTACCTTAACCAATCCTTCCTGACCCTTAACCAATCCGCCCACGCTATGTTTGTTTGATCTTGGACCGGCCAAAGTAGGATTACCTGTTATCTGGCTAGGTTAGTCCTGATATGCGCGAGGTCAGGTATATTGTTGGGACCCGATTTATGCGATCCGCGGTAGCTGATACCTAACAAACGAAATATAATCATTAGAAAACTGCAACGCCACAGGCATAATTTTAAAAAAATATGGATCTATATATCGATTACTAGCAGTATAGTATGGCGTTGCTCGGGTGTAATGAAAGCTTTAAAACTAATCCATGGTCCTTGAGCTCAGACTCAGCCTAAAGAATATTTGTGTGAAGTTTGGTGCGAATCGGATAAAAATTGTGGATTTGTATAAAGGATATACAGACAGATAAACAGACACACACACAAACAACTTGCCTTTTATATATTTATATATATATTATCGGTTCAGCTGTTTCAGAGTCTATATATAACGGACACACACACACAGTCATACACACACACATACACACATACAGAGACAAAGTTCCATTTATAAATAAGTTTAGATGTGTGAGGACGGAAAGTGAGACACTGAGATCCGAGGGTGAATTGGCATGGCCAAGGATGCATTTCAAAAGCTGATTAGAATATTGAAAGACAAAGAAGAGAGTTCTGGATTGTTATGTGATGTCTGTTCTTTAATATGGCAGCGAATGCTGAACAATCAAAGATGAATGAAAGACTTGAAGCAACCGAAACGTGATTCTATAGAAGGATGCTGAGGATACTATGGCTCAAACTCATGAGCAACGACGAGAAAGGATGGAAACGGAAAAGACACCTGCAGTTTCTGGGATATGTAATAAGAAAGGAAGGCTTGGAGAATCTGATACTCATAGGACAGATAGAGAGAAAGGGAGACAGGGGAAAGCAACGCATGACATACTTGATGGGCTTGAGCAAATGGATGGCAGAGTAGGGTTTGGGAGGGGTAACAAGAGAAAGGGTGTCAATAGCCACTAGGGATAGGGAGATGTGGAAGGCCACGATCGACTACGTCCTAAAGGGACACGTCACAGATGAAGAAGAGGAGTTATAGATAACTAATCAGTTTTGAGATGAGTTGAGTTCATACCTAATCAATATTTGGTAAACAAATAAGAAATTGTAATGTGGTTATAAAACTAGGGGTCAATTCTATATTATAATCAATATATAAACTGATCCCTCACTTTGTGGTCATGCAAGTATCTATATATTTATATTCTAGATTTATGGGCCTGAGCAAATGGATGGCAGAGTAGGGTTTAGGAGGGGTAACAAGAAAAAGGGTGTTAATAGCCACTTAGGATAGGGAGATGTAGAAGGCCATTATCGCCTACGTACTAAATGGACACGGCACTTAGAAGAAGTATACAAAGACACATAAATGTTCGTGTCTACTACGATCCAATACAAGGCACAAGAATTGCTCTAATTAGAGGGTTACAGTTGAAATGATGATGTTGAATGAGGGGTGAGATAAGGGTGGAAAGATATGCAGTTTTTCGGAAAAAAATGATTAAAAGAGCTAACACAACAGTTGATGGAATACATTCATTTTTTGACATTTGTACGAAGAGAGGAATAAATTTGAAATCAATGAACAGCTGCAAGTGACATAAATTGTTCAACCTTTGAGAAATTGTATTTAAAGTTGTGTTTTAACTGATTGACTAACGAATATTTAAGACACAACCGTTAAGTGAATTGTTCACTGGCGCCAACAGACGATATCAAGAAACAATTGGCGGGAAATAAGCAAGTAAGTGATATATAATTTACTTTTTTGTGACTTTCTTTTTAAGAAATTCTAAAATTCTCAATAGTTTGGGGTTATTCAAACAAGGAAGTCAGTATGATCAAGGTTCGAGAGAGTTTGTTTGACCGAATATACTTTCATGCATTGGCCGACATATTCTCCAGGCTTCCATTATTGTTAGAACTTCTTATAGGCAGTATTTTTCATTATCTTATATATATTTTGATTATTCCTATTCATCCTTGTTTAACGATAATTTTTTGGATGATATATTCTCTAGATTTCCATTATTGTTAGGACTTCTTATCTGAAGAATTTTTCTTTATCTTAGATATATATTATTCCTATTCATCCTTGCTTTCATGACAATGTTTTGGATGATATATTCTCCAGACTTCCAATATTGTTAGAACTTATTACCTAAAGTATTTACTTATTTATTTTTTATATTACTAGCTTTATATTTTGTTTTTAACACGGCATTTTTCGTTGTTATATTGGTTGTGTTTTCTCAAGAGAATGATGGCTCCGATGGTCTTTAAAAGTCGGTCAGTATTTTTTCTTGTAGACCTTAACATTCAGTCCTGTGATTCTATCAATATGTTGTACTAGGATTGACAAAAGCAAATGAAAGACAAAATGCGCTAATCAACTTCTAAAGATGATTTAATATAATTAACCCTCGACGACTAAAGAATGGATCCGCCGAAACACTGTCATTATAACTCAAGGTTCTAAGCAAAATTATTTACAGTATAAATCAGCTCATTAGGGTTCAATTCTTATTCGTAACTCTCTTGCGATGATGGGGTAACGGTTATCGGCGCAGGAAAAGTTGGTGATTTTTACTTTTGCCATGAACATAGTGAAAGAATAACAACAGGTTTTGCAACATTGCGACTGTTGGAAAGAGACTGTAGCGTCGAGAATAATTCGTTTTCATACATGACTACATAAACGATCTTGAGCCCTATCAAGGCTAGAAAGTGAGAATTGAGCAACTCTAACTCACATATGGCAAAAATACTTTATTTTTTGTCAAATATGGCTCGTGTAAAAAAAGAATAAAAGAAACATGTCATGTGTAGATAGCTTAACAGTTAAAACACAGCAAATAGAATCGTTTTCTTTGTTGTTGTGAAAATAAACATCGAATGAGATAATTATTTGTTTTAGTCGAAACAGTTGAATTGGTGCTTTTGTTTTGAAATGATCATCAAAGCTTAAGACGAAGCCCCATCTTGTCAAAGTTGCAAAGAGAGAGAGAGAGAGAGAGAGAGAGAGAGAGAGAGAGAGAGAGAGAGAGAGAATAAAGTTATACTGTCAACGCTAAATTTTTATAGCAATAAAAAATATCTATGAAAGTAAAATATTATTACATGTTTGTGTACATTTCTGATATAAGAATTGTACTTATTTGAACTATTTACATTGTTCGGACTATCGTTTCGGCCATTGTAGACCTTCTTCAACTGATTGTAGTTTCGAACTGAAATATCTATTTCGTTCACCGGGGTGGATTGTTCTAGTTCCACGAGTCATACCTATTCCAGAAATCTTAGTTTCCGTTATCTTCCCTTAACTCAATTCTTGAAGATTTTGTTTACCTCTGCTGTAGCCAGGTATTGAACTTACGACTTTTTGGGTTAAGTTACTGGATTCAACCAACACTTGACCAAAAGGAGTTGTGAGTTGAACACCTGGCTGCAACAGGTGTGAACAAAAACAAACATCGAGAATTGAGTTAAAGAGAGAATACTGACACTGGGAACAAACTCCGAAGAAGATGCTTCCTCAAGCATCACATATCTTGAGTCAATCGTTATTTATAATAAATAAATCCTCATAGTATGCACCACTTTCTCTCTCTCTCTGTACACTCTCATGCTTCTTTCTCCGTCCACTCCACTCTCAGCAGTATTCTGATCTTTATCTTACCCACTTCCTGACACCCCCTATAACCTGTCACTCTTTCTCATAACTTTCTTCCTATGTAACCCCCTGCAAAACAGTGGCAGTAAAATGCCTTGCTTGGGGCGATATGATTACTAAAACAAAAGTATACCTTCTTTTCATCTTGTTCTTCTTGATCTTGTTCTTTTTCTTGGATGTACCGTGTTCTTTCAGGTCGTAGACAATCATGGTTCTCCACAATTTCCTCTTCTTTGGCTGTAACTTTGTCAATGCTGAAATGATCTATCATAGAATGTAGAAGGAAAGCGAGAAGAAAGGACTAAACACAAACTACATGAAAATTGAATGCATAGTCCTCAGCAAAAAGGGGAGCATAAAATGCCAGTTGCAGGCTGGGGATACAAGCAGGTACAGAAATTTCAATACCCGAGAAGTGTTCTAGCAAACGACAAAAAGTGCGTCACTGAGATTCCAAAAGTTAAGCAGAGTATTAAGAGACAGGAAAATTTCGTTGTAAACGAAAAAAGATTACTGAACTGCTACGTGATATATGTCCTCCTGTCTGGTAACGAATGCTAGACGATCACCTCAAAGATGAAGGAGAGACTCGAAGCAACAGGATGTACATAGTGCTATAATATGAACATGTGATCAACGACGATGATTTGGAAAGGATGAAAACAAAAACGAAATGAAGAGACAGTTGAAGTTTCTGGGACACGTAATGAGGAAGGGGGCTTGGAGAATCTAATATTTAGAGGGAAGATAGAGAGAAAGAGGGACAGGGAAAACAGCACGTGAGATGGCAGAGCAGGGTTTGGGTGGCATAATTAAACAAAATATATTAAAAACTACAAGGAAAAGGAAGGTATGAAGGGCCATGATCGCCTACGTCCTGAAAGGACACGGCATATAAAAGAAGATTTCATCTATCTCAGTACTATTCCAGTGTAACAAACTAAGCGTTATTTTAGTGTCTTTGGGGAAGAGAAGTTTGTTGCGAGTACTGTGGTTGTCGAGGAGCGTTTTGTGATATCGAATACAGAAATTCGTCTGAAAAAATTACTGTTAAATTTCATCGACCCTGTGATGACGGGAGTGGAATATTCTACAGAGTGTTCCAAAGGTATGGATACGTTAGTAAAAAGGTTTATTTTCAAGAAATGAAAATTTCAACAACAATTCATTTAAGTGAAAAGCAAACAAATACTCATGTAGTTTTTTTTTTTTTTTTTAATCATTTCACCCCGAGCAAGGCGGAAACGCCACTGATGTGCAGGGGGCTACATAAATGTATAAAGATTAATTAGAAAAGAGTGAGGAGTACAAACTAGTTAGAAAGGAACAATAGAAAGCTGAGAAAGCAGGTGCAATGACAGATACATAGGTGGAGAGAAAGGGAAGGTTATACAGGGAGGGGAGAGAGCTAGAGGCCAGTGGTTAGTAGATGAGTATTAACTTTGCATTTAAATTTCTGGAGGTTGTAGCCGTCAGGAAAGCAAGAATACGGGAGTGAGTTCCACAGGCGGGAAGTGCGAGAGAAGAAGCTGCAGGAGTAGAATTGTCGTCTGCATTTGGCTAACCTGACTGTGAATGGGTGGGAGCCAGTTGCCAGTCTGGTTGCACGAGTAAACACCTCTTGAGGAGGCACCAGTAACTTAAGTTCGTCTGAGCAGAAGCCATGAAAGTATTTATAGAACAGACAAAGGTAGGCCACATTTCGCCGAGGGGGAAGTGGCTGCAGTCGAGTCGCCAGATCAGTACCTATCACATTACAGACTCTCCTTTGGAGCTTGTCAAGAACACAGAGGAGAACGGCAGGGGCACCTGACCATAAACGGCAGCAGTACTCCATGCACGGACGGATGGTATCTTTCAGCGTCTGCTATCAGTACTGTGTCATAAGAATATTGTTAAGATTGTGTCTGTAAATAAATATAGATGAAATAAAGGCGCGAAATATATAATTCGGCCCTCTCTTTTAAATAAAGTTTGCTTCAAGATCAAAGGTTACCTTCACTATGATATCCATCATTTGAGATGTAAAGGTTGATGCACTTTGCAAGATTCATGCGAACTCGATACAATAACTCTACATTGCCATACATGTTAGCCCCTTCACTTTTTATGCGTTAAATCAAGTATGTTGCATGTGTGATTTTCATTGAGTACACCTTCTTCTTTAGTATACTCCAGAAAGAGAAGTTACTTCTTTCTTATTTCGAAAAAAACAAAAAAAAAAAACATGTTTAATTTGTGAAGGTAAAAAATTATAGGCAATGAGATTTCTTATATGTCCAGATTTTAGGGACACCCTGTAGAATGAAGATGAGAAAGTATTTCCGGTTTGGCTCTGCTGGCAATCAGATGCTGGGAAAGTCTGCCGTTTTCTTCCAAATTAGTGCTTCTTCTATTGAGAATGTCGGTATGATCTGGGTTTTTTTTAATCAATACGTGATTGTGCACTACATATCGTCTCGGCACGAGAAATCGGAGAGCCGAGTTCGAATTCCAGTTGAATTCGTTGCATTCACTTACGTGCAAACACCCCTGGAAAAGGTATTAATCCGTCTCTTTTCTTCCCCAGCTATGGGCTAAATAGCAGAGCAGGTTGGGTTCCATAGCCTTGCTCGGAGATCAATCTACCGCAGATAGTAATGGCAACCTACTGCATGAAAATCTGCTCAGTCAGTCATGTCTATTTCGAGATGTAACATCGTATCCTCCCCCCCACTGGACTAACTCACTCCACCAGACCGGCCGTTGGTCCGGTATGGTCCAGTATTACAGGTTAGATACAAGTTTCCGGTTCCCAATGTCAATTCGATGTCACCCTCCAGACACGTTGTGATTTTTTTTTATCCTGGAGAGCAGTCATCAGATCATAGAAACCAGAAAGCTCTCCGTTGGTTCACTTGCTTGTTCGTCGGATGAGAATCGGGCCAAAAGAAAAAGAAATATAACCAAGTCGATTTGGAAGGAGAACATTTTTTATATGTCAAAAACAAACACACAAACACACAAAACATTCTTGTCAATTCTTCGTCAAATCTATTTCTCTTTAAAAGTTTCAATTTATTACTGTTTCATTAGTAATCTGATATCCGTTGATTTCTAAATTAACTTTCCGTACATTAATATTTAAAAGTGGTGACATCACCCCTGCCACATCTCTCCCTTACCCCTTTTGTCTATTTCTCGTAATTGATATATATACTTCCAATGACTATTTCAGAAAAAGAATTAATTCTACTCATGCATCAATATGGTAGTTTTCAACAGTTCATAGCACAATTCTCGATATTCCAAATATAGAATAACAATTATTCTTCTGTAATATATATATATATATATATAGGGCCGTAGCTGATGCTAAAAAAACACCGGGCACAGAGAAAATTGCCCGGATTTATTAGTCGACAATGTGATGATGTCATCAGTGTCATCTGTTTCCTAAAACTATGATTTTTGCGGATTTTTTCGGCTATTCCAATGGAAATTAGGCACAGAACTTGAATGAAAGCAGGAAATCGGGTTCGGACTTTCTGAGTATAACCAGTCTTTTCTCCCAAAATTAATAAATAAACAGATTTTTACTGCGTTCATTAGGATGTTTTCTTCGTTTTTCTTTCTTTCTTTCTTTCTTTCTTTCTTTCTTTCTTTCTTTCTTTCTTCGTGAATTGTTTAGTTTGATTTGTGACGAAGACATTTTTCCTTGCCCGGATTTTCGCTATGACTGTACGGATCGGCCCGGACCCGTGCTCGGTGTGCCCTGTAGTTAGATACGGCCATATATATATATATATATAATTAAAAAAAAACTCTTTCTGCCAAGGTTATAATGTCCACAGTCCAGTAAGCAGAATATTAATCACTTTTGTATTTTAATCATTCCCTGAGCTCTCAACACACTTTACTAGTTAATCATTCACTGTCTTTATTCGCTTTTTGCCTGTTTATCCTTGCGTTGATAACAGGAGGCTTAATGATCTCTGTAGCTGATTTGGGGATCACTTCCGCAGCAGCTGATTCTACCTGTAACTCCACGGTTCGATCACACTCAGATTAGATCGGCTTTAATAAAGCTCACTTAATAGAATCCCTCTTTTGCCCGGGTACTTATCAGCCAGTTCACGTTGTCTGCGTAACAACTTCGCTCGCCTCTTCAACCAAATTCAGATTACTTCTACCACTAAAATAATCAATAAGAATCCCCAAAAAGTCGGCCATAATAACACTCATATTCTCTTTCCAACTCGGACTAGTTCTTCCCACTAGGCATAATTTAGATTTCAACTTTTCTAGGGCAATTTTCCCAAGGGGTTTCAAGAAGTCAGGCATTTTTCTTTAAAGAAATCTCAGGAAATTCCCATAATTCTGTCCATTCACTCGCGTTGTTTGGCATTAATATCAAGAAAGATTCTTTTCTTCGAACTTTTCTTATGCCTGGTAATAATAGGGAGTGACATCGAGGATTTATGGGTTCCACACGTCATTGGTAATTCTACAATAAATAATGGTGACCCCACTTTTATAGTTCTAGTGAGCTTGTCTTCACAGACCTTTGATAATTCCAGTTCTCTTTGGGTGTCTAGCGCCCCAAATCCGTCCGATATGCTAATTTATGAAGGTAATATAACACTCGGATGTGCGTTGTGGTGCAGTGGATATAGGCTCGGAACGAGAAATCGGGGAGCCGAATTCGAATTCCAGTTGAATTCATTGCATTCACTTACGCGCAATTACCCCTGGGAAAGGTATTAATCCGTCTCTTCCTTTCAGTTATGGGCTAAATAACAGGACAGATTGGGTTCTATAGCCTTGCTTCTTTCGAGACATGATCGCTCAAGCGTATGGCATTTAACTGACAGACTAAATATTATAGTTGGAAACATGATTAAGGCTTCTACTGGTCATAAAGTGGGGGACCGGTTTTCAATTGTTATGAAGTAATAAACTGATCCCCCACTAATTATACTTAGATTATATTACATTATTATATTATCTCATCTCCCTCCAGATATAAGTTAAATAACAGGACAGATTGGTTTCTATAGCCTTGGTTGGCAACCAGTCTACCGCAGAAAGCAATGGCAACCTACTGCGGGGTAATCTTCTGCCCAGTCAGTCATGTCTCTTTTGCGACATGATCACCCATGCGTGTATCAGTATCATGTATGGCACTTAACTGACTGACTGAATATAATAGTTGGAAACATGAATAAGGCTTCTACTGGTCATAAAGTGGGGGATCATCTTTCTATTGTTTTGAAGTAATAAACTGATCCCCCACTAATTATTACTTAATAATATAATACATATCTTCCCCATCTAGCTATGAGTTAAAATAACATGACAGATTGGTTTCTATAGACTTGGTCGGCAACCAGTCTACCGCAGAAAGCAATGGCAACCTATTGCGGGGTAATCTTCTGTCCAGTCAGTCATGTCACTTTCGAGACATGATCGCCTAAGCATGTTTCACGTATGGCACTTAACTGACTGAATATAACACTGGGTAATACTTCTATATGACAATTCTCTTTAGTTCCCCTTTTATTTTTCCTAAATAACTCAAGTACACTTAGATCATGACTAGCAGTCGCATAAATTGGGCTTTAAGATACACAGGTGCTTAAAGCATCTACTTTACATCTGCCTGCCTCTTCACTTGTTAGCAACATAAATTTTGTTCTGACTAAGCGCCTGCTTCCACCTTATACCACAACCTCTAATGTTTTATTTGTGTTAGGATATAGAATAGGAAGATTTATTACCTGGTATATTTCGAAGCTACTATCCCTATTTAACAGGGGAACTGATACTAGTACTAACAACTTCTTATTTTCCAATAAGATGGCACATCCTGGGGTACTATAATATTTATACAGTTGTTTTGTGAGGTCTACAGGTAACCTCAGGTGATGAGGTAATCTGGTCTGTATTTCCAGCAACACTTCTCTTAACCGGGTTGGAGTTATTACACTCGGTGACAGGTGTCACATAGATAGCATATCCAACTGATTTCTCACATGCTCTAGTAATACGGTTAATGACTGACAGGTCTAACGGACTTTACTCGCTATCGAAAACAAGTGGAAATACTGCTGTAAAAACCATTTCTAATCCCCCCAGTTCTGCTGTTAAGGATCCTGTTACTTTGCAAATGGGAAATTAACCAATTTATGTTAGCTCTGTTCTTAACGAATTCCAACCTTGGCTACGGCTATATCGTATTGAATACACTGGTTCCGAAGTTAAGCAGCATCGAGTCTGGTCAGTACTTAGATAGGTGACCGTTTGGGAATACCAGGTGCTGTAAACTCAAACTCTATAACCTCTGCCTATCTGCTTCCTGCTTTCCTGCCTGTTGGAAGTCCTCCTGCGTAGTACCTATATTTAAGAATTCTGGCGAACCCTCAGACCCCGCCAATTACCGTCCTATTAGTCTCCTTCCAATCTTTGGCAAAGTTTTCGAAGCCATTATCAACGCCGAGGTGATTCAGCACCTTATGACCAACGGGCTTCTCTCTGACAAACAGTATGGGTTTCGCTTCACCAGGTCTACTGCTGATATGCTAACGACCATTACCGAGTACATATACCAGGCACTCGACAAGAATGGTGAAGCCCGAACCGTTGCCTTGGATATCTCCAAAGCATTCGACAGGGTCTGGCATGCCGGCCTCTTGTGCAAACTGCGGAGTTATGTGATAACTGGACATCTGTTTGACCTCATCCAGTCCTTCCTCTCTAACCGCACATTAAAGGTGGTATTAAATGGGCATGCCTCCCAAAACTACCAGACGAACGCGGGCGTCCTTCAAGGTTCTATCCTAGGTCCCACGCTATTTCTGATCTACATTAATGATCTCCCCGACACCATTAGATCCCAAGTTGGCACGTATGCCGACGACACAACAATCTACTCCCGCATCGATCAGAAACCAGGTCTGGACGACAAAGTGAACCTCGCTGCCGCACTTGAAAGGGACCTCCAATCCGTAGTGACCTGGGGTAGGAAATGGTTGGTAAATTTCAATGCCTCCAAAACAAAGCTGTTATCAACTAACCACCATAGACAATCGCATCTACCTCCCATTAGCATGGGACAGGCTAGCCTCCCAGAGAGTAAAATACTACGCCTCCTTGGCCTTACACTCTCGGCGGACCTCAAATGGAATGACTATATTGAATCCATTGCCAAATCTGCTGCTATGAAAGTCGGCTCTCTGTGCAGGGCCCGGAAATTTTTCCCACCTGAAACTATTCTGCACATATACAAATCTACCATCCGCCCGTATATTGAATATTGCTGCCATATCTGGTCGGGTGCCCCTGCTGCTCTCCTTGGGCTTCTTGACAAAATACAAAGGAGGATCTGTAACGTGGTTGATACTGACTTGGCAGACCGGCTGCAGCCGCTCTCACACCGGCGTGATGTAGCTTCCCTGTGCCTCTTCTACAAGTACTTTCATGGCTTCTGCTCCGATGAGCTTAGATCACTGGTGCCGCCTAAGCACGAATTTACACGAGATACTAGATTAGCAACTAGGTCCCACCCTTTTACAGTTAAACAAATAAGATGTAACCGTAAATTCTACTCCAACAGCTTCTTTTCTCGCGCTTCCCGCCTGTGGAACTCCCTTCCACAAGTCTGCTTTCCCGACAGTTACAATCTCCAGGTGTTTAAATGTAGGGTCAATAGACACCTCCTATCACACTAACTCCCAACTATTCTCACAACACTCTCATCTACCCAACCCTCATTCTCGGTATCCTCACCCGCCTATCACCCACCCTCTGTTATTTCCTATATTTAACCAGCCTTTCTCCACTCTACGTATCCCCCTGCACAGTAGTGGCAGTGACATGCCTTGCTCGGAGTGAAACGCTTATATAAAAAAAAAAAGAAAAAAAAAGACAAAGAATGATCCTCTAGGTTTGGGGTTTGGGCACTGGGCGCAGGGTTAACAACCCTGCTTCATAAAAAAACAGTTTGTTACGGAAACAGTAACAAAAAAAGTTACTGCCCTACACACCATTGGGTGTAAAAGGGGTGAGATGAACAGAAGGAATGGATACACTCCCGCTAGCCGTTTGAGTTATTATTGTTGGATTTTTTCCACGTCTTTCAATTTTCTTCTTATCATTCTTATCATCATTTTCTGACACTGTTCAAAATAACACACTAAATGCCTTCCCTACAATAGGTAGTATAGTTCTTTTTCTTCTAGTCTATAATAGTGCTACCTTCTTCAGGTATATGCTCCTGGGTATGACGATAAAATGCATCCGGCAGCAAGGCCTCTGATTGGGAGGTTGTGAGGAGCATGGAACCACCTCTTAATTGCTGTTGTTCCCAGGTTCGCTCTGACCGGAAGTGGTAGCACCTGTTAGGGTCCCAACTATGGGCAAATAGTTAAGCCCCAAACTGGGGTCAAAACACTATGAAAGTATAAAATGCACTTTTATAGAAATACTAGCAGTATAGCCCGGTGTTGCTCGGGTGTAATGAAAGCTTTAAAACTAATCCATGGTCCTGGATGATTGGATGTAAGTCAAATTTTGATTTCCTGGTATCGATATCAAATAAGTTTTTTCGTCGTAAACTGAATTTTGAAGGCTAAATAAGTAAATGGTATCATGGCTGAGACGAAGAACTACAATTATACCTACTTAGAGCCAAACCCGAAGCAAAAATTAAAATAAAAGGGCTGAAAAAATACAGACATACAGGCAGATAAACAGACACAGACACACACAGACACCTTGCCCTTTATATATATACATTATCGATTTTCTGCACTATTGTAAGAAATTCTGAATATCGTTTCTTATGTCTTTGTCTATGTTTTCAAATTTGATTAAAATCGGACCACTCCTTCTATAACCGATATTTTTGATTATCGATTTTCGATATTTATTGAGGGTACCTCGACACAAAACCTAGCTAAGAACACTCGCAGACGCTTATAGTACAACTGTGTAAATGTTCAAGAAAATCACACACACACAGACACACACACAGACAAAGTTTCATTTATAAATAAGTTTAGATTAGATTAGTTTAGATTAGATAGATATGCATAAAAATAAACTTTTATTACCAACAATACATTTTTGAAGCCAAAATATTTTTACCAGCAATACATTTTTGAATACAAATCTAGAAGATATCTTCAGTTTTCTAAAATAAAAAAATAAAAACTTTTAATCAAAATCCGACTAAATCAACATTCACACTATAACCGAACATTAAAAAAGTATTTTTAAACCCCATCTTTTTGGCATTAAATAATCCACAAAGGTTGATATGCCGTTAAACAAAACTCAAACTCAAACTTCAGGTATAGACTCATATTTTTCCATTGCCTATCAAGTATCGGGGATTCTTGGACCAAGATACGGTGGTACTTTTCATTATGTAGATAATCCTGTGTTCTAGCCCGACCGAACTTTGTTGTTTCCATTTCTAAACGAACTAATAACTCTTAGTATGGTTGTAAATCTATCGCCAGGGTTATCAACCATTTGATCTAGTTATGACTACCTCGTTGTGGTCCAGTGGAAATCGGGGAGCCGAGTTCGAATTCCAGTTGAATTCATCGCATTCACTTACGCGAAAATACCCTTGGGAAAAGTATTAATCCGTCTCTTCTTTCCAGTTATGGGTTAAATAACAGGACAGATTGGGTTCTATAGCCTTGGCTGGCAACCAGTCTACCGCAGAAAGCAATGGCAACCTACTGCGGGATAATCTTCTGCCCAGTCAGTCAGTCATGTCTCTTTCGAGACATGATTGCCCAAGCGTGTTTCACGTATGGCACTTAACTGACTGATGACTACCTCATTGATCTTTTTAAATACAGTATTTTCGCTGAGTTCCTACTGCCAAAATCAGCACCTCATCATCAGCGATCCTTCCAGATCAACATCTGCAACTAGATAAAGATGAGAGTTCACTTTTACTCCTACATTCCTTTCCGTCGCTTCTTATGGTTATCGATTTGCATAAGCACCCGTGGAGGTGGGAGGGCTTTCACACACCCGTTAACACCGATAACTGCAGCCCGGCCAACCTCTCAGGATGTTTTTCATTTTTTTTAACTTTTTACAGCGCAGTCTAATCGGTTATCACATAAGGTTTCCGATTATAAAAAAAAAAAATGGAAAAATTTTAATATTTAAACAATTTTGGGGTGGCTCAGTTTCTCATACAACGTTATAGTAAATCGATCCTTCATTTTGGAACTAATCGCGTTGGGGTCGCTTTGTTTTTTTTTTTGGGGGACGAGTTGTTGCTCTTGTTTTTGTCTTTTTTCAAGTTTTCTTTAGTTCTTACGATGGCATCTTCCTCGGAAACTCCAAGAATGGCTTTATTAAAAATGTCGCAAAAGATTCAGTTGTTGAATATGCGCAAGCAAAAAAAGTTCATTGCACAGGATCGATTTAAGGTTGTATGAAAAACTGACCCCTTCCCACCAAAATTGTCTAAATGTTGAAATTTTTACAAAATATTTTGTCAATCGGAAAGTTTAGGGTTTAATCGATAAGATTGCAATGAAAAAAGTAAAAAAAAAAATTGATAATCAACCAACTTACAAGTGGTGATAATGTCAGACCGGCGAGTGGTTCCAAAGGGAGGATCGATTTACTATAACGTTGTATGAAAAACTGAGCCCCCTTAAAATTGTTTAAATATTGAAATTTTTCCAAATTCTTTTGTCAGTCGGAAAGTTTAGGATGTAATCGATAAGATTGCATTGAAAAAGTGAAAAAAAAAAAAATGAAAAACAACAAATTTAAAGGTGGTGCTAGTCTCCTTCAGGTCCGCCAATTTTTCTATTTAGTTCTTATTTTTCTTGGTCATATTCCGCACTTTTCTTTCTTTCAATTTCTTCTAGGTAATTCTTGGGTATAGAGACATGAACGCCCAAGCTTGTATCAAGTTTGGCATTTAGAAAGTGTTAACCAGCCACACCCCACTTCCCCTTTGCCTCGGGCCACAAATATTGTATTATTTACAATAATAGATATACATTGCTAAACAGATTTGCACCAACAAGTTTCTACCCAGGGTAAAAGAGTCTAGTTTACCCAACTATTTAACCCATAGGTGAGTGTAGGATAGAATTCCAGTTGAATTCATTGCATTTATTTACATGCAAATACCATTGAGAAAGGTATTAATCAATCTCTTTCCTCTAGCTATGGATTAAATAACAGGACAGGTTGGGTTCTATAACTTTGGCAACTAGTCTACCACAGAAAGTAATTGCAACCGACTATGGAAAAATCTTCTGACCAGTCAGTTTTTCGAGACATGATTGCCCAAGCTTGTATTACATATGGCACTTAACGAACTGAGAGTCTCAGAGTTCTCCTAGTCTATCAGGTTTTGGGGATATATAAACAGAACAATAGTATTCAATGTAAGCATTATCGTAATAGTATAAAAGTTGAAGACATATTATGTGTGTTGGTTAAACAAGCTTTAGAATCAATATGTTCATCACTTCTTCTTCTTCTTCTTCTTCTTCTTCTTCTTCTATGTGCCCTGTCCCTTCAAGACGTTGGCGATCATGGCTTTCCACTTTTCTGTATCCCTGGTGGCTCTGAGCACGCCTTCTCCTGTTACACCATGCAACTCTCGTTCCTTCATCCACCTGATTAAGTCCTTCAAATATGTTATCCGTTGCTTTCCCCTGTCTCTTTCCCCCTCTATCTGGCCTGTTAGTATCAGATTCTCCAAGCCCTCTTTCCTCATTGCGTGTCCCAGAAACTTCAGCTGTCTCTTCCTGATACTTAGTATTAATTTCCTTTTCGTTTCCATCATTTCCAAGACCTCATCATTGCTCACATGCTCGATCCATGATATATATTTGATGATATTGTCCAGCATTCACTGTCATATTGTAGGACGGACAGCACGTAGCAATCCAATACTCTCTTCATCAATACTCTCTTCATCACTTACAGAATCCAAAATTCATTTGTAAAAATTTAAGATGAAAAAAAAAAAAGAAGTAAATATGAAGAGATATCTGGAATCCCCTTCTTTCTTACGTTATGTGCCATGTCCCTTCAGGACCTAGACAATCATGGCCTTCTCCAGATCCCTTGTACCTCTCAACACCCTTTCTCTTGTTAATCCCTCCAAAAGCCTCCACTGTGATCCATTTGCTCAAGAATGTTACACGTTGCTTTTCTCTGTCTCTCTTTCCCTCCATCTGTCCTGTGAGTATCAGATTCTTCAAGTCCTCTTTCCTCATTATATGTCTGAGAATTTTCAGTTGTCTTTTCCTGAATCCTTCTTTCTTAAGCGATTAGGAAGTTTTTAAGTAAGCATGGTTTTCAGTTATTAAACCATCATAGATTTCAGTTCCATGAAGACCAGGAAAGTTCTTTACAACTAAACAGAAATAATCTAATGTTACCAGACATGTTAGATCTCCTATGAGACTGGCTTAGAACATAAACAAAGTCAACATTTGGTTTGGTTTAGTTTGGCTTGGTTTATTATGTTTTACGGCATATCAACCTCAATGGGTTTGTAGCGTATGGAGCTGGTTAATGTTTCTTTAATTCGGCCTTGTGTCAGACTTAACCGAACGCCCTACAGCTTACAAGTTTTATGCAGAATTGTGACGCCTCAGGTAGGGCTGGCCGTCTGTCTAATGTGACGCTCGTTCTCGTCGACGGTCCCAGTTGTAACACTGCCACCCGGTTGTACGGTTGGTTTGGTCGCTGTTGCTGGTCGTGGCGATCTCGTCCGATGATGTCGCCTCAAAAGCTGGATTACAAGACATCTTTTACAACAACGGGCCACTGTCCCACGTTGTGATTAGATCCCAGAGGTCACGTCGTGCAATTTTAATAGTCGTCTTTTTGAGCCAGTCCGGACACTGGTGTACACTTGTGGTTTGAGAAAAAAAATTGCGGCACCAAAAAAAAAAAAAAAAAAAAAAATTAATACGATGAATGAACGAAGTCGAACACTCCTGGAGAGTTACGAAGAATGTCTTTAGATAAAGAAAAAACAATGTATTTCTTTTCCCAGGAATACAGATGTTGAAAGTGATATACAGTTGGTTAAAATGCTTGTTACAACGGAGGGAGAATATTCGCTAAAAGCATCATAGCTTCTAATACTAAAAAAGTTTTATGTTTCGTTAGTTTCGTTGGCGTTAAAGAAAACAGATCTGTTCAAATTTTCACAAAAGTCTTTTCACGTATTTCATTAAAGTCTTTTTCACCTATTCTCTCTAATCAGGGTTGTCAATTTTCTATGTAGCTTCTGAAACAGCAAAGTTCTTTCGGGTTCTTGACGGAATCTGACGGAATGTGTCGAATCGGAGGCGGCCGCTGGCGGAGAATGTGGTGGTGTTGGCGGCGGTGGCTCTCTGCCCGAAATCTGAGCTTTTCTTGTCGAGTATCTATTTTTATAACCAATTTCGATCCTCTCTTTCTTTCGGCCAGTGAAATCGTTTTCCGCCCACTCGATTTGCGAAAGGCTTTAGCTCCACGAATGAGATTTTGCCAACTCACATTCGATTTCGATTTCCTACGGGTCCCCACAGATTCCGACTTTACCAGCGGGTCTGTCTGAGAACCTTGGCCTTCGTATGACCTTATCCAATCATTCTGACACTTGTTTTGTCTAAGCGTTTTCGGCTTAGAGAAATCGACATTTCAAACTCCGAAAGAAGAGAAATTTATATAAACACGAAAGAAGAGACATGTATATTTTTCCAGAATAATTAGATTTTATATTTCCAGGATTTTAGAAGTACCTGATGGTATTAAAATTATTTTTTCCTAAGCTCACATCGCGCATTGCAATAAAACATTAATAATATTGCCAGTATCAATTTCTCTCTCCGTTGTTTTAAACCAACCAAAGGAAAGTATCTCCGCGGGAGAAGGGAAAGTATCCCTGTGGGAGATAGTGTCACAGAATTATTATCATCAGAATTATCAGAAGGTTGGATGTCAGCGGGACGGAATCTGTGGAATAGTGTAAGAATAAAATATACATTTTGCATGTTAAAATAATAATTTATTAAAGAAAATGAATAACAAGAATTCGTAGAAATTAACGTGCAATTAGAAACATTATTAAGAGGTTAAGGGTAGGGTTCGTACAAAATGTTCGTAGTAGTAATTGTTGAAAGAGATAAGGAGAAAGAGAACAAGGTGCGACCTGACCTTATCTCCGGGTCGATTTGAAGTTGAAGTTACATTTTAGTTGTTTCGTCTCGAGGCTTCCATCTGTCTCTCTCGACGCTGATCGGGGGGACTTTTAAAGTATTCAGATTTTCGCACTTGCTCGCGGAGTCCTCAAGTTTTGTAAGTCTCTGCCATTGGTTAAAATCATTTTAACATCTACTTGCGAAATCTGGTTTCGACTTTTTCTTTTAGCAGATGGTCAGACCTTTTTCTATTTGGGAGAAACCAGGATTTCACACATCGTTGTGAATTTTTTGTAAAAGTGAAGAGAGTTGATTTTAATTAATTTATCATCCACTGCAGGTTATTTAATGATGACAAGATTTTTAGGAGAGGTTTGTACGTATTTTTTTTTAACAAAATGTATAGCTGGTAAATTTTTTCTCGAAAAATGAACTACTGGTATTTTTACAATAAAAACCTATTTTTATACTTTCAGAGTAATTGTAGTGGACAAAACAAGTCCTAGATATAAAAATTCAAATGCTAAGCACTGACTCGTTGATTTGGTTAGAAATAAACGAATTTACTTGAATTTACAAACTTTGCTTAGCACACGCAAAAGCGAATCCAAGACAAAACTCGTGAAATTTCACACCTCAATGCGAAATGTTTTCCGACCAACTAGGAAACATCTAAAAAGAAAATTCAAATAATCTAAACTTATTTATAACTGGAACTTTGGAAATCGATAATCGAAAAAATCGAGTTATAGAAGAAGTGGTTCAATTTTAATCAAATTTGATACACTTATAGACCAAGACATAAGAAACGATATTCAGAAGTTTCAAGGTTGCAGTTATTACAATAGTGCAGAACAATTGATATCGATACCAGGAAATCAAAATTTGACTTACATCCATTCATTTTTCTTTCAGTCTACTGTTTCGCTTTAACTGGAAACAACTTTTGCTTTTTAGTCTTTCGTGTCAACGTCCAAAGAGTCTGAGCTCCAAATCCATGGATTAGTTTTAAAGCTTTCATTACACCCGAGCAACACCGGGCTGTACTGCTAGTCTTCAATAAAGCAGAAATAATGTAATGACATGTTAGATCTTCTATGAGACTGGCTTAGAACATAAGTTATTTATTTATTTTGGTCATGTCATATCGCGCACTTTCCTTCCTTTTAATTTCTTCTTGGTAATTCTTGGGTATAGAGACATGAACGCCCAAGTGTGTATTACGTATGGCATATAACTGACGGAATACATGTCTTAAAAACTTATATTTAATTACTCGATGGATTTGTTTCTTTCTATTTAAAATCGTTTTTTCATTAAAATCCATTCAAATACTGTTTACCAAAGCCACGATTAAACGTAAACGCTGATTAGCAGTTTTTTATCTTTAAAATTAATTTAACATACTTTAACCCCTGTTTCTATTTCTAAGTTTTTATTAAGCAGCTTCTACCACTGATTAACTGAACAAAATGTTGAAGATCCTTTTGATGGCATTTCTGATGGTGAAATCGCTCGATGCATGTAAGTAAATTTTCTATTGTTTAGATAATTCACAAATATGGATTCTTTTTTCAGGTCAAACGATACATAATCTTCTTTTATGTGCCGTGTCTCTTCAGGACGTAGGCGATCATCGCCTTTCCACATCTTCCTATCCCTAATAGCTTAACAGATTTTTTTTACCACTCCCAAACCCCACTCTATCAACCATTTGCTCAAGCAAATCAAGTATGTTATGCGTTTCTTTCCCTCTATCTGTCCTGTGAATATCAGATTCTCCAAGCCCTCCTTTCTCGTTACATGTCCCAGGAGCTTCAGCCGTCTTTTCCTGATGTTAATTATTAGTTTCCTTTTCGTTTCCATCCTCTCCAAAACCTCATTGTTGCTCACATGTTCGATCCATAGTATCCTCAGTATCCTTCGGTCTCTCTTTCATCTTTGAGAAGATTGTACAGCATTCACTGCCATAACTCCGCTACCATCTTCTTCTTCTTCTTCTTCTTCTTCTTCTTCTTCTTCTTCTTCTTCTTCTTGTCCCTAGTGGCTCTTAGCACGCTTTTTTTCTGTTACTTCACCCAAACTCCGTTCCGTTATCCACTTGCTCATGCTCGTCAAGTAAGTCATGCGTTGTTTTCCCCCGTCTCTCTTTCCTTCTATATGACCTGTGGGTATCAGATTCTCCAAGTCCTCTTTCCTCAGCACATGTCCAAGCAGCATCAGCTGTCTTTTTCTGATGTTACGTATTAGTTTCCTTTTTGTTTCCATCGTCTCCAAAACCTCATTGTTGCTCACAAGCTTATAGTATCACGAGCTTGTGAGCAACAATGATATCTTTATAAGCACATCTTTCAGGTAGTGTTGGCTTAGGCGTAATACATGAATCTACTGATCCAAGAATAGAACCGTGTTTCAATGTTGACAGGACCTTGTTATTTACACTAAGCATTGATAACGTTGAGAAATGTACGAATCCATTTTCCATTTGTCTGAATGCCACAAAAGGCGTCTGAATATCGACAGGGCCTTCTTACTGACACCTTAGTATTAATACTGTTTAGAAAGGCATGAATCCAGTTATCCCCGCGTCTGAAAGCATCAAACGATGTCTTAATATCGACAGGGCTTTCTTACTGACACCTTAGTAATAATACTGTTTAGATAGGCATGAATCCACATTTCCTGCGTCTGAAAGCATCAAACTATGTCTTAATATCATCAAGACCTTCTTATTGACACCTTAGTATTGATACTATCTGTAAAGGCGTGAATCCATTTGTACCTGCGTTTGAAATCATCAAACCATGTCTTAATATCGACAAGGCTTCTTACTGAAACCTTAGCATGAATACAGTTTGGAAAGGCGTGAATTCACTTTTTCCTGCGTTTAAAAGTGTAAAGACATTTTTTTTAATCATATCACCCCAAGCAAGGCGGTAACGCCACTGATGCGCAGGGGGCTAAGTAAAAGTGAAAAGATTGAACCGGGCGATAATTTAGTCTATCTACTCCAATTGAAAAAAAAAAAAGAGTAAAACGATTGAAAAAGAGAAAGCCAGAAACCACATTCTAAACAGGGAACAAGGGATGAGCCTCTTCACCTGTTCAATAGACGTGGGAGGAGTGTGGACCGGGCGATAGTTTAGTCTATCTACTCCAATTAAAGGGATGGATTAATACTTTTACCAAGGGCATTTGTGTGCAAGTGAATGCAAGGAATTCAAGTAGGTAGAAATGTTAAATTAGAGCAAGATTCTTTTTAGACTCAACATAGCATAAGTGCAATAATTTATACAGTGAGTATGTCTTTATATCGACAGATCATACTTACTGACGCCTATGATTTTCAATCTTTTTTAAAGGAAGATAATAAATATCGATTTCTATCCATGACAATACATTCTCTATATCTATGTTATAAGTTTTCTATAAATCCAATTCATGCGAGAATCACATGAGATTTGTCTACAATTCCTTAATGAATCCAAAGAAATAATTTTTCCGCTCTCTCGGATTTTGAGGCAAATTTTTAAGCCTGTACAATTTCCAGAAAGCGTTCTAACCTCTCCGCCACTTAGGATTCAAAGATGTTGATTTATCATTAACGGTGTCTTCAAAGATGAAGAGAAAACTTGAAGCAACCGAAATGTGGTTCTATAAAAGGATGCTGAGGATACCATAAATAAAATAGGTGAGCAACGATGAGGTTTTGGAGAGGATGGAAACGAAAAAGAAATTAATACTAACATCAGGAAAAGACAGCTGATGCTGCTGGAACATGTAATGAGGAAAGACGGCTTAGAGATTCTGATACTCACAGGTCAGATAGAGGGAAAGAGAGACAGGAGAAAGCAACGCATAACTTTCTTGACGGGCATGAGCAAGTGGATGACGGAACGGGGTTTGGGTGGAGTAACAGAAAAAAGCGCGCTAAGAGCTACTGAGGACAAGGAAATGGGGAGGCCACAATCGACTACGCCCTGAAGGGACACGGCACATAGAAGAAGAAGAAGAAGAAGAAGAAAATGGTAGCGGAGTTATGGCAGTGGATGCTGTACAATCTCCTCAAAGCTGAAAGAGAGACTGAAGGTTACTGAGGATACTATTATTAGTTGCATTCACTTACGCGCAAATACCATTGGGAAAGGTTATTATCCTACACTTTTCCCTACATTTATGGGTTAAATAGCAGATCAGGCTGGGTTCTAGAAGCTTGGTTGGCAACTAGTCTACCACAGAAAGTAATGGTAACCTACTGAGGGAAAACATTCTGCCAAGTCCGTCGTGTATCTTTCGAGACATAATCGCCCAAGCTTCTATCACGTATGGCATTTGAGTGACTAAATACGACCATGCACTTGAATAACTTTACACCCATGCATCTATCTATCTATCTATCTATCTATCTATCTATCTATCTATCTATCTATCTCAGTCTGTTCATATCTATCTATCTATCTATCTATCTATCTATCTATCTATCTATCTATCTATCTATCTATCATAATCTTTCTTTCTTTCTTTCTTTCTTTCTTTCTTTCCCAGTCTGTTCATTATCAATCTATGTCAGATAATCTATTTATCTATATACTGACATATTACTATGAACCTACTAGCCAAGGGACAAAACATCTTGCTAAAGAAAATGTTGAACTTTTAATCTCAAGGCCGGTAGACATTAATTTCATTGTTGACAAAAAGAAAGAAAAATCAAAGAACCAAAATTTCATTAAGATGTTAGATTGCTTAAAATATTTCACTGCATGTTAAAAATACTTGGCCTGATCAAAAATCCCTTCCCAAAATGTTAATCTTTGATCAAATCTTATTAAGTGGTCCTGAAGCTTTAAAGTAAGTATATTTACGTCAGTTTTGTGCTGTGTGATTCTTTTCCGCGTACACAAATGTAGAAGACTTGTCCGAAAGGTCATCGGACTAGTGTCACAAAGAATTTATAATACTAGTGTATATTTATTTCGATTCCAGACACTAACTACATAGTTTTACCGTCAAAGTAATCAAACTAGAGTTTAATTCACTTTTTCGATCCGTCTCTGTCATGCTTCTACGCACGGCTGGAAGAATTCTTCTTGGATGTTTCTCAGTTCCATTGGTATGTCCATCTTGATGGCCTCCTCACCTTCAAAACGGGTTTTCTTGATCTTGGGTAAGTCATAAGAAGTAAGATCATGTAACTAGGTATGGTAATATAACACGGCCGCTGGCTGCGTTCAGTCGCCCTCCGTGACCTTTGGCCGTTTCTACCCACGCTGTGTTATTGGTCTCGGATTAAGCAAGCAGGACCGCTTATGACCACTTGACGAGATTAGTCCAGACATGCGAGGGATTGCTATATGATGAAAACCAGATTTAAGACCGCAACGAAACGGTGTAGATTTATATATATATATATATATATATCAAATAATTACAAGATTATAAACAAGTCAAAATAAGTGACAGAAAAGAAAAAAAAATCAGTTGGCTGGTATTTCAATAGCCTGACAATATTTGTGTTGTATTATTTCTACGGGACGATCGTTTATGCAACTTTCAGTTGGTTGAATTAGCAATATTTCTCAAACCCGTCTTCTTCTTTTTCTAGTAGCAGGCAAGTTTTCAGGCCGACCGTATTTCAAATCACTTTCTGACCTCTTCGTTTCAAAACCCGAGTGTCGACTGACTAATCTCGTCTTGCATTTTGATTTTGTTAAACAAGGCCCCCAACCGAGGTTGGAAAGAGGAGCGTAAAGTTTTCATTCCCCTTACTGTATAACGCTTACCAGCTGGAAATGAAAACAATTACATTACACCATTTCGACTTTTAATAGAAGGGGAGAAAACACATTCTCTCTATTGGTCTACCTGCTCTTATCAACTGTCCTGGTAACTCAGTACACAGGAAATTGCTACTTTTCCCGACAAAAATTATTATATTCTCCAATTTTTGAGAAATCTCTTCTCACCTGGAAAATGACTTAAAAATAATACCAACCATCTGAAAATAGGGTGACATCATTCCCGTCATCACCTGTCATTTATGAAATAAATGACACTCTAACTATAACCGGTTACACTACTGAGCATGCGTATTAATATTTAGGCTCTACCCAAAAGAAATAATAAATTTCTATGCAAACAGGCATTGAACGTGTTAGTTTTAAGCAATACTAACAAAAAAATTCATAAAATTGCATAATAGAAGTCTCCTTTTTTCCTAATCCTGTGCAAATGCAAAACTGTCCTTTTTTATCTCATGCAATAATTAAAAATTGTTCTCTTTTAATTCCATGCAAAAATGTAAAAAATCTCATCTTTTTTTAATTTCATGCAAAAATGTAAAATGTCATCTTCTTTTAATTCCATGCAAAAATGTAACAACGTCATCTTTTAATTTCATGCAAAAATGTAAAAACGTATTTTTTTCACATGGTAACAGTCTCTTTAATAACACATCGGATTCAGACTCCTTATGGCAGGAATAACAGTCTTTTTATCTTCTTTTTCTTTCAGATGTGTATGCGGGTGTGCTTATGTATGTCTCTCTTAGTGCTTATTTTCTTTTTCTTGCCAACCTCCTCTCTGCAAGGGGAGGTTTCAGTAACTTCTTGGCAGGAGTCGGTTCTTCTTCAGTTCCTGCCGTCTGACTCGTTTCGTTTTCGACCTCCCCTGCCGGTTCTGTTCTGCTCAGATATAGATCACAAGATTCTTCTTTCTGTCGTACGCTCATCTAGACTTTGTTATTCCGTTTCTCTTTGTATTTCCTTATTTCCACACTACCATCGCAACAACGACCAGTAATGAACTGCTCCCCACTGACCAGTTCAGCAAAAATTGCTTTATCATTCTTCCAATTCATATATTTTTTCCAAAGTATTTAATTTGTCTTTTAACTGCTCGAAATTAATTTTATCTATGGGCTTTAATAACTCTGGTATACGATCTATCGTGACTTTAGGGTACTTATTCATTACAGGCTTCCATAACTGTGTGCAGTTATTTAAGATTTTTTCAACCAACTTTATTGTTGAGTCTTTTTCTTCAAATTTCTCTTCAGCCTGGTAATATGGGGGAAGGGTCATGGACATAGCATTCGCAGAACACCCCAGAGGTAATTTTATCAAGGTTAAGGGTAGCTCTAGCCTCAGGGTCTTAGTGGGTTCTTCTTGACACACCCTGACGAGAGCAATGGGTTTCTGAGTGACCACTACCCAAACTCCCTCAGTTATACTGATTGCTTGCAGTAGTACTGTGTCGCTTAATATCTCGACCTGGCAATATTCCTCAACCCCCTTTCTATTATCTATCTAAAATTATTTATAAATGTAACTTTGTCTCTGTGTGTGTGTCTGTGTGTGTGTGTCCGTTACCTACAGACTCCGAAACAGCTGAACCGATTTTCTTGAAAATTTACACAGTTGTACTATAAGCGTCTGTGAGTGTTCTTAGCTAGGTTTTGTGTCGAGGTACCCCTGATAAATATCGAAAATCGAAAAAATCGAGTTATAGAAGGAGTGGTTCAATTTTAATTAAATTTGATACACTCATAGACAAAGACATAAGAAACGATATTCAGAAGTTTCAAGGTTGCAGTTATTACAATAGTGCAGAAAATTTTATCGATACCAGGAAATCAAAATTTGACTTACATCCATTCATTTTTCTTTCAGTTTACGGTTTCGCTTTAACTGGAAACAACTATTGCTTTTTAGTCTTTCGTGCTAACGTCCAAAGAGTCTGAGCTCCAGGACCATGGATTAACGGGCTATACTGCTAGTCTTTAAGTAAATCGAGTATTCACAATCAGTGTTCACTGGTCACATAAATTTATAACTTGATATATCTTCAACAAACTGTCCCTGTCCAATAATGGTATGGATACTACAAACAATAATTTGTTATCCTCCAACAAAGTTATACAACCCAGGGCACTATATTATTTTCATAATTCCTTAGAGGGATCCACTGGTAACCTTAAATGGTGAGATAACTCAGTTTGTATCTTGATTAACAATTCTCTTAAATTTCCAGGGATCACTATACTTGACGACAAGTGACCCAGGAGAACATTTCCAGTTGAGCCCTCACAGTAAAATTGTTAGGGATTGACTAGCTTATCATACTTTGTTAAGGATAGCTGTCAACCGATAATACTGTTGTATAAACCTTTTTAATTCTTGTACTTCATTCATCACTGCCTCAGTTGTATTAGCTATTTCTTGTTTTAACTCCCTTAAATTGGTGGCCAGCCAATTTATTTTCACTCTATTCTTCGTTAGCTCCAACCTTGTTACATTCAATATTGATATGCTATTCTTTGCCATCTTGGCTAGAACTCTTTGGTTTTTCTCCAACTCTCCCAGTCTATGTTTTATGACCCTAACCTCATCTTCCGTTACGGTCCCAAATAAAACATCCAATGCTTTCCCTACAATGGGGAGTATTGCTCTTTTCCTTTTAGTTTGTAATAATTCAATTCCCTTCAGGTAATTTCTCATCTCCTTACATTTGTCTTTTTTGAAAATCATTTCACCACAAGTAAGGCATTCCACAGCCACTATAGCGCAGGGGAAGGTGCTGAGAGAGCGATTAGATAGCGGAAATGTCAGAAGGAGGGTGATAGACGAGTAAGGAGGTACATAAGAAGAGTGTTTGAGAGAATGGGTGCGAGTTAGTGTGTTAGGAGGTGTCTATTGACCTTACATTTAAACTCCTGGAAATTGTAGCTCTCGGGGAAGCAAGTATGTGGAAGGGAATTCCACAGTCGGGAAGTGCGAGAAAAGAAGCTGTTGGGGTAGAAATTGCGGTTACATTTTTTCGGTTTCACTGTAAAAGGGTGGGACCTAGTTGCTAATCTAGTATCTCGTGCAAAATCGTACCTAGGGGGCACCAGTGATCTAAGTTCATCGGAGCAGAAACCGTGAAAGTATTTGTAGAAGAGACACAGGGAAGCCACATCGCGCCGTTGAAAAAATGACTGTATCCGAACTGCCAAGTCGGGATCGATCACATTACAGATTCTCCGTTGTATTTTGTCAAGAACCCCGAGGAGAATAGTAGGGGCACCCACCATAGTTATATCCTACTCTAAAGAGTACAGCAAATTAATGTATCTCGCTTCCGTGGGGTAATTCTTGGCCACTTTTGATCTGACTGGACCCAATTCTTTTATTTCACTCCTCAATTTGTTTAGCAATGCCTCGTTTGGGTTTAGATCGATCACGAATGTGACTAGCCACTTCGATCTAGTTATTTCTTCGCTCATTGTCTTGAAAATCATATTTTGGTTGTGTTTCCAAGCTGTTGTCATCACCATCATCATCATTATGAGCAGCATCAACCCTCTTGTGCCAGTCATACCTGCAAGGAAACAAGATATCCCAGTTTTTATGTCCATTTCGTGCACGCTTCAGTCAATTAAGTGCCATACGTGATAGACGCTTGGGCGATCATGTCTCGAAAGAGACATGACTGACTGGGCAGAAGATTATCCCGCAGTAGGTTGCCATTGCTTTCTGCGGTAGACTGGTTGCCGACCAAGGCTACAGAACCCAATCTGTCCTATTATTTAACCCATAACTGGAGGAAAGAGACGGATTAATACCTTTCCCAAGGGTATTTGCGCGTAAGTGAATGCAAGGAATTCGACTGGAATTCGAACTCGGCTTCCCGATTTCTTGTTCCGAGCCGATATCCACTGCACCACAACGTACATCCGTGCACGCTTAAAAGTTCTTTTATTCCTATTCCCATCTTCTAGTAGACTAGTTGAATTTTAGACAGGTGCGCAGCCCCACCCCCGACCTGCGTCGAAGGTCGGATGTCATCACCATTGAAGCTGTCGGACACGCATCAGGCCAGTATTGCTGCCCGTCAACGGAATTGATATATCCGCCCACCTTAAACCTGTTAGCTACACCTCCTAGTCTGGAACAACCAGCTCCTTTTAGGAATAGAAAGCTAGATAACGAAGAGCATGGCGTTGTCGCCCATCAACAACGAACCCATCCACCTCGGTTTACATTACCTTATCTTTTCACGGAGACTTGGGCTTCTTTGCTCCTCTTAATTTATGTTTCTGAGGTAATTCGGGTTCAACATTTGATTCATACTCTTCTTTGTTGCTTTTAACTTTGCTATTATTATCATTACTGTTTCAAATTATGAATTTTATTTTATTTTTAGATTCAGGGGTATACGATTGTGTTTCTTACAACGACTGGTACTGCGACCTTCTTTGTGAAGATATGAACGCTCCCGGGTGAGTGTAAGGGGTTTTCTTTATTGATGTTTTATTTAGAAAAATCGGTATCAAGTGCTAGCTAATCCCAGAAAATGATTCGTGTGTTCAGAGGTCATAAGAAAAACAAAAAGATGATTAAAGAGCGAGAACAATAAACGAACAAGAATTAAGGCAATGAAGTCACTAAGACACAAGGGTTACTGGTTGTGTGAGAATATAATAACCCGGAAACGCTTAAATAAGAAGTCCTATCCCACTCGCCATATTCAGTAGATATTTCCCCATCCGATTATCACTTCTTCTGATCGACGGCTGATGGCCTTGTTGAGCAGAACTTTAATTCTTATGAAGATGTCATAATATGTGTCGACACGTAGTTAGCCTAGAAAGACATTTCGTTTTTTCGAAGTGTAATTCGAATGCTGCTAGAAAGACGGGAAAAAGTAGCGGCTAATAATGTCACCACAATGTCACACTGGCACGTATATATAAACAGCCGAAGAAAAGCTCAATACGTGTGGCCTGATGATGTTGGCAGTTGCCTCTGCTACTATTGACACTGTCAGCTCTCTGCCTTTGGGCGGAGAGCGCTCTCTGCCTTCGACTGGGGAAAGATAAACAAATATTTTTGGCCGGGCTATATGGCCCAGAAGACTCACATTAAAAAGACCTTGTGTCACATTTCGCCTTAAGTGGGAAGGTGACTAAATACCGTGGCCTGATGATTGCGCTTAGCATGAAACAGTCTGTCGCCTCTGAGTGTTGACTTCACTATTCACTCTCTTACATTTACATACGCTCTATCTCAAATATTGAGCACTTTATGGTATAAATATAGCACATCTTAAAACTATATATATATATATATATATATATATATATATACGTAATTACAATAAAGCAGCTCTAATTATTATAGACTAATGTCCGAAAAACCAATGCTAACCTATTAGTAAATTAAATCATCAATAAGCCAACGGGGACCCCTTGTAGGTTAAATACAGGGGAAGAAAAAAAAAAAAGAAACAAACCAAGGACAAGCACAAGAACAATGCGTCAAGAGTTTGTTTGAAAGAAAAAGAACCCAAGACGAAAACCTTAACAGTAACGGTCGGTGTTGGCTCGTTTTTAGATTTAGTGTACTGCATATATATATATATATATATATATATATATATATATATATGTGTGTGTGTGTGTGTGTGTGTGTGTGTGTGTGTGTGTGTGTGTGTGTGTGTACGTGCGTGTGTGTGTTGAAATATATGCATCGAAATCCGACAAGAGGAATGCAATTAGTAGAGAACAAGTAGGAAACATGTCTTTAATTTAACATGTTTCACTTTAATAAGATTCTTCAGAGATATTTTTAAAGACAATTGATTTAAAAAAAAAACTTAATATTTTAAACACCCACAGAGACAGTACATTGACTCAGGATTGATTTCATTGGTCAGATATCTGTTCCGTGTAATAAATACATTACCCAGGAGATATATACGGGCATTGAATGACTTATACGTGTAATAAATACATTATCTTGGAGATATATACGGGTATTAAATAATTTATCTAAGAACAAAAATATCATCATAACCAAATTTGACAAACGTGTGTAATATAACAATCTGGCCCCACCCGAGGAAGTGATGCAAGCGATGGTGTTTTCCATCCGGAAGGGGGCGGCAAAGCGACAAGACAGGTGTTTGTGAAATACATCCTGTCGAGGCCGGAGCGGATGTCATTTTGACCTTATTTCCGACAGCGGCGGAAATGGCTACAGAGGCAAACAGATCAGGTGCCTCTTAGAATTACGTGGGCGTGCGTGGGCGAGGCAAAAAACCGGAAGGAAAGTCCCGGTTCTAGAGGACTATATAAAGACCTCGACACACGGATTTGCCAGTAGCAGAGAGCGGCCGGTGGAAGCAGAGAGAGACAACACAGGCAGACTACACTCCCGTCAGCCATTCTATATGCGCCCTCGCCCTCCCGTTCTCTATTCCACACGGTTCGTCGTCATTAATAAAAATATAACCTTATATTTTTATATATGCGTGTTTGTTGTTTTGTCGTCATACGGCGATATATAACACGTGGAGGTATAATTATAATGGACGCAGACGTCTACACTAAAAAAAATTAGCATCCCTTTTAAATAACAACCAAAACCTACATACAAACCACCGAACAAACAATAAACACTGAATTACAAAATTTCAACAAAACATTTAAAAATCTCTTAAAAAATGAAAAGAAATCTTGGTCCAAATTACTAGAATATCACCCTACTATATCAACATTATATGGCTTACTAAAAACTAATAGACCAAACATTCCCATTATACCTATTATATCTGGTATTAACAGTGCTCTCCACAAATTACCTAGAGCTATTACTAAAATAATTACGCCATTACTAGGCACTATTAAAACTACACATAACAGACAATTCATAAAATTAGGAAGATTAATATGACTAACTTATCTATTCCTGTTGACCATGTCCACCATAGATCATGGATATAGAATACAGCGCAGCACGTAATCTGTTCAATGAAACAATCTCAAAGATTAACACTCACGAGTCAGACACTCTACTGAATCGGATTATATCGCCAATACTCAGGAAAATATGGTCGCCTTTTATACACGTCGCATTGAATATTTTGAGCCTTCTGATTGGTTAACCCTTCTATTGGTGAACTATAAAGTGAGTCAGCCAATGGTTGGCTCACAAGTATACAAGCTCACCCCCTCCCCCAAAAAAGAACTCTAACAATGGCAAGTTTGGATATTAAATCACTCTGTACTAAACATTCTTAGAAAAAACATCTAAAAAAAATCCAAGAAAAACACCATCTATCTATCCACAAAATCATAAAAATATGTGCGTTAATCACAAACTCTTGTTATTTCTCTTTTAACAAAATTTGGCTTACCCATGGAGTTTCCTATCAGTGGTGTTCTCGCTTGCCTCTTTCTAAAGTTCTTAGACTCCAGTTTTTTCAAATATATTATACCTAAAAATTCTACTTACTTTTTTTTTTATAATTGTGTCGCCCCAAACAAGATATTTTACTGCCACTGTTGTGCAGGGGATTACATAAGAGAAATGTTATGAGGAGTGAGCGGTTGCAGTGGGTGTCAGGAAGAGAGTTGGAGAGAGAAGAGAGTACTGATAAGAGTGGGGTGGATGTAGAAAAGTATGAGAGAGAGGATGTAAGTTAGTGAGACAGGAGATGACTATTGACTTTACATTTAAATTCTTGGAGATTGTAACTGTCAGGAAAGCAAGTATGCGGAAGAGAATTCCACAGGCAGGAAGTGCGAGAAAAGAAGCTGATGGAATTTAATATGCGTTTACAATTTATTGGTTTCACAGTAAAAGGGTGGGACCTAGTTGCTAATCTTTTGGCTCAAGGAAATTCGTATATAGGGGGTACCAGTGAGCTAAGTTCATCGGAGCAGAAGCCGTGAAATTATTTGTAGAAGAGACACAGAGAAGTCACACTCTGTCGGTGAGAAAGCGACTGTATCCTAGCTACCAAGTCGGGATCGATGACATTACAGATTCTCCGTTGGATTCGGTCGAGGACACCTAAGTGGATAGCAGGAGCTCCCGACCAGATATGGCAGGAATACTCAATGCACGGGCTTACGATATATAGATGATGTCCTGTTATTTACCCCTTGACACTAACTTATTAAACTTAGTAACTAAACTCAGTAATGTTGAACCTATCATCTAATCCACACATTAACTTAAAACTAACAATTCTTTAACTTTCTTGGACATCTTAATAATACGTAATAACAATGAATTAGAATTTAATGTTTACTATCTTACTAATAAATCTACTAAGAACAATGACTTCTCACCACAACCAAATAATTAAATCTGGTTTTAATTATAAGCTTCTACCTTAGATCCTTCAGAATATGCAGCCCTAATTACTTACTTGAAGAAGAGAGATATATTGAACAAAAATTTAAACTTTTGTACTACCCACACCATTTCATCGCCAATGCCAAAAACATGCTTATAAAATCCACAAAACCAAAAAAAAACGAATACTTCCAAAATTATACAAATTTCATAATACTTCCTTCCAATATCTTTTCAAATGAAATCATAAATAAATTAGCTATTCCAAACACTATAAACGTTGCCTCCAAGGCTATTGATGATATTAACATATTAAAAAAGACACTAAAAGCTATTTTAAATGCTGGGATTTACAAATTACAAGTATACAATGCAATAAAACATATATAGGGGAAACATCACGAAGCGCGAATCTACAAACACAAAATGTATTACGTGTGGACATACGTTCTAACTCTCTTGTATTACACAGAAACAACATAAGACACAATTTTGATTTTTCTAATGCTAGTTTAATTAAAACAAACCTTAACCTTTTAAGAAAGAAGTATTTTGAAAAAATTATAGTATTTTTTTAAAATCGTATCACCCCGAGCAAGGCGGCAACGCCACTGATGTGCAGAGGGCTACATAAGAGTAAAACGATTAATTAGAAGAGAGTGAAGAGAAAGACGAACCAGTTAGAAAGGAGCAAGAGAAGGATGGAAATACAGGTGTGATGACAGTTGCAAAGGTGGAGAGAAAGGAAAGGATATACAGGGTGGTGAAGAAAGAACTAGAGTCAAGTTGTTAAGAGATGTGTAATGACATTGCATTTAAATTCCTGGAGGTTGTAGCCGTCAGGAAAGCAAGAATACGGGAGCGAGTTCCACAGGCGGGAAGTACGAGAGAAGAAGCCGCAGGAGTAGAATTGTCGTCTGCATTTGGTTAATCTAACTGTGAATGGGTGGGATCCAGTTGCCAATCTGGTTGCACGAGTAAACACCTGTTGCAGAGGCACCAGTAACTTAAGTTCGTTGGAGCAGAAGCCATGAAAGTATTTATAAAACAGACAAAGGGAGGCCATATCTCGTCGGTGGGGAAGTGGCTGTTGTCAAGCCGCCAAGTTGGTACCTATCACATTACTGATTCTCCTTTGGAGCCTGTCGAGAACACTCAGATGAACAGCAATATTCCATGCATGGACGAATGGTTGATTTGCAGGATGGATTCAGGCAGGAAAAACATCCTGGCCCAACACAGTGACCCAACCTTCTTAGCAGTGGATTTAGCTATGGACTCAATGTAGTGGTTCCATTTGAGATCAGAATAGAGAGTAAGGCCGAGGAGGCCCAGTGTATTGCTCTCAGGGAGACTCGCTTGGTCAATGCTTATGGGAGGCAGGAGAGGTTGCCTGTGATGATTGACAGACAACAGCTTGGTACTTAGACGCATTGAAATTGAGAAGCTACTTCTTACCCCAATTCACTACATAGTAGAGATCCCTTTCAAGGTCAGCAGCGAGATTATGTTTGTCCGCCACGACGGGTTTCTTACTGATGCTTGAGTAAATTGTGGTGTCATCTGCGTAGATGCCCACTTGGCTCTTGATCTCGTCTGGGAGGTCATTTATGAAAATAAGGATAGAGCCCTGAGGGATACTAGCGTTTGTGCTGTAGGATGTAGAGGCATGCCCATTTAAAATGACCTTTATTTTGCGGTTATTTAAAAAAGATTGGGTTAGATCAAGCAAGCGTCCGGCAATACCGTAACTCCGTAGCTTGCATAGAAGGCCAGAGTGCCAAACCCTGTCAAAAGCCTTGGAGATGTCCAGAGCAATAGCACGAGCCTCGCGGACTCCTCAAGGGCCTGTAGCATGTACTCCGTAACGGTCGTTAGCATGTCGGCCGTGGACCTGGCAAAGCGGAAGCCATACTGCCTGTCAGAGTAGACTACTAACTAAAAATACACGATTAAAACATTACATTACTTCTGCATCTTTCTACAAATCCATAATTCATGAATCCAAAATATGCCAATCAGTAGATATAATTTAATAGTTTAAAGATTCTTCCATAACATTGTAATATTATTTTTTCTCTAAGCACTACACGCTATTTTACTTCATCATTAATCTATTATAATTACATTTTCTCCCTATTATTATTTATATTTTCTCTCTATTATTATATACTAGCAGTATAGCCCGACGTTGCTCGGGTGTTATGAAAGCTTTAAAACTAATCCATGGTCCTGGAGCTCAGACTCTTTGGACGTTGGCACGAAAGACTAAAAAGCAATAGTTGTTTCCAGTTAAAGCGAAACTGTTGACTGAAAGAAAAATGAATGAATGAATGTAAGTTAAATTTTGATTTCCTGGTATCGATATCAAATAAGTTTTTTTTCGTCGTAAACTGAATTTTGAAGACTAAATATGTCCTCGGAGTAAATGGTATCATGGCTGAGACTAAGAACTACAATTATACCTACTTAGAGCCAAACCCGAAGCAAAAACTAAAATGAAAGGGCTGATAAAAATACTGACATACAGGCAGATAAACTGACACACACACAAACATCTTGCCTTTTATATATATATATATGTATATTATCGATTTTCTGCACTATTGTAAGAACTGCAATCTTGAAACTTCTGAATATCGTTTCTTATGTCTTTGTCTATGAGTGTATGAAATTTGATTAAAATCGGACCACTCCTTCTATAACCCGATTTTTTCGATTATCGATTTTCGCTATTTATCGGGGGTACCTCGACACAAAACCTAGCTAAGAACACTGGAAGACACTTATAGTACAATGTGTAAATTTTCAAGAAAATCGGTTCAGCCATTTCGAAGTCTATAGGTAACGGACACACACACACACACACACACACACACACACACACACACACACACACACACACACACACACAGAGAAAGTTCTATTTATAAATAAGTTTAGATTTCTGTCGTAAATAATCAGGCCTGTAGAAATAAAGATATAATAATATTTGATTATAAACAGAATATCTACTTAAATACGAGTATCAATCAAAAATAATGTTCAAACAAATAATTTCATATATATATATAGTAACATTTTTTGCTTTTCAGGTTTACCGACAATCCTAAAGCCGTCGTAGACAGAGTCAACTGTGAAACATGTTACAATGTATTTTGCAAGTAAGAAAAGAAATTAAATTTATTGTATGTTGGTTGATGGATTATTGTTTTACCATAAAACAACAACAACAAAATAGATTATAAGAACTGGAAGTAGCAGAAAATTTGAAACTGTTCAGATTTTGGCAGGTTTTGATGTCAATAGGATTGCTGAAGGGAGATTTGAAGAAGAAATCCCCGATTCATCTTGAGTGAAGATGCATACGTGAACCTTCTCGATCGTGAACGCATCTCTATCAAATCATCAAACAGTCACAAAGACACTGTAGAATACGTACGTTAAAGTAGTGATGATAATATCCGGAACAGTCTGAATAAAGTATAAATGAATTAGACACTCGAGAAAGATTGTCAAAAAAACAATATCGTTGTCTGGGACAATAATAACAACAACCAAGCAACTTTATTTCACTATTGTTTCCCCGATGCAAGTCACAAAAGCCATTCACAGTAGAGAGATGCTAAATAAGTTGTTGCACGTAGATAACGGTTGATCCAAGTGTCTGTTCCACAAGTAAAGGTTCTTGGCAAGGAAACTGCTTGAACTGGTCTTTCTCCTTATCAATGGAATATGAAGGGAGTGGTCATTATTTTCCCCTATTTATCTGGAACGACGGATGTTAGCTGTACAGGTTTGAACTGGTGGAGCCCCACTAAAGAATCTAGAGCAACAAAACATTTTAATGAAAAAAATAGAATAACAATACGATATTTCGTCTGTAGGAAACGTGTTGTAGAGTAGAAAAAATCTTCACCTACAAGGCCGCGTAAACATATTGGAACGGTGTCAAGGCTGGAAAAAGTGGATTGAGAAACTCTAGCCTATATATGAGATGAATGCTCCATGTTTGGTTCGGTCTGACTCTTGTAAAGATAAAGAATAGTAGCAGGTGTCAAATATTTTTTAACTGGTTAATGAATTCTGGTCATTCAGTTAAGTGCCATACTTGATACACGCTTTGGGCGATCATGTCTCCAAAGTGACATGACTGACTGAGCAGACGATGATCCCGCAGTAGGTTGCCATTGCATTCTGCGGTAGACTGGTTGCCAGCCAAGGCTATAGAACCTAATCTGTCCTATTATTTAACCCATAACTGGAGGGAAGAGACGGATTAATACCTTTTCAAACGGTATTTGTGCGTAAGTGAATGCGAGGAATTCAACTGGAATTCGAACTTGGCTCCCCCATTTGTTTGGTTTCTTTTGTTTTACGGGTTATCGACCTCACTGAGTTAGTACCAAAAACATTTTTAGGATAGGTTCGTATGAATAAAATATGTATTCTTTATCAGAAATTAGTTTGTAGATCAGATTTTATTGACGTATTTTTGAAAAGAGTTTGTAAATAAATTTGACAGTTTGATTTTTTTTTAAAGGAATTTGATATGAATTAATCTCAAGAAAGATTTCTTTCAAGTTGATAGTATGATTTTTTTTTAGAGGCATATCAACACGTCTATGGGTTATGGGTTCTATATAAGCTTACGGCATATCACGTTGAATACACCAATTCTCGTTCGATCACCGAAGATAAGCAACGTGAGCCTGGTAAGTACTTAGATGGGTGACCGATTGGGGAAGTCCAGGCGCTGTAAGCGTTCAGTAACGAATGTGCGTTGTGGATGTCGACTTGGAAAGAGAAATCGGTGAGCCGAGTTCGAATTCCAGTTGAATAACCTGCATTCACTTAAGCACTGGTACCCTTGGGAAAGGTATTGATCCGTCACTTCCCTCCAGATATAGGTTGAATAACAGGATGGGGCCTGGAGGCAACCCATCCAGTGTTGGTGTCACAATAAAAACACCCTTGGTAGCCCTGGCGAAGCATCAAGTATTCAGCTATTTGACAAGATTATGAATTTCGCTATAAACTGCGCCAGGGTTCCAAATGCACAGGGAATACTGGAGGATGTAGTTACATCTATCCCAGCCAAGGCCGCAGGACGACGACGATGGGTTATTTAATGCCGGAATCTAAATATTTTGAACAGAGTTTTATGGCTTCAATTACAGACAAATATTGGTAATTTTACTATAAAATGTATTGTTGGTCATTTTACTATACAATGTACTGTTGATCATTTTACTTTAAAATGTATTGATTGTCATTTTGCTATAAAATGTATTGTTGGTCATTTTGCTATGAAATGTATTGTTGGTAATTCGACTATCAATATGTATTGTTGGTATTTTTTAGATAAAATGTATTGTTGGTATTTTTACTATAAAAACGTTTTTTTCAGCCCTTTTATTTTAGTTTTTGCTTCGGGTTTGGCTCTAAGTAGGTATAATTGTAGTTCTTAGTCTCAGCCATGATACCATTTACTCAGAGGACTTATTTAGCCTTCAAAATTCAGTTTACGACGAAAAAAACTTATTTGATATCGATACCAGAAAATCAAAATTTGACTTACATCCATTCATTTTTCTTTCAGTCTACGGTTTCGCTTTAACTGGAAACAACTATTGCTTTTTAGTCTTTCGTGCCAACGTCCAAAGAGTCTGAGCTCCAGGACCATGGATTAGTTTTAAAGCTTTCATTCCACCCGAGCAACGCCGGGCTATACTGCTAGTCGTAAATATATAAAGACCGGCCATTTGTGAAGTATATGCCTCGCCTCAGATGATGCTAAAATAAACTTTGCACTCAGTATCCTCCAGAGATGCCAGGTGCATTGATGGCTTGACGTAAGAGATATCTCTCTAGACATCAAACGCTGATCTGCGCTTCACTTGATGTAACTTGATGTAACTTGATGGCTTCCCCCAATATATAAACACATGATCGATCCACCGGTGTATAGGATATGACCGCGTGTGAAAATCGTATAACAAATAAATGTATGAACATCCATTCGAGATTAAGATCTTAACAAAAGTGTAGAATAGTAGTTCGAACAGAGATCAGGGTTGACACAAATTTAAATCTTGAATTTGACCTGTTTCGCTTCTTGTTTGAACAAGAAGCGAAACAAGTCAAATTCAAATAAAAGTAAGCTGAAATCAAAACCCCTTACATAGCCAGTTCCCAAAATACTGTGCTGACACCACTCAGTTCGCAACCCACGAATGGCTAAGTAGTTCAGGGCTTGAGGTTGAGACTGAAGGGTTTATTCTTGCTGCACAGGACCAGAGCCTGTTTACACGCAACAACCAAATTATCTTACAAAATAGTCAATCGGTCAGTTAAGTGACATATGCTTGGAAGATCATGTTTCTTTCGATCTATGACTGACTAGGCAGAAGATTTTCCCGCAATAGGTTGCCATTTCTTTCTGCGGTAGACTGATTACCAACCAAGGCTCTAGAACCAATCTGTCCTGCTATTTAACCCATAGCTGGAGGGAGAAGAAACGGATTAATACCATTCCCAAAGGTATTTGCGCGAAAGTGAATGCAACGAATTCAACTCTCAGATCTTTCATTCTGAGCCAATATTTATTACACCAAATCAGGCCCAAAATGTAGATTCTGCGACCAATTAAAACAATTGATCGCTTTATTTCAGGATGCTGAAGACTCATATTTAGTCAATCAGTTACGTTCCATACGTGATACACGCTTGGGCGATCATGTCTCGAAAGAGACATGACTGACTGGGCAGAAGATTATCCCGCAGTAGGTTGCCATTGATTTCTGCGGTAGACTGGTTGCCAACCAAGGCTATAGAACCCAATCTGTCCTGTTATTTGACCCATAACTGGAAGGAAGAGTCTGATTAATACCTTTCCCAAGGGTATTTGCGCGTAAGTGAATACAATGGATTTTGTGTAAAAGTGAGAGCAATAGAATTAGATGAAATTTTAATACGATATAATAAAGGGTTTTCAGCAGTTATAAAGATCTGTGAAAATCTTACGAGTTTTCTCATTTTAATTTTTTAAAGCCTCTTTTTCGATAGCCGACGATCAATCACATTTTCTAACATAAATGATTTTTTTTAAACGCGATATTCCAGCAGGAACATTTCCATATAACTTTTCCTTTTTTTCTTAGAAAATATTTTAAAGTATCTCCCAGACCCCTTATCTACGTTTTGGAAAGTCATCTATTTGAAATCTTTTTATTTGTACCCCCTTTATTCTTCTTCAGCATTCATATTTATGATTGTTATTGCAATATTTTTGTTAAAGTTGTTAAAATCAAATATTTAACGATGCAATAGAGGAGTTTCTATAGATATTTTATTGTAGAATTTTCCAGGAGTTTATTCGATCACTAACTGAAGAATTAAGATTCATCAGAATATTAAAATATGAAGACGGGGAAATTTTAACAGGTTAAAACTAATTAATAACAATAATAATAATATTCTTATCTCACAAGTGGTTACGTGATAATAAAATTTTACTAGCAAATAGCATCATATGGTGTAAATAATAATACCAAATAATAACAAATAATAATAACAAATAATAAGATATCTTAAACGGACCTCAAGTGATTTTGTGGGGAAACGGGAGGATTAGTTATAGAAACCAAAAAGCCATCATATTTTAAAGAAGTGTTAAAATTTCGGAAGAATATTTGGAGTAACCCAAAGGAATATCACCCCAATGCCGAGTGAATTAAACCAGAACACGAAAGAATAAAGGATAAACCTGTGAAAGAATGGAAAATATAATCAAGTATGATATTAGGCAAACCGGAGCAAGATCCTCAACTCTATCATCTGTTACCAATCCATATAACTCTTGTGCAAACTTTATCAATTCTAATTAAAAACACCAATAAAATTCTTGAATGGATCACTGAAGGTTTTACATATCTCCTCCCCAAAAACGGAGCTAACAGATGATCCAAAAAATTATAGACTAATATAGACTGTCCACCATATACAAATTGGTCACGTCTGTCCTGATGAATTGTACTTATTATTATTTTTTTTAATGAAAACAATATTTTCCCCCTGGAACAGATGGGATTAAAAAGAGGTTCATATGGTTGCAAATATCAACTACTAAAAAATAAAACGATCCTGGAAAATTGCTAAAAAAAAAAAAAGTAGAAATCTCACCACATCTTGGATATATTATCGTAAACCCTTTGATTGTATGTCATACTCTTGCATCCTTAAGACTTATGAAGTGCATAAAATCTCATTGATAGTAAATATCCGTAAATATAGCATAGAACTGTGAAAAACCTCATTTTACCTAAATCACTCCACTGTAACTTCCAATTATTTGAATATACGATAAAGATAATCCATGATACCCTTTCTGTTCTGTTTACCTTTACCCTAATTAATAATTTTGTAATAATTATGGTTACAAAGTAAAAATAAAGGTGTTAGCGGACTTGAAGGAGACTACCACCACCTTTAAATTTGTCGATTAAACCCTAAACTTTCCGATTGACTAAGAAAATTTGTAAAAATTTCAATAGTTAAACAATTTTAGCGGGTTGGGGATCAGTTTTTCATACAACCTTATAGTAAATCGATCCTGTGCAATTAACTTTTTTGCTTGAATTATTAAAAAAAAAATTGAATAAATCATTCTTAGAGTTTCCAAGGAAGATGCCATCGTAAGAACTGAAGAAAACTTGTAAAAGACAAAAACAAGAGTAACAACACGTCCCCAAAAAACCAAAACAAAGCGACCCCAAGGCGAGTGGTTCCAAAATGGAGGATCGATTTACTATAACGTTGTATGAGAAACTGACCCACCCCTAAAATTGTTTAAATATTGAACTTTTTTCATTTTTTTTTTTTGATAATCGGAAACTTTATGTAATAATCGATAAGAATGCGTTGAAAAAATTTAAAAAAAATGAAAAACAACAAATTTAAAGGTGGTGGTTCGAGTCTCCTTCAGGGTCTGCCAAAGTGTTTAATCAATTATTCTACATGGATGATATCAAACTCTTTTCCAAAGACGACAAAAAGTTGAATGGCATGCTCAATACTGTAAAATGCTTTAGTTATGACATCGGTATTGATTTCAGATTAGAGACCTGTGCAAAAGTAACATTCAAGAAAGGAAGTACTACAGAAGCACACTCAGTTGATTTAGATTTTGTCACCAAGATTAGGATCAGGAACAAGAAGCTTATAAATACGTAAGACTCATGCGGAACAGATGGAATACAGTATATCCAAATGTAGGAGAAAGTAATATAAGAATACTTCAGGCCTGTCTGTCAAATACCTTTAGAAAATTCCTAAATCCAGCTTTCTTTCTCCTCACTATTAGCTATGTGTCGTTGTGGTGCATGGATGTGCGTTGTGGTGCAGGGGATATCGACTAGGAACGACAAATCGGGGAGCCAAGTTCGAATTCCAGTTGAATTCATTGCATTTCACTTACGCACAAATACCCTTGGGAAAGGTATTAATCCGTCTCTTCCTTCCAGTTAAAGGTCAAACAATAGGACAGATTGAGTTCTATAGCCCTGGCTGTCAACCAATCTACCACAGAAAGCAATGGCAACCTACTTCGAGATAATCTTCTGCCCAGTCAGTCATGTCTCTTTCGAGACATGATCGCCCAAAGCGTGTATCAGGTATGGCACTTAACTGACTGACTGAATATAATAGTTGGAAATATAATTAAAACTTCTACTGGACATAAAGTGGGGTATCGGCTTTCTATTGTTATGAAGTAATAAACTGATCCCCCACTAATTATAATTAATGTGATATAATCTATCTCTTCTCTTTCTAGATATGAGTCAAATAATAGGACAGATTCAGTTCTATAGCTTTGGATGGCAACCAGTCTACCGCACAAAGTAATGGCAACCTACTGCGGGATAATCGTCTGCCCAGTCAGTCAAGTCTCTTTCGAGACATGATCGCTCAAGCGTGTATCACGCACGGCACTTGACTGACTGACTATGTAGCAGGATAGATAAAGCTTTCTAGTCTTGCGTGGCAGCCAGTCTAATTGAAAGATGATTCCGTATTCTAAACCGTAGAGAAAAAACAACGGGAAACCTTTCCTATCTTACCCAAGAATTCATGGCAATTCACAGATAAGAAAGAAACGAAATCTGTAGAGAATTGTAACCGCCTACGTCCTGAAGGGACATGGCCTAAAAGAAAAAAAATCTTAAAGCAAGTATGTTTCTCATGTTGATTTTCTGTTTTTTCTTGTCTGTTCCAGGAGTTTTCAGGTCTATGTAAACCCATTTGACGGAACTCAATAGAACATCCATATAACCTCACGATGAAAAAATCTTTTCTAATTTTTAAGAACAATTCTTCCTTTTCTGGTAATGAGCTAAAGTTTAAATCAATAAAAAAACAACAGCCGTTTTTCACAAAATGAAAGCAAAACATCTTTTGAGAAATATGTCTGTCTTTCCACAAAGCAAATCTCCAACTGATCTTGTAAGGCTGAAAAATAAATATCTTTCTTACAAGTCTTCTTGACTATCTTGTCAAAATCTTTATTGAAATAAAACTCAGAACCAGACGTCTTTTGGTCTCATTTAATACAAAAAATATCTTACGACAACTGTCAATCTGATTTCATCTGTTGACTTTTCTCTATCAGTCATTTACAAATATTATCAAAATATTTAGATCTTCGAAAATTTGGCTGGGATCAACCCTCCTCTGTTCCCTCCAAACTCTATAACTACTGCTTCTCTGCTTCTTGCCTTCCTGCCCGGTAGAAGTCCTCCTCCGTGGTTCCAATATATAAAAATACTGGTGAACCCTCTAACCCCTCTAATTATCGCCCTATCAGCCTCCTACCAGTTTTTGGCCAAGCGTTTGAAGCCATCATCAACGCCGAGGTGGTCCAGCATCTTAAAGACTCTTCTCTGACAAACAGTATGGTTTCCGCTTCACCAGGTCTAATACAGATATACTCACGACCATCACTGACACCAGGCCCTCGACAAGAACGGCGAAGTCCGAATTGTTGCCCTCGATAACTTCAAAGCGTTTGACAGAGTCTGGCATGTTGGCCTTCTACGCAATATGCGAGGCTATGGTATAACTGGACAGTTGTTTGGCCTAATCCGGTCATTCCTTTCAAATCGCACAATGAAGGTAGTATTGAACGGACATGTCTCCCAATACTATCATACCATCGCAGGTGTCCCTCAAGGCTCTATTCTAGGTCGTACGCTTTTCCTGATCTACATTAACGATCTCCCAGATGTAATAAGGTCCCAAGTAGGCATATACGCTGACGACACTACGGTTTACTCTCGCATCGATCAAAAATCTGCAGTGGCTGACAAAGCAAATCTCGCTGCCGAACTTGAAAAGGACCTCCTATCCGTGGGGGACTGGGATAAGAAATGCCTCGTGAATTTTAATGTTTCCAAAACGAAGCTGTTATTACCCTTCACAGACAATGCCCCCCCCACCACCACCATTATCATAGATCAGGCTAGTCTCCCTGAAAGCAAAACACTGCACCTCATGAGGTTAACTCTCACAACAGACCCCAAGTGGAATGACTATATAGAATGCATAGCTAAATCCGTTGCTAAGAAGGTCTGTTCTCTGTGTAGGACCAGGAAGTTTTTCCTGTCGGAAACAATCCTGCACGTATATAAATCTACCATCCGCCCGTGCATTGAATATTTTTGCCATATTTGGTTGGGGGCTCCTGCTATCCATCTATAAAATCAAAAAATTTTGAAATAGCGAAATACCGCTGCTAACATCTAAATTTCGCTACTCTACTACCATTAATATTATTACTACCGTCACTACTACCGAGAACGGGAACGTCGAAGGTCGTAATAGTTGCGCTAAGAACGGACCAAAAAGGGTTAAACGAAGGCCACATCTCTCCTTTACCGAAATTATTCGAAGTGTTTCTGTTGTAATTGATTATTGTTCATATGCCAGAGACATTCAACTCTGTGCAACAAGAATTGTTTTTTGTTGTGTTTGTTTTTGATATATATATAAAAAAAATTGTCCTTCCAAAATCGCATCGATTTGGTTATATTCATTTTTCTGTCAACCCGATTCTCATCCGACGAACACACAGGTGGACCAACGGAGAGCTTCCGGGTTCCTACGATCTGATGTCTGCTCTCCAGGATCAAAACAATCACAACGTGGCTGGAGCGTGGTATCGAATTTACATTTGGAACCGGAGACTTATGTCTAACCTGTAATACTGGACCCTACCGGACCAACGGCAGTCATGTCGAGTCCGTCGGTCCAGTGGGGTGAGGATACTGTGTTAGAACAGTTTCTTGCTTTTAGTACAAAAAGTCATATCGTTTGGTTCAGTGAGCAAAATTATCAGCGTCATAAAGAGGAATAACGAATTCGAATGAGAAGATTAGCCAGTCAGTTAACTGCCATACGTGATACACATTGAGGCGATTAATATTTCTTTTGAGACATGACTGACTAAGAGGAAAATTTTCTTTCAGTAGGTTACCATTACTCTTTGCAGTAGACCGGTTGCCAACCAAAGCTATAAAACCTAGCCTGTTATTCAACCCACCAGCAGGGAGAAGGGTATTTGTGTGTTAGTGAATGATTCGAAGTGAATTATAAGTGGAATTCGAACCCGGACCTCCGATTTCTCATTCCAAGCCGATATCTATTAAATCTTGAAGATAAGAGTTATAATGAACAAATAACGAAAATATTCTCTTGAATGAACATTGAAATAACACTGTATCTACATGGATTGAATAAAGGATTAAATTCGATGTGTAAGCTACAGGGCTATGGTATCACTGAACGCTTGCTTTATCTGATTCAATCTTTCGTATCTAACTGAATAATGAATGTCATCTCGAATGGACATGCCTCATCATTCTACCGCACGAACGCTGGTGTTCCCAGGGCTCTATCCTAGGCCCGACGCTCTTTCTAATCTTCATAAATGATCTCCCAGATGTGATCAAATCCCAAGTAGGTATCTACGCGGATGACACCACCATTTACTTCCGCATCAGTAAGAAATCTATCGAGTCTGACAAACATAACTTTACTGTTGATCTTGAGAAGGACCTCCACTCAGTGGTGGACTGGGGTAAGAAGTGGCTCGTAAATTTCAATGCTTCTAAAGCGAAACTTCTATCCGTCAACCATTTCAGGCAATCTCTCTGGCTATCCATAAGCATAGACCAAGCAAGTCTCTCTGAAAGCAATACACTGCGCCTCCTCGGCCTTACTCTATCTTCCGACCTCAAGTGGAATCATTACATTGAATCAATAGCTAAATCTCCTGCTAGGAAGGTTGGTTCACTGTGTCGGGCCAGGAAGTTTTTCCGTCTGAATTCATCTTGCACATATACAAATCAATCATCCTACCGTACATGGAATACTGTTGCCATATTTGGCCAGGTGCCTCTGCTGTTCGTCTCAGTGTACTCGACAGGCTCCAAAAAAGAATCTGCAATGTGATTGGTTCCTACCTGGCAGCTCGATACCAGCTTTTATCTCACCGGCGGGATGTGGCATCCCTCTGTCTCTTCTATAAATATTTTCATAGCTTCTGCTCTGACGAACTTAGGTTACTGGTGCCCCCTCCACAAGAATTTACTCGTGCAACCAGACTGGCATCAAGGTCCCACCCTTTTACACTTAGATCAACCAAATGCGGGTGACAATTCTACTCCATCAGCTTTTTTTTCTCGCGCATTAGGCCTGTGGAACTTTCTTCCATGTACTTGCTTTCCTGATGGCTACAACCTACAGGAATTTAAATGCAATGTCAATTCCCATCTCTCATCCACTTGAGTCCAGTCCTTTCTACATCACCCCGGGTATCTTGGTCTTTTTTTCTCTCTACCTTCTCAACTGTCTTCACTCCTGTGTTCATATCCTTCTCTTGCCCTTTCTTCCCCCACCTGTAGCTAGTTCGTCTTTCTATTCACTTTCATCCTGCTTAAAACTTTAATTCTCTTATGTAGCTCCCTGCACATCAGTGTCGGTACCGCCTTGCTTGGGGTGAAATGAATACAAAAAACAAAACAAAAGAAAACAAACAAACAAAAAAAAACAAAACAAAACAAAACAAAACAAAACAAAAAAACAAAAAAACAACAACAACAAAAAAAAAAACAAGTTCTTACATTCTAAGAATATTTTCTGGATTTAAATAACCTGCAAAAAAGGCTGTTGATTTTGTTTAATGACATAGCAACCCCTATGAGTTATTTAGAAATCTATTAGGACCTTGAATAAGTTTTCTAACAGATTAAACATGTCAGCTTTCGTGTCAAAGAAAGTGAAATTGCGGGCAATTTTACTACAGTACTTTATTAAATTTATTTATAATGAATGTGCGTTGTGGTGCATTGGATATCGGCTCGGAACGAGAAATCGGAGATCCGAGTTCGAACTCCAGTTGAATGCCTTGCATTCCTTTACGCGCAAATACCCTTGGGAAAGGTATTACTCCGTCTCTTCTTTCCAGTTATGGGTTAAATAACAGGACTGATTAGTGTCTATAGCCTTGGCTGGCAACCAGTCTACCGCAGAAAATAATGGCAACCTACTGCGAGATAACCTTCTGCTTCGTCAGTCATGTGTCTTTCTATAAAAGATCAGGCGTTTTGTTTAATCCGGGTTTATGTGCCCAACGAGTCCAGGGAGCGGTCACTTTTCTTCGGCGGATCGACCCTTTTCTGACGACATCTTGTCGGGTAATTTTCGCGGGTGACACTAATGCCGTTCTCGATCTTGATAGAGAACACACGAGTGCTAGATCGGGTACTAACAACTCGGATGTAAAATCATTTTGGGACTTTATCGACCGACATAATCTCGTTGAAATGTTCAAGAAATTTCCATGGAGATAGTGTGGACTTTGACAAATAGGGACAGCTCGGCTAAGGTGTTGCTTAAAAGCTACTTTGATCGAGTCTTAGGAGAGTCGGCTTAGGGTTCTTAGGCATCCCAAGTCTTCATTCTATATCTTATACGGATCATAGGCTTGTCCTGTTTCTTCTCAACTTAGGTATGCCTAGGAGTAGCATAGCTGGGTACTAGAAATTCATCGTTGTTCGATGAGAGGGATATTCAGGACCAGTATTTACTAAGTCTAATGCTGGAATTGACTAAGTTTGTGATTGAGAATAAGTAGTGAGCTCAACCTAGATAGATTAGTAGAGCAAGCTGCACAAGAAACTAGAATTGAAATGACTATAAAATAGGGAGATAATGAGGAATTAGCTATAGCCAAGAGAGAGTTGTCCTCTTTGCTTATCAAGAAAGATCAAACTGTTGTTGTTATGATTAAATAAAAAAAAAATGTTTTCGGATGCAACAAATATGGCTGCTGAATTGCGAGCAGAAGTGCGGAGTGTCCCAGACATATACATGGCTAGCGTCATATTGCCGGATGGGGGTACCGTAACTACAAACGTAGTATGTATTTTCATGATTTTTTTACTAGGAAGCCCGGTCTGAGCCTGGCTCAATCCGACACCTATTTAACTGACTTTTATAGTTTCGAGGCGACTGTGCAAGATTCCGGTCACTATCAGGTGTACTTGAAGCAGTCGCAAGTGCTTGTCCCTCTGCTGGAACGGGTCTTTAATCAATGGATAAGTAATGGAAATATTCCTGAATACTTCACCATATGTGTTATCAAGTTGCTTCTCACAACAGAGGAGATGGGATTAATAATTTCTTTATTAATAATTGCTCTTAACTGTGTTGAATGCATAGTAAAAGATTTTGGCGAAGGTCTTAGCCAACCGTTTGCAGGCTGCCTAGTCTCGTTAGCCACGAGCAGATCTGTGCTGTGAAGGGTAGGATTATTCGGGAAAATCTTCATACGGTACACTTGCTCGTAATGGTCGTTAGTGAAGCTGCGCTAATCAATTAAGATCAATCCGAAGCGTTTGATAGGGTTAACCATCGATTTTCGGTGTTGTACTCAAGTCGGCTGGCTTCGGGTCGTACTTTCGGTCCTGGATAAATTTTTTGTATAGGTTCTGCGGTGCGATAGAGGAAGTGAATAGCGTAAGAAGGTTAGAAATTTTCCTCTTAATGAATTTTTTTTTTTATGACAATATTTAACATGGCGTACAGACGAAAAAGAGTTAAGTAAAACCATTTTACTTTTTACGGACGAAAAAGGATTAAAGAAAACAATTTTATTTTTACGGACGAAAAAAGTGAATTAAACAATTTTTATTTTTACGGATTAGAAAAAAGAAATTATTTTATTCGGATGAGAAAGGGTTAAAGAACACAATATGTTTTTTTTTTGTTTTGTCGGAAAAGAGATTCGTTTTCCCAAGATTGCAAACTGGTTAAAAATAGAAATGACATAGAATCACAAATATGATTGTTATTACCCAGCGAAAACGTCTGGGTTATTGGAGGTTAAATGTCAAGCGGCTTGCTGAAAGAAGTGAAACAGACTAACATTGCTTGCGGGCGAAAAGAATTGGAAAGAGAAATTTTATTTTAATAAATTCTCAGGGGTAAACTTGGCGAAATACAGCCGAGATAATTAGAAGTCAAATGTCAAAACCACATGGTTGAAATAAGTGTAACAGACCAGCATTACGTAGACAAAAAACAATTAAGGAAAAAAATTATATTTTATTCTTAGATTCTCGGGTGGAACTCTGTTAATACAGCAGGCATGATTAGGAGGTTAAAAGGTTAAATCAGCCTTGTTGAAAGGCATAGACAAAAATGGTTAAATAAAAGGATTTTTATTCATATTTCCCCAGATGGAAATTCGGCGAAAGAGCAAAGGTTAAATTGATCTTGTTGAGAGAAGAGAAGAAGATTAATTACTGGGAAAATTATCATTTTAAATTTGCCTGAGAGAGAATGACGTCATGTAATAACTCTTTCCAAAGAGGAGGGGGAAATCTTTCAGAATTGGAAGTGTGAAATAGAGATAAAGAAAGGTAAGACTTCAGCGAGGTTGGCATAATGCAATAGCTCCTATCAAAAAGTGGGAGAACCTTCCATGACTGGGAGTGTGAAGCAGGGAAAGTCTGGTTGAATTTTAGGATATTTGCATAACACCCCTTATGCGTACTCACCACACCAGTAAAAAAAGGGCCACACATAATACGAGAGCCAACAGGGGCTAAAGACAGTTCCCAGACAGTTCCCATTCAGTTGCAGTCGAAGATAAAGTGAGAGGGAATTAGTTACCCGCAGTTCGAATTCAAGTGGCTGCTCGGGGTTTGAATTTGCCAGTTACCAACCAAAGTTTGAAGCAATAATAACCAAAGTTATCTGCTGAAGAAGAAAAGATATCCGACGAAGCTCTTGTGCCAACCTGATGATAATAATAATAAAACTAAAAGCAGACCTATTGTTTTCGCAAAGTACAAACAATAGTGTTTGAATTTACCAATTACCTAATTATCAAGTCTGGCATCATCTTAGAGAAACTGGCTGAAACTTTCGTTCGGTCGCCAATTATTGGGAAAAAGAAAAGGAAAGAAAAAGAAGAAATCTAATTATTTTAAAAAAAATTTTCTATATAAATATCATCTAATGACTTATTCAGGCGTCGTCCATTTATTTCCAAAATTGGTGCCGTTTTATTTCTACAATTGTGCGCGCGTATCCAACTTGGTTTAGCTTGTGATAATTTGGCTTGAGTCATTTAAGATCAAAATCACAACGTGGGTAAAAGATGTTACAGTTGAAGAGGTCAACACAAAGACCAGCTGCTGTGTCAACGCCATCAACGACCGAAGAGTGTGGGCTGACGGCTTGTTCTCAGGCCAGGAGCGATCCTGACGAGGGGGGCAACAGGTCAAGGCTCTGGTATGGTTTGGCTTGAGAGGGGCTAATTTAGAGTGGCATCTGGAGGTGACCTAGGATAAAGGATATTGGTCGCCTTATGTCGTACTAGCCCAGTAAGAGTAACTCGTTTTCCATTTATTTGAAACGTTCATTTAACTTAACTAGGGTATGACCGTTCATCGGACCCACCAATTTGTCTTTCTCCTCCATTTTATCTTTCGTTTATTTCTTTTCCTTTCCCCATTTAGGTGAGAGGGATGGCAGCTCTGTAGTAATCGTGTGATTCTTTTCGTTTCGAGGGTGGTCTTTCGTGATTGTTAATGTGTCTAAACCCCTCAAGTCCCTTCTCTGACTTCTCAATTCCTGGCTATCTTCCCCTCTTAAGGAAGGATTCCACTTTCCACATGCATGGGCTGGGGTCTCCGTTAGTGAACACCTCCCTCTAGCTAGGGTGACATCTCACAAATCCCCTGACCACCCATATATGTGTCTCCGTCTGTCTCTTATCAGTTCATTTAGCTATCTTTTCTTTCTGTACTGTTCCCCCTCCCCTCCAGACTGCTCCCTGCTAGACAGCATCTCTGACAATATAGATAAGGCTACTTCCTCCCACCCATTTCTCGTATATTTGTGTTCGGAGATCTTAACGCCCATCATGTCGAGTGTCTAAAAGACTTTGTTACTGATTCAGCTGGCATCCATGCCATGAACTTTGCCATTTCCCAATCCCTTACGCAAGTGGTAAACTTCCCCACACGCTTTCCCAGCATTCCCTCAGGACACACTTCTCTATTAGATCCATGCTTCACCTCTGTACCTGACTCGTGGTAAGTCTTGCAGCTTTGCCCTCTCGGCAACTCCGATCATGCCGTTGTCTCTCTCAATATTTCTCACCACTCTCAAGCTCCCTAGGAGTCTCCTACCTACAGGATCTCCTACTACTACCAAAGAGCTGACTGGGATGCGTTTCGCGCTTTCCTATGCGACGTCCCTTGGGGAAAAAGTGTTCGATCTCCCAGTTGATGACTGCGCCTCTGAGATTTCTTCCTAGGTGAAAGCCGGCATTGATGCCTTCATACCTACCAAGAAGTTTCGTCTTAAACCTCATTTCTCTTCCTGCCTGTTCGGCCGCCATTGCCCACAGGAACCCCTACTTTCGACTATTTCGGAGACATGAATCTGACCACAATGGACGCCTATTTATCTCTGCTCGTACTGAGTGCAAGAGGATCCTGAATGACGCTAAGAGGTTCTTTGCTGAGAGAATGAAACAGCGCATAGCTGACCGCAAGTTCGTCTCCAAGGACTATTGGCGGCTATACAAACATGTGCTGAACAATAGCAAATTCTCCATCCTTCCCTTAATTAATGAATTTGAGGTCCTCACAGCATCAGCGGACAAGGTCGAGTGCTTTGCTCGCAGATTCTCCTCCAACTCCACATTTCACTTGTCTGGAGTACCCACACCCGACTCCCATATTAGAACTGAGGCTAAACTGAATGATATTCACATTACTCCGTCACTGATATATAAGGTAATATCAAAATTTGTCCCCCGTAAGGTGAGTGGAGGTGATGGAATTCCGGTAATTGTCCTTAAGAAATGTGCTCCTGAACTCTCTTCTGCCCCCTCTAAACTCTACAACTACTGCTTTTCCGCTTCCTGTTTTCCTGCATGATGGAAGTCCGCTTCTGTGGTCCCTGTATTTAAGAACACGGGGGAGCCCTCGGACCCATCCAACTATAGCCCTATCAGCCTCCAACCAATTTTAGGGAAAGTGTTCGAGGCCATTATTAATGTTGAAATAGTTCAACATCTTACTGCCCATAAACTATTCTCAGACAGGCTGTACGTCTTCCGCTTCGCCAAGTCCACAGCTGATATGCTAACAACCATCACGAAGTATATATACCAGGCCCATGGTAATTCCGGCGAGGCTCGTGCTGTTATCCTGGATATCTCCAAGGCTTTTGATAGGGTTTGGCACGCTAGTCTTCTCCGCAAGCTATGGGGTTATGGTATCACCGGACGCTTGCTTGATCTGATTCAATCTTTCCTAACTGCTTAATGAAGGTCGTCTAGAATGGGTCTCCACATCCTACTGTACAAATGCTGGTGTCTCTCAGGGCTCTATCCTAGGCCCGGCGCTCTTCCTTCTTTTCATAAATGATTTCCCAGACGTGATCAAGTGCCAAGCAGGCATCTACGCAGATGACACCACAATTTACTCCTGCATCAGTAAGAAATCCGGCGAGGCGGATTAACATAATCTCGCTGCTGATTTGAAAGGGATCTACACTCAGTGGTGAATGGGGAAAGAAGTGGCTTGTAAAATTCAATGCGTCTAAGACGAAGCTGCTATTTGTCAGTCATCACAGGCAACCTCTCCTGTCTCCCATAAGCATGGACCAATCGAATCTCCTTGAGAGCAATACACTGCGCCTCCTCGGCCTTACCTTCTCTTCCGATCTCAAGTGGATCCATTACATTGAGTCAATAGCGAAATCCATTGCTAGGAAGGTTGGATCACTGTGTCAGGCCAGGATGTTTTTCTTCGCCTGAATCTATCTTGCACGTATGCAAAACAACCATTCGTCCGTGCGTGGACAATTGCTGTCATATATAGTCAGGCGCCTCAGCTGTTCATCTCAGTGTTCTCGACAGGCTCCAAAGAAGAATCAGTAATGTGATAGGTCCTGACTTGGCGGCTCGACTCCAGCCACTTTTTCACCGACTTTCTCTGTCTGTTCCATAAATATATTCATGGTTTCTGCTCGGACGAACTTAAGTCACTGGTGCTCCTGCCACATGAGTTTATTCGTGCAATCAGACTGGCAACTGAGTCCCACCCATTTACAGTTAGATCAACCAAATGCAGGCGACAATTCTACTCCATCAGCTTCTTTTCTCGCGCTTCACGCCTGTGGAACTCCCTTCCATATACCTGCTTCTCTGACGGCTACAACCTCCAGGAATTTAAATGCAATGTCGATACCCATCTTTTAACCAGTTGACTCCAGTTCTTTCTGTCTCATTAACCATTGCATCAGCTCGATTATTTTCTTTTTATTGGGATTTTTCATTGGGATTTCCAATCGGGGAACCGAGTTCGAATTCCAGTTGAATTACTCGCATTCAATTATATACATTTGGGAAAGGTATTAATCCATCTCATCCCTCCAGTCATGGGTTAAATAATAGGACAGATTGAGTTCTTTAGCCTTGGCTGGTAACCGGTCTACTGCAAAATCAATGGCAACTTACCGTGGGATAATTTTTGCACAGTCAGTCATATCTATTTCGAGACATGATCGTACAAAGCGTGTATCACGCATGGCAATTAACTAACTGACTGAATATAATAGTTAGAAACATGATTAAGGCTTCTAATGGTCATAAAGTGGGGGATCGGTTTTCTATTGTTATAAAGTAATCAACTGATCCCCCTCTGATTCCTACTTAATAATATAATACATCTCTCCCCCCTCTAGTTATGAGTCCAAATAACATGACAGATTAAGTTCTATAGACTTGGCCGGCAACCAGTCTACCGCAGAAAGCAATGGCAACCTACTGTGGGATAATCATCTGCCCAGTCAGTTATCTCTCTTTCGAGACATGATCGCCCAAAGCGTGTATCACGTATGGCACTTAACTGACTGACTGAATATAATAGTTTTTGTGCCTTTGCGAAATTAAGAAAGGGCGATGTATATAAAAAGTATGTATCAGTAAAAGTAAGTAAAAAGGGCAATAAATAGGGTTAAATATGTTGGATAATAATAATAATAATAATAATAATAATAATAATAATGGACGATTTCAGGAAACAAAAAGAAAGGATCCAGTGTTTAACAATATTTCGACAGTATGGCCGTCTTCTTCAGATTATTTTAAAAATCCCAAAGTTTTATAAGAATATAAAAAGTACAAAGCCGTTTGCCTTTCGCCCAGTTTGAATTCTTGTTGACTTCATTGCATTCACTTACGCACAAATACCCTTGGTAAAGGTATTAATCCGTCTCTTCCCGCCAGTTATGAGGTAAATAACAGGACAGATTGGGTTCTATAGCCTTGGATGACAACCAGTCTACTGCAGAAAGCAATGGCAACCTACTGCGGGATAATCTTCTGCCCAGTCAGTCATATCTATTTCGAGACATGATCGCTAAAGCGTGTATTACGTATGGCACTTAACTGACTGACCGAATATAATAGACACATAATTAAAACTTCATGGTCATAAAGTGGGGATCGGTTTTCTATTGTTATGAAGTAGTCAACTGATCCCCCACTAATTATACTTAATATATTATATAATCTATCTCTTCTCCCTCCAGATATGAGTTAAATTGTAGGACAGATTAGGTTCTATAGCCTTGGATGACAACCAGTTTACCGCAGAAAATAATGGCAACTTACTGTGGGATAACCTTCTGCCCAGTCAGTCATGTCTGTTTCGAGACATGATCGCCCGAGCGTGTATCACGTATGGCACTTAACTGACTTACTTTCGTTGTAAATCGTCGAGCCTAAGAGAAGATGTTGACGTCTAAAAGACATGTATTAAGTTGATATGAATTAAAACGCAATACATCATACTTCTCATAATCTGCCTGTCTATTTAATTCATATACATTTTTTACCGGTTATTGTCTTGTCCTGTTTTGGGTGTATTTACTAAAGCGTTATTAATAGACTCGGGTTTTTTTTTCTCAACAAAATTATAATAAATAAATTGGCATCACAAGATTGTCTAACGTCTGTCCCGAAGGCATTTTATTCTAATGCTGTGACATACAAAAATAACGAGTAGAAGCAAAGTGGTTTGGTGGGCGGTGAAATATGGAAGAAATGAGAAAGAGGCATTAGAGATAAAATGAGAAGAGGAAGACAGAAATGGAGAAGCAGAAGATGATGAGGAGAAAGCAAAGAAAGAGAAGAGAGAAAGAAGAATGAGACGAAAAACAGGAGAGGAAAGAAAAGATTATAAAGAAAGGAGGAAGAGAGAGTAGAAATAAGGAGTCGGTGGTACTGTTGTCTAATGCAGAGGTTTTCAAACTTTTTAAATTACGGGCCCCTTTATTAATAATTTATCCATGGGTGACACTTGCACCCTGAAAAAAAAGTAAATTAGAACATCAAGCTCTTGCATGTGTAAAATAATTGTTTGTATAAATCATGTTGACATGTAATGATGAAGCTGCGATGAACTTAGATCACTGGTGCCCCCTAAATACGAATTTGAACAAGATACTAGATTAGCAACTAGATCCCACCCTTTTACAGTGAAACCGATAAAATGCAACCGCAACTTCTACTCCAACAGTTTCTTTCCCCGCACTTCCCGACTGTGGAATTCCCTTCCACACGATTGCTTCCCCGACGGCTACAATCTCCAGGAGTTTAAATGTAAGGTCAATAGACACCTCCTAACACACTAACCTGCTCCCATTCTATCAAACACTCTTCCCATCTGCCCAACCCTCATCCTCGATATCCTTACTCATCTGTCACCTTCCTCCTGACATTCCCTATGTCTAACCACTCCTCTTTACCTTCCCCTATGTAGCCCCATGCGCAATAGTATCAGTGGAATGCCTTGCTTGGGGTGAGATGATTAAAAAAAAAAAATGGGCGATAGTGCAAACTTTTGTCATTTGATAACATTAATAAGTAAAAATAAATATCCAAACACTGAAAATTTTTACTTTGAATTTCACGTGATGAGTTAATCCATGGACCCGCTATCTTATCCTTGCGGACCCCCTGTGGTCTGCAGACCATAGTTTGAAAACCCCTAGTCTAATGCATGTTAGGGTATGGCACAACTTGTTGCTCGGAGATTTGTGATTATTGTCGTTTGTCCGTATGCCTCTGCAAGGAGGTGCTGAAAAGTTCACGGCCCAACCGATTTCCCCAAATTTGTTTGTTTCTTGAATCGCATCTTGTTCGGCTAGAGCAACTTTCAACACCCCTTAATGAACACACACACACACACACACACACACACACACACACACACACACACACAGACAGAGACAGAGAGAGAGAAGGAGAGAGATAGAGAGAGAGAGGGAGAGAGCCCGTGTGTGCTCTTGACTTGGAAGATGGTGGATGGTTTGTCCTTTTTGTAGTCATCATGACTTGTTGTCACTTGCTTTCGAAACAATGCCGACACCCTCCAATGTTTCCACCAGTCTCTCTCTTTGCGATGATGATCATTGAAATACTTTTTTGTTGCAGCTGCGTCTGAGTGGACACTAAAATATTGTGATTTAAGAAAGAGAACTACAAAAAATCAAAAAATAAAATAATTAAAAGACAATTTTTTTCTGAAGAATTTTCTTACATTGGTTTCGTGTACATTTCTGATTCAGCTTCATTACTAAAAATTAGGTCTACTACTACTGAAATGGGATTCACACCGGAATAAAGGATTGCTTACGTTCTTGTAACAGTAACACTTATTATTCTTGAGGTCATAATAGGTCAAGGGGACTAATTTTCTTTTTTTCCCGTTCTTCATTTTTTTACATTCTTTTTTTTTCTTCTTTTTTTTCCATGTCTTGACTTCCTTATTTGACTTTCATGGTTAACTTTTTTCACATTGATTTCGAATATATTTTCGATTCAGCTTATTACTAAGAATTAAGTTTATTTTTCTTTTCATTTCTTTTATTTTATAATCATTTTCCCACAAGGCGGATATGCGTTGTGGTGCAGTGGATATCGACCCAGAACGAGAGATCGGGGAGTGCCGAATTCGAATTACAGCTAAATTCACTTCATGAACAGAGCATGGGAACACCACTCGGTATATTTGCATGTCAAAGTTAAAATTACACAAGGAAATGATGTCCAAAAACAAAGCAGAAATATTATGAATAGATGTTGGAAGTTGGATATCCGCGTCACTTCCTTCCGAGCCTCTCGAAACGTAAAAATCTATGTTGTTTCATAATTTGAAAGAAACTTATTTTGTTATTTCTCGGAGTTGCAAAAATAAATACGTTTTTAGGTTTCTATTCTAAAATGTTAGTTCATTTCAAGAGTACTTTCATTATTTTTCCTTCTTTAGTTTTCTTTTTTCCTTTTTTATTTTTCTTTCTTTCTTTTTCTTTTTTCTTCCTCATTTTTCTTTTTTTCTTTTTCATTTTTCTTTCTTTTTTCGTTTTTATTTTTCCTTCTTTATTTTTCTTTCTTTATTTTTCCTGCTTTATTTTTCCTTCTTTATTTTTCTTTCTTTATTTTTCCTCCTTTATTTTTCCTTCTTTATTTTTCTTTTTTCTTTTTTCTTCTTTATTTTTCGTTTTTTATTTTTCGTTTTCTTTTTGCTTTTTTATTTTTATTTTTTATTTTTTCTTCTTTATTTTTCTTTCTTTTTTCATTTTTATTTTTCCTTCTTTATTTTTCTTTCTTTTTTCGTTTTTATTTTTCCTTCTTTATTTTTCTTTCTTTATTTTTCCTCCTTTATTTTTCCTTCTTTATTTTTCCTCCTTTATTTTTCCTTCTTTATTTTTCTTTTTTCTTTTTCCTTCTTTATTTTTCGTTTTTTATTTTTCCTTTTCATTTTGCTTTTTTCTTTTTTATTTTTTTCTTCTTTATTTTTCTTTCTTTTTTCGTTATTATTTTCCTTCTTTATTTTTCGTTCTTTTTTCGTTTTTATTTTTCCTTCTTTATTTTTCTTTATTTTTCCTTCTTTATTTTTCCTTCTTTATTTTTCTTTTTTATTTTTCCTTCTTTATTTTTCGTTTTTTATTTTTCCTTTTCTTTTTGCTTTTTTCTTTTTCTTTTTTCTTTTTTCTTCTTTATTTTTCTTTCTTTTTTCGTTTTTATTTTTCCTTCTTTATTTTTCATTCTTTTTTCGTTTTTATTTTTCCTTCATTTTTCTTTCTTTATTTTTCCTTCTTTATTTTTCCTCCTTTATTTTTTCCTCCTTTATTTTTCCTTCTTTATTTTTTCCTTCTTTATTTTTCCTCCTTTATTTTTCCTTCTTTATTTTTCTTTTTTATTTTTCCTTCTTCCTTTTCTTTTTCCTTTTTTCTTTTTCTTTTTCCTTCTTTATTTTTTCTTAATTATTTTTCTTTCTTTATATTTCCTTCCTTATTTTTTCTTTGTTTATTTTTCCTTTTTTATTTTTCCTTCTTTATTTCTCCTTTATTTTTCATTATTTCTCTCCGTTTTTTATTATTCTATCTTTCTTCATTTCACTTAAGCCAATCCCTTTTCCGTCTATTAAAATATTTAACCGTTAACGTCTGTTATCTGTGGTTTTTCTTCAAACATTTTTTTTATAATCGTGTCGCCTAGAGCAAGTCCTTTTACTGCTACTTTTGAGCAGGGGTTTACGTAGGAGAAAAGTTATGAGAAAGAGAGACAGGTTATAGTGGGTGTCAGAAAGTGGGCAAGAGAAGGATGAGAATACTGATGAGAGTGGAGTGGACGGAGAAAAGAGAATGAGAGAGAGGATGCAAGTTAGTAAGATAGGAGATGACTATTGATTTTACATTTAAATTCTTGGAGATTGTAGCTGTCGGGGAAGCAAGTAAACGGAAGGGAATTCCACAGTCAGGAAGTGCGAGGAAAAGAAGCTGCAGGAGTAGAATTTACGTTTACAATGTATTGGATTCACATTAAAAGGGTGGGACCTAATTGCTAATCTTGTGGCTCGAGTAAATTCATATATAGTGGGTACCAGTGGGCTAAGTTCATCTGAGTAAAAGACGTAAAAGTATTTGTAGAAGAGACGCAGGGAAGCCACATTGCGCCGTTGAAAAAGTGACTGTATCCGAGCTGCCAAGTCGGGATCGATCACATTACAGATTCTCGGTTGGATTTTGTCAAGGACCCCTGGGTGGATAGCAGGAGCACCCGACCAGATATGGCAGCAGTATTCAATGCACGGGCGGATGGTAGATTTGTATATGTGCAGGATTGTTTCAGACGGGAAAAACTTCCTGGCCCTGTACAGAGAACCCACTTTGTCCTTCATTCATATTTTTTAAACTAATTACACCCCAAGCAAGGCGATAGAGCCACTAAGATTCAAGGCTTTATTAAGTGTGAAGGAATCTAAGAAAAATATTATGAAGGAAAAATATAAATTCACAACAGAGTATGGTGATTAACACCGCATTTAAATTTCGGAAAATCAAAGTTGACTGGAAAGCAAGAAATTGGTAGTGAATTCCACAAAAAGTGAGAATGAAAAAAACACTGTTAACATATAAATAATGCTTACATCTAGCAATTTCGTCTATAAAATAGAAAGACCTAATTGCCAATTTAGTACTGCGCTTAAAATTGTAAAGTCAAAGTACCAAAGAGGAGAGGTTATCAGGACAATTCCGATGAAAATATTTACAGAAAATATAGAGCTTAGCTATTTATTTGGCGATGAAAAAGTAAATGAAGCCGAGATGCCAGATCAAGACCGATAACATTACAGATTTTTCTTTCCATTTTTCCAATTATATCTACATAGCAGAAGTACCAGAGTTAGCAGCAATATTCAAGACGTGGACAGATGTTAAACTTATAAACCCGTAAAATAGATTATAACAAGAAAAATTATCTATATCGATAGAGTGAACCAAATTTATTAGCAGCAAACATAGCAGTTGATTTAATACAATCATTTCACATCGTGTTAGTGAAAAACGTTAGCTAGAAGCGTCATTTTCTTGGAGATTGGCGTCAGCCGTGCTGATGAAAAGCAAAATATTAAATATTAGAGCAGTTTCATTTTAGAGGCGTGAGAATTAACAAGCCTTTTCTTGCTTCAGTCAACAACACAAAAAACTCATTTTTGAGATCAGGTGCCAATTTGGTCATATTGAACCTATCATATTTACTAATTAACAGAAGAGTAAATAACTGTAACATCAGCACAGACACCGAGTCTACAAGCAGTGGTTAGAAAGTGAGGAATATAACAGGTTCAAAGATATCTACATTGGGACGTAAAAGAGCCAGAAGAGATGCCGTTTAATCTTACATTTCGGAAGTTAAGAAAGATTGTCTCAAATGAAAAACTAAGCTAACTGTTGCGGGATCGTCCCTTTTTGTATACAAAAATGGACTCGCCTGATGTGTACATATAATCCTGCCTATACAAAGAA